>OX465284.1:62119474-62594263 GCA_949987705.1 Thereva unica
TAATACATAATACATAATACATAATACATAATACATAATACATAATACATAATACATAATACATAATACATAATACATAATACATAATACATAATACATAATACATAATACATAATACATAATACATAATACATAATACATAATACATAATACATAATACATAATACATAATACATAATACATAATACATAATACATAATACATAATACATAATACATAATACATAATACATAATACATAATACATAATACATAATACATAATACATAATACATAATACATAATACATAATACATAATACATAATACATAATACATAATACATAATACATAATACATAATACATAATACATAATACATAATACATAATACATAATACATAATACATAATACATAATACATAATACATAATACATAATACATAATACATAATACATAATACATAATACATAATACATAATACATAATACATAATACATAATACATAATACATAATACATAATACATAATACATAATACATAATACATAATACATAATACATAATACATAATACATAATACATAATACATAATACATAATACATAATACATAATACATAATACATAATACATAATACATAATACATAATACATAATACATAATACATAATACATAATACATAATACATAATACATAATACATAATACATAATACATAATACATAATACATAATACATAATACATAATACATAATACATAATACATAATACATAATACATAATACATAATACATAATACATAATACATAATACATAATACATAATACATAATACATAATACATAATACATAATACATAATACATAATACATAATACATAATACATAATACATAATACATAATACATAATACATAATACATAATACATAATACATAATACATAATACATAATACATAATACATAATACATAATACATAATACATAATACATAATACATAATACATAATACATAATACATAATACATAATACATAATACATAATACATAATACATAATACATAATACATAATACATAATACATAATACATAATACATAATACATAATACATAATACATAATACATAATACATAATACATAATACATAATACATAATACATAATACATAATACATAATACATAATACATAATACATAATACATAATACATAATACATAATACATAATACATAATACATAATACATAATACATAATACATAATACATAATACATAATACATAATACATAATACATAATACATAATACATAATACATAATACATAATACATAATACATAATACATAATACATAATACATAATACATAATACATAATACATAATACATAATACATAATACATAATACATAATACATAATACATAATACATAATACATAATACATAATACATAATACATAATACATAATACATAATACATAATACATAATACATAATACATAATACATAATACATAATACATAATACATAATACATAATACATAATACATAATACATAATACATAATACATAATACATAATACATAATACATAATACATAATACATAATACATAATACATAATACATAATACATAATACATAATACATAATACATAATACATAATACATAATACATAATACATAATACATAATACATAATACATAATACATAATACATAATACATAATACATAATACATAATACATAATACATAATACATAATACATAATACATAATACATAATACATAATACATAATACATAATACATAATACATAATACATAATACATAATACATAATACATAATACATAATACATAATACATAATACATAATACATAATACATAATACATAATACATAATACATAATACATAATACATAATACATAATACATAATACATAATACATAATACATAATACATAATACATAATACATAATACATAATACATAATACATAATACATAATACATAATACATAATACATAATACATAATACATAATACATAATACATAATACATAATACATAATACATAATACATAATACATAATACATAATACATAATACATAATACATAATACATAATACATAATACATAATACATAATACATAATACATAATACATAATACATAATACATAATACATAATACATAATACATAATACATAATACATAATACATAATACATAATACATAATACATAATACATAATACATAATACATAATACATAATACATAATACATAATACATAATACATAATACATAATACATAATACATAATACATAATACATAATACATAATACATAATACATAATACATAATACATAATACATAATACATAATACATAATACATAATACATAATACATAATACATAATACATAATACATAATACATAATACATAATACATAATACATAATACATAATACATAATACATAATACATAATACATAATACATAATACATAATACATAATACATAATACATAATACATAATACATAATACATAATACATAATACATAATACATAATACATAATACATAATACATAATACATAATACATAATACATAATACATAATACATAATACATAATACATAATACATAATACATAATACATAATACATAATACATAATACATAATACATAATACATAATACATAATACATAATACATAATACATAATACATAATACATAATACATAATACATAATACATAATACATAATACATAATACATAATACATAATACATAATACATAATACATAATACATAATACATAATACATAATACATAATACATAATACATAATACATAATACATAATACATAATACATAATACATAATACATAATACATAATACATAATACATAATACATAATACATAATACATAATACATAATACATAATACATAATACATAATACATAATACATAATACATAATACATAATACATAATACATAATACATAATACATAATACATAATACATAATACATAATACATAATACATAATACATAATACATAATACATAATACATAATACATAATACATAATACATAATACATAATACATAATACATAATACATAATACATAATACATAATACATAATACATAATACATAATACATAATACATAATACATAATACATAATACATAATACATAATACATAATACATAATACATAATACATAATACATAATACATAATACATAA
This sequence comes from Thereva unica, assembly GCA_949987705.1. Lineage (NCBI taxonomy): Eukaryota > Metazoa > Arthropoda > Insecta > Diptera > Therevidae > Thereva > Thereva unica. The sequence continues at coordinate 62,122,705 of OX465284.1, forward strand.
TACATAATTCAAAAGTTCGCTTCACGATATTTTAGTAAAAATTAATAATTTTGAACAAATTTCCCAAACCTAATTATGAAAATATAAAAATGTAAAGAGATAACTCCAAGTGATGCTCTAAGTAAAAATAACGGAGGATCTTTTTTTTTCAGTAATAAACTCGCTGTATGTGTGCGCGCTGAGAAATAACTGTAGTATAAGAACTGCTACCTATTTGAATTTCCAGAAATGGTTGTTTTATTGTTTAGTTATATTCCAAAAATGAATTATTAATTGTAAATTCCACTGCTTAAATTCTTCTGCAACAAATAAGATTATAAATCCAAAATTTCTTTCACTTTTTATGGAAAATACTTAGCTTTTCCTCACTTTCTCCTTGCCTTGCTTTTCAAAATTCCTTTTGCCTTTATTGCCGATCTTGCACTATGATATATGTTTTTTCGCCCTTGCTTTAACCTTTTTTATAACTGATCACTGCACATGGTTTTGCTTGCAATATTATCGCTGCACATCCCACTTCTGACCACTCTGCGTAAAGGCCCCCATACACGGTCAAATTGGCTGTACAACCAGATTTTCATCAAACCTATAAGCGCAATGTATTTTGATCGGCCGACCGGCCCACAATCGATAGTTTTGGTTGTACAACCGCACTTCGCTGTACAACCAATTGGACCGTGTATGGGGGCCTTAACTTCTCGTCGCACAAGGGTCTTAATCGCCGATGCCACAAATTCTTATTTACCGCAATCATTGCGGTCGCTGATTGTCTCACAGAACAACTCAATTTGTACAAATCATCGACCATCGGTGCTGTTGCAATTAGTTTCTTCGTCGGGTTACAAATTTTGCAACTTTCTTTGTCAAATACCAATGTATATCCACGCTTCGCCATTTGACTTACCGACATTAAATTTGCACAAATGTCAGGGATGCAAAGAACATTTGTAACTGTGGCAGTGCTTGCGTCGACTAAATCCATCCTTCAATGCAATTTTTACATCACCCGCACATTCCACGTCCAATTTCGAATTGTTGCCAATAATTATTTATTTGCTAGGAGAGGTTCGCGCACATTTGCCAAATTTTGTTTGTTCGTCGTCATGTGAGCTGATGCACCTGAATCGATGAACCATTCGTGCGCGCCATTAGTTTTTGCAACAAACGACGAGAGAAATAATGATTCAGATTTGGTTTTCCTTTTAGGACATTTGCTTGCGATGTGTCCAGTTTCACCGCACACGTAACAGGTCAACTTTGAAAATTTCGATGTCGTCTTTTTCTTTTTAAATTTGCCTCGGCCCTTGGCCATAAGTGCCGTGGTGTCGTTATCTTTTAATTTCTCATATGAAACTTCTTGAAGCAGCTGATTTTTCACAAAGTCTGTCGTTATATTTGTGGAAGAATTCTCCATTGCCATTACCATTGGTCGGTACTCATCTGGCAGTCCTGCTAGCATTAGCGATGCAACATCATCACCAATTTGTAGTCCAGCCTTCTTCACTTTTAGCGACGTTAAAACCGTTTTCTGTACGTAATCTCCCATTGAGTCGCACTCGCACTGCTTCAAACTGACCAGTCGATAAGTCAACACGACGACCTATACCACTGTCTTCAAATGCATTTTTGATGGTTCCCATGCATCTTTTGCCTTTTTCACGTCTTCCGTATATGTATATAGGGATGGTGAAAGCAATAGATTTAGTGCCGAAATTGCTAGAAAATTCTTTTCCACGTTTGTTTCGGTACCATCAAAACATCTCCAGTGTCCTTTCACTGCTAGATAGGCCTTCGGTTCTACTCTCCACTCATCATAATTTGATCGACCCCCCAATTTCTTCGGTTTAGTCATTTTTCGTCTCTGAAATCGCGATTCTAATCTAAGTCTATTCTAACCTTAGTCTATTCTATCCTCGTTTCGCACGTTCTTAAATAATTGTTTAAAGATTATTTTATTTAAAAATCAAAAAAAAAAAGACGGCACGAAAAATAAACCTACAAAATTTAGCCACAAATTTGAGAAAGTTTTATTTTTATTTTTAATAAAATAAAGCGTTCTGTGGGCCCATAACCTGTTGAAATCTAAAAAAATACGCCTTTCTCTGGTGGAGTTTTTAGTAGAAGTAATAATTTATTTCAAAGCTTTTGACAGAATCAAATACAGAAACAAACAGAGAACTTAGCAACCCTTGAGCACTAACACTTTTCTAACAAGTTAAAACAACGTCGTCTTTTTTATTGAAACAAAAATTTACCTATGTGATGTATGGAAAGAAACTAATCCGAACCTTAAATAACCTACTTATATAGAATTTCTCACGCCTGTAAATACACCCTTTATGCCTCCATTTTACCATTTTACTATCTACGATCACATCACATTCGGCTGCAAAAGTCTAAAAATAACAATTCGAACATATACATATGTATGTATATACACACCTAAGTATATACCTTACCCAAGATAAAAATTCCAACAAATCGGATAACCTCAACCATAAATCTCCGTTTTTGGAGGACAATTGGCGTGTCAGCAGGTACCCGAATTTTGGGTCGGCCCAACTATTGAAGAAAATTACAAAAATGTTTGCAGGAAAAATGTCCCTCCAGTTTAGCGGCATTTGTTTTTCCCATCGGGAATATAAGAAATCGATGGATTTCTTTTATAGCTTTTTACATGCATATAGAATTTCTGGCTATTGTTTCTTCCTGAAAAAGGATATACATACAAATGGAAATTTCTGATTAAGACCGACGGCGACGTTCAAAAGGGGAATAAACGGCAGGAAAGGGATGTCTTTTTTTAAAATCGGTAATTTTATTGCGTACGAAAGATTCAGAATGACGTCGGAAGGCATTCTTGTTTTTGTGCTGAGATGTTCATACATATGGCATGTGTGTTAGGAACTTATGTGGCAATTTAAATTAAAAATAAATTCCTCGCTTTTTTTCGAAATAAAAAACCTTAGGAATTGAGTTGTCTGTATGCGGCTGCTAATTAACTCTTTTTATTTCTATGCAACTTTCTAACCTTTACTTACTTTTTTGATTTTAATTCAACTTGATTTTATACATAATACCGTTAAATAACGTGACTAATTGAAGTTATACAATTTTTGATATTGACTTACTATATTATGCCAGATTAAGAATCAAGTGAAATTTTATACAACGGATGCTCGAAGCCCTTGGTTATCACAATCGTGCGCCTGCCTGCTGTGATACCATCTTGGCGGGAGGGGTTGCTGAAAGGGGGGGGGGGGGGGTTTAACGGCTTAGCGGTAATTTGGGAAGGGGTGGTCAGTCAACGGCGGAATGGGGCAATAACATGCAGCAAGGATTTCTAAATTCGGTTTCTACTGGACACTATGTATATCTACTTATATTTTGTAAAACCCAATGGTAAAAATCAGGGATCGTAAATAACTGTTATATTTGTATTTTTGACTTAAAAAATCAAATAGTAAATGTTGCCTGATCTGCATAAAATTTATACTGGATACTCAGAGTAGCGAGTTCTACGCGGTGGTGGGGTACTTTTAAATTGTAGACTTTTATTATAAAAGTCAAGTTTAATAGTTAAAATTAATTTAAATTTTTTAAATAAACAATAACAGTTATATTTAACTAAAAAAGTTTTAGGTCATTAAAAACTCTTATTTTTGTTTTTTATTTTTAAAGTCTTCCAAAACTCTTATGGGAAGACTTTTATTTTTAAAATCAAAAATAACTGTTAAAAAAGACTGTCTTGCATAAAAGTCTTTCTAAGATTTTTATTTTTCCAGTTTTTTCTATAAAAGTCTTTAAAGACTTTTATTTTTAAAATATAAAAATAAAAGTCTTTTGCTGAAAACAGATAAATAGTCCATTCAAACCGTTAAGAAAATCGAACCCTAACGGTTTTTGGGGTCGCTGATCACGAAAATCGGGGTCCTGCGGTCCTAAAACATGGGCGTCACCCTTAAAAATGCAAAAAACACCCCTTTTTAGGGGTTTTTCGCGATTATTTCGATAGTAATGAAAACTAATGCAATGAAATACACTTTTTTTAATATTTATTTGCCAAGGTGGTTGATTTGTACTAAATCAACGCGAACTTTATGATAAGGGGTGATCCTAAAGGGTTGAAACCACCCCTAAATCGGCTACAAATAGAAACTAGTTGGGATGTGGGTTCGACCCTTTCGGTCCACACGATCAACTCAAGGGGGTGAAATAGGGTCAACTCAAAACCGCTGGAGCTATAAGGCTGAAATTTTGACAGTGCATCCCTATAATGACGTAGACATCCACTTAGAAGCGATTTTTCGAAATTCATCCCCTAAGGGGGTGTAATGGGGTTTCTCCAAACCGTTAAAGCTATAGGGCTGAAATTTTGACAGTGCATCCCTTTAATGACGTGGACATCCACTAAAAAGCGATTTTTCGAAATTCATCCCCTAAGGGGGTGAAATGGGGTTTCTCCAAACCGTTAAAGCTATAGGGCTGAAATTTTGACAGTGCATCCCTTTAATAACGTGGACATCCACTAAGAAGCGATTTTTCGAAATTCATCCCCTAAAGGGGTGAAATGGGGTTTTTCCAGACCGCTGGAGCTATAGGGCTGAAATTTTGACAGTGCATCCCTTTAATGACGTGGACATCCACTATAAAGCGATTTTTCGAAATTCATCCCCTAAGGGGGTGAAATAGGGTCTACCCAAACCGCTGGAGCTATAGGGCTCAAATTTTGACTGTGCATCCCTTTAATGACGTGGACATCCACTAAGAAGCGATTTTTTGATATTAATCCCCTAAGGGGGTTAAATGGGGTAACCCAAACCGCTGGAGCTGAAAGGCTTTAATTTTGACAGTGCATCTCTATAATGACGTGGACATTCACTAAGAATCGATTTTTCGAAATTATTCCCCTAACGGAGTGAAATGAGGTTACCAAACTACTAATTTAAGTAGAAATTAAACAGGGAGCCAAAAAATTCAAAAATATAAAATCAGCCGCACCAATTTATCCACCTAATAAATCATTTTTTACATAGTTTTAGTTAGAATTTCTATAGCCTGATCAACGTGCTAGGCTTTAAGCACAATATCACAATTGTTTTTATAGTGTAATTTTCGAACTACGATAGCTATTTTATTTGTTTTCAGCAAAAGACTGACCTGCCTAAATGTCATTGTAAAAAAACGGAACACCCCATTATTCAGAAGTAACTCAAATACATTAGGGTACATATTTCCAATTATTGTGTGATTGTCGTTTTTATCCTGCATTTTGACTTTATTTAAAAATTCCACGAAAAGAAATATTTCTCCATGTATTTTTTATTTTGCTTCGGTTTAGGGGTGGTTTAACCCCTTTAAAAAGGGGTTTAAAGTGAAATTTTCCAAATGTTTCAATGAATAAAAATGGAAAATAAAATTTTAATGCAAAACAATAAATGTCAATTTTTTTCAATTACAATTTTAATGCAGGGGTAGTTTCACCCCCTTAAGGGTTTAAAATAATAAATTTATGGCTGATAATACCTTTTGAACCAAATTTCAAGCAAAAAGCAAAAAACAAAAAATTTTTCTATTTTTTTTTATATAAAGTTGATTTTTATAATTGTGGGGGTAGTTTTAACCCCTTAAGGGTTGAAAATAATTTAGTTTTGCCTGACAGTACGCCCACAATCGTATTTGAAGCATATACTTGAAGAAAAATTTTTTTTACAATTTTTTCTATTTGTAGCCGATTTAGGGGTGGTTTCAACCCTTTAGGATCACCCCTTATCATAAAGTTCGCGTTGATTTAGCACAAATCAACCACCTTCGCAAATCAATATTAAAAAAAGTGTATTTCATTGCATTAGTTTTCATTACTATCGAAATAATCGCGAAAAACCCCTAAAAAGGGGTGTTTTTTGCATTTTTAAGGGTGACGCCCAAGTTTTAGGACCGCAGGACCCCGATTTTCGTGATCAGCGACCCCAAAAACCGTTAGGGTTCGATTTTCTTAACGGTTTGAATGGACTATTTATCTGTTTTCAGCAAAAGACTTTTATTTTTATATTTTAAAAATAAAAGTCTTCAAAGACTTTTATAGAAAAAACTGGAAAAATAAAAATCTTAGAAAGACTTTTATGCAAGACCGAAAAAAATAAAAGTCTTTTTTAACAGTTATTTTTGATTTTAAAAATAAAAGTCAATTTTAATTATTATTTCGAACAAAAAAAGAAAAAAATCTTTAATAACAATTTTAAAAGATTTAAAACAATACTAGTCAAAGATAATAGTTAAAAATAACTTTAAATATTTTTGGTAAAATTTAACTGTTACTGTTGTTTTATATCATAAGTTTCAAAATAATGATTATTTTCTGATTTTTTCGATATAAGTTATAACAGTTACGATCCCTGGTAAAAATCAATGTGAGAACTAATAAGGATATTAGCGGACGCTAGTGAGATTATTATTTGCGACTTAAATAATATAATAGGTACTTGTTACGAAAGGACAGTTACATATACATACATATGCCCATAAATACATTATTTAAAGCAGAAGAAATTCAAAATCCTATTCGCCTAGAATTCGAATTAAAATTAAAACTAGTTTATACTTCGAATTTTTTTCCCGTACACACAATGATTGATGCAAAAAGCTCAAATTGTGACTTATTTCATAACATTTCACAGCACAAATTGTAGTGAACTTTTAACTCAAAACACGCTCTGAATTGAGTTGAGATGAGAGGACCGAATATCAAGTTAATGTACAGATCTAAAGATTTGACAGAACTTTTTTGAGATGACTCTTTTGAACCGCAAAAGATCCTTTTTAGCCATATCTAATCAACGACAAAGTAGGCCGGAAGCCCATATACAGGCAAGATGTAGACACCCACAGCTTGCATGCAAACACTAATGACGAAGGACGAGTGGGAACTTGGTGGTTGCAAGTACTAGATTTGCAAGTAAAGATACCCGCAAAGCCACATGGGTATCTCCTGAGGGAGTCACTCGCAACCAAATAGACCATGAGTCGATAGACCGCCCACACCTTTCGGGGCTGATGACGGTACGGACGTACCGAGGTGGCAACTTTGACTCGGATTACTATCTTATTGGTATGGTGCTTCGAGAGCGCATTAAAACGCTGAAAAGCTGCATATCGATCCGATGATCAGGCTAGAATCAACACAACTGTATTACGCAATGAAATAGCCAGAATCAGCTGCGGTTATGCATTAGAACTCACGCTCAGAAGAGTAAGTTCTGGGGATGAGATGCCGGGCGTCGACGAGAGCTGGACCCGCCTTAGAAATTCTGCCATTAGCACTGTTGATTCCATCTTAGGCAGAAGTCGTAGAGATGGGAGCTACTGCTTCAGTAATGAATGCAAGCTGGCAGCTGAACGAAAAAATGTTGCGTACCGAGTAATGCAGCAGTCTCAGAAAACACGGGCATGCTAAAAGAAATATAAAGAATCCAAATAAGAAAAAAAGAGAATTCACAGACAAAAAAAGGAAGCCTGGGAGCAAAATCTTGACTGTCAACTAGATCAGTACAGACGGTCGCACCAGGCGCGGGAGTTGCACCGAAGAGTCCGCAGTATGGCAGAAGTTAACGAAGTATGACGAGGTATGGCGCATACTGCAATTACAAAGAAAGGCATCTAATCACCGATCCCAAAGGCATCTTGTTGCTATATGACGAGATAACTGAGGTAGAGGAAAGCCCGACACCAATATCTGATGATAATGCTTTGCTGCCGCTACCAAGCTTGGAAGAAGTTAGCAGATCTCCTGACTCAACAACAAGGCCTTGGAGTGCATCTCAGCGGAGCTTGTTAAATATGGATGGCCTATATTAGGTACACCAAGCGATTCATGAATTAATTGTGCAAGTATGGGAGCAGGAAGTGATGCCAGAAGACTGGAGAAAAGGCATCCTTTGCCCGGTACATTAAAAAGAAGATATCACAGCGTGCACTAATTATCGTTGCTGAGTACCGTGTATAAGATATCCTCTGCCATCCTACAAAACAGGATGGCCCCATACGCCAGAAACATCATAGTGTGGCCTCAGCCCAGGCAAATCAACGACTGATCTGATTTTCACCTTGAGGCAGGCTATGGAGAAATATCTAGAGTTTCAAAACTCAATTTAACACCTCTTCATAGAATTTAAAGCCACCTATGATAGCACAGCCAAAGTAGAACTCTACAAAGCCATCAGAGAACTCTGCATCCCCAACAAATTGACAAGACTATGTAGGTTGGCCATGACCAATGTGACAAGCCAAGTAAAGGATTCCGGAACACTGTCCAGACCAACAACTATAATAGACTTCGACCAGGGTCGGTCTGACCTGCCTCCTTTCAACCTGGATTCGGGCGTAATATCAAGGAGTACAATCCTCCACAAGTCCACTCAATTACTGGCTTATGCAGCCGATATTGACATCATTGCAAGAACAACATCAGCTGTACAAGAAGCTTTCACTCGGATTGAGCAAGCGGCAGGAAATCTGGGGCTGCACATTAACGAAAGCAGAACAAAGTCCTTGGTGGCCTCGCCTACAAGAACAACTAACATTGGACCCATAATCATGGTAGAAGATCACGAGTTTGAAGTGGTAAAATTATTTAGCTACTTTGGGTCGATAGAAGCAACCCAGAAAATCAAGGAACCAGAAATAGTCGCACGACTGCTAAAAGCCAACAAAGCCTGCTATATGTAGTCTGTACTCACTCAAAGCTCGTAGCCGTGTACGATAGGAAAATATTTCGGAGGATTCCGGAGACTTCACAATGACGAAATCTACGACCGCTATCGCGACATAATTAATATTAGTAGGGTTTAGCAGAAGAAACGTTTGTAGTCAATTGATTATAAAAAAAATGAGTGTGCGTAGGACCACACTTTAGAAGTGTTAACGTCTATGGCTAGTCTAAATTTCCAAATCAATCTTAATACAGGACGATAAGGATTAATATATTTTATTTATGAATATTCTGTTAAAGTTTATTTAATTGTTACTTATATGCACTCACTCCAAAATGTGTTGCAATGTTTTGGAAATTATACTATTTGTCTTAAACTTATCACACAAAGATCGGACGATGGATGACTGGGATAATGTAGTTTTTAGTAAAAATAGTAGATAATATATAGTAATAAATACATAGTACATATGTAGTTCATAGGAAATATGTAGTACATAGTACACAGTACATATCGTCGGGTTGATGCAATAGTCACGAAACAGAAATTTTGCTATTTTAAACATTGTGCAAATATGTAAAAAAGTCATATTATATTCAGCCAAAGTCACGGATCTAAATTTTTATGGGAATCTACTGGATTCAATTTGAATTTTTTCAGAACCAGTAAAATAAGTAAAATTAAGCGATTTATATTTATATCATAAACATAAATTCAAATATATGTTTATACATTAAAGATCAGAAACTTAATGACTGAGATAACTGAGATAATTAACAAAGAAAACGAGCAGCTACGAAGTTTTTCAACACGCTTTTTGCGCGAAATCAAACGCTTGGTCACCAAACCCATTCTCCTCTACATTACTTATAAGTCATTACAGAAAACACTAATTAAAGAAGTACTTCCAAATCTACTTCCCACAGTAAATACTTGTGATTTTCCCTACTGGGATACTGCCCCAGATAGGTACGTAAAATACAGACGCGCAGTCGAATAGGCGAAACGCCGAAACGTATTCCATGTCGCCGAAAGCGATTAATCCAAGCAAAATATTTAAATATTGCAGCCATTTAGCTGGCTAGAGCATGGCAACTTTTAGTCGAGGTCCAGCAACAGACAGCAGCGATGGTCACGCTCATTTTTGGTTCGCACCCGTTTCTGGGCACTTGTGCCTATGCAGCTGGCTAGAGCATGGAAACTTTTGGTTGAGCTCCATTTACAAACAGCAGCGCATAATTATATGTGTGCGAGGCAAAATAGCCCGCGCTTAGTGGGTGGGATTGGGTTTGAATGTTGCAATGCAGAAGCTGCTGTCAGCATTCGTTTTATATTCTCGCGCCGCTCTCAAAATTCATGTCATATTCTCGCACGCCATCGCTGCTGTCTGTTACTGGACCTCGAATAAAAGTGCCCCAGATATGTAAGTAAAATTTGGTCGAGCTAGAGCAACAGACAGCAGCGAATGTGTGCGAGAGGATAAAATGAATGCTAAGAGCGGCGTCTGCATTGCGAAAATATGAAATGAATGGGTGCGAGCGAGAATATGCCATGGATTTTGAGAGCGGCGTCTGCATTGCGAGAATATAAAACGAATGCTGAGAGCAGCTTCTGCATTGCAACATTCAAACCCAATCCCACCCACCAAGCGCGGGCTATTTTGCCTCGCACACATATAATTATACGCTGCTGTTTGTAAGTGGAGCTCAACCAAAAGTTTCCACCCAACTCACCACGAGGAGGTGGCTGTACAGCGAGTTGCACCCGCCCTCTCTCAATCAATCAAACGGACCCGTCCTGGACTCTCGCAACAAATGTGTCGCTCACTGCAAAAGCGGTGTCTATGTCAGTTAAAATACGAAAGGGCGAGAACTTCGTACTTCTTGTTGGGATATTATTCATCATTTGTTGAACTCGATCACGGTTTATACCACGCATTTAGCTCTGCGATTGATAATTTGGCTTGTATCGGTATTAGGATACTACTTCTACTCGAGACCCAAGTAGTGATTAACGAATATGCTCTGCCTTCTTCTATGTGGCCATTTTGTAATAGTTTGGCTGTAAATGCTGTTCCTTGCGGCTTAGCTGTTTTATCCTTCTTGGGTTACCAAAAATAGATGTCAGCTCAATCAATCAGTCCACAACTTCCACGTTTGATGTGGAGTAAATTTAGAAAACGAATGCACTATTACTAGTAATAATCTATTCTTAGTTCCTGTTATTCGTTGTATCTATTCTTAGTTCCTTTCACGCAGGGGCGGATGGGCCATAAGACGAACCGGTATATTTCCCGGTGAGCCGGCTGTTCAGAGGCCCGCAGGGCCAGTGGCTGAAAGTACCTCTAAGTGATATACCAACGTATATCTTCATAAACATTTACTTGCCGAAAATAAAGAACCGTAATTTTCTTAATAAATTTTTGCAGGATTTTTGTACATTTTTTTTCTGTATTTTACACTATTATTTGCCTATATAATTAATCAGCATCGTTTTAGCTTTTTTAAAAAAAAAAAGCTTATACAGAGGCTCTGTCCGTCTGAAGCCTACTTTCATCTCTGAAAGTACTGCCGCTATAGACTTGGGCCATATCTCAAAATGTAGCTCTCAAAAGACCAAAAACTGAGAAAATGGTCTGGAAATTTCAACCAGAAGTATATTTAAACAACACAAAAGAGCCTTTAAAGAAAATATTGTGACTAATTTTTGTGTTCTAAGGCTTATACATAACTTCTTAATTATTCATTTTACCACAAAATTTCTGAGTAATAAATTGTAGATTATTTAATTCTAAACAAAAAGTGTCCTTGCAAATTTCCGGTAAGATGTGCCGTTTCGGAGATATAGTGGAAAAACCATTTGCATACGTTTTCCAAGATGGCGGCCAAATGGGGGGGGGTTAGAATCCCGAAAACTCAAACTTAAGCTCACCCTGACCCCCCCCCCCCTACACATCCCAAAAATAAAACCTTGTCCTGCATTTTTGCAATGTTAAAGTACCATTTCCATGGACTATAAAGAGCTAGGGAAAGTCCCTCGTCTGTGGGGCTGCGAGTTCGATGCTTCGGCTCGCGGTGCTTTTTTTCGTCATAATAATTTTTTTTAATTTCCTTCGGGGATTTTGTTTCATATGACATGATATGTTTTTGACATGAATACGTCTCTAAATTTGCTTCCAGAACAAAAACCGATGATAACGAAATTATGGCATATAGTTTTTATTTGCTGCTCAAAAACTATTGTTTATATTGAATAAAGAAATATACCATGACGTGGGTGAAGAATTAAAGAATTTTATTGTTTACATTTGATTTCTTTTTTTTTAAGCTATGATGATTATATTGTAGTGTTTGTTAAATACTTTGTTAAGTTTTAGATTACGCAGCCTCACAACTTATAACCTACATATGTAAGCCTTTAACAAAAACTTTTCAAGATTAATTGAATCGGTCATTTTGAAAAGGGGTCATCTCCAAAATTTTAACTTTTTACATTTTTGCAGTATAAAAATCTATATGTAAAGGCTGGCATTCTCCATAAAAATGGGAAATCTCCTTTTTACCTAAGTACATTTTATTTGTGGCAGATATCGAGGTTCATTTCGAAAACGAGTCATCTCTCGAAGATTTTTTGCTTCTCCTGTAAAATTATAACTAGTGGGATGTTGTGCCTAGAGACTAGCCACTAATTACGCTTTTTCATGGTGTTCTTTCTGTTGAATAACACTTCAGACTGGATGACAATATATGTATTAAGTGGAGATTGATCCGCACTCACTTCCAACCCGCCGGATCTGGGAATCGAGGCCAATAATTCGAATGTGTCAAATTGAAAAAAAATATGAGTGTGCTTAAGACCACACTTTAGAAGTAAAACTTTTGTGCCCAACGGCTAGTAATATGCAATAGATATAGTGGAAAGTCGGTCGGATCTATAGTACGCTTGAGAAAATTCAGGCCAACGACAGATGCAGGAAGAATAGTGACGAATCTACTGACGGACTTGATGCAAATACTATTTGAAAATATCAACATTTATGAATTCCTATTTACATTAAAACCTAAAAGTAACCGAGTAAAAATAATTTTTATTGGCTAATTTTCTTAAAAGCATACATGCGGTGCATCTAGTACGTATAGCATTAAGTGCGCATCCCACACGGGTATGCACGCTTCCGCCACAGGCATGGATACTACCGCCACAGGCACGAAAATCTAAACATTCGCCTCATGGAAGTAAGCTGGTGACATATGCAAGCGTACATGCATTGCATTCAGAGGTTCATAAAATTGCATTTTTTCCATCCCGGCTTTCACACATAGCCCGAAAATCTAAGTAACGAGTGCATGCAAGGTACATGTGTTTGTTGTGCATACTTGTGTGTGCTATTTCGAATGCGGCATTACAGAAAAAGTTAAAAGTAGTCCGACCTTTGCGTGGCATGCATTCCATTCATGGAACATTCCGTCAGGTGGCATTTGAATACACACACTTCTATATTATTTATCAACGAATTGAACGCATGTACGCTTGGATATGTCACCAGCGGTATTCATGCTCCGTTCCCGCTACATTCATGATCATTAATAATTGCATCCGCATCGGCATAGACTATTCCAAACCCAGGTATTGTTTTACCAAGCAGTCCGCCAACCACATACAATGAAGCTTTACCTACGCGAGCCGCTTTACCTACGCGAACGGGAGCCAGTCTACTTGAGTATGGTATTGGCACCCTTTATGGCCACCTAGCCAGTTACCTGATTACTTCGTCCCATACAATCTTTTAGGGAGCCAATTAATTTTAAAGGGAGCAAAAAGATATGCAATCAACCTTTTTTCAAATTCTTCTTTCTATGCGTAGTTGAAAATAATTTATTTTGGCTGATTAAACCGAATTCGAAGCATAAAGCTGAAAAAACATTTTTTACAAACCTTTATATTTTCAGTCGATGTAGGGATAGTTTCAGCCCTTTACTATTATCCCTTATCATAACATTTCCTTCGTTATAAATCAACCACTTTTGAATATAAATATTGCAAAAAATGTATTTTATTGGATTGTTTTTGATTGTAATTAAAATTATCGCGAAAATCGTTAAAAAAAAGGGAGTTTTTAAGCATATTTAAAGGTGACATGCATATTTTAAGACTGTGGGACCCCGATTTTCGTAATCAGCGACCCAAAAAACATATGAGGAACGGTTTTCACAACAGTGTAATGTTTTGACATAAACGATTCTTCGATTTGTGCAAATTAAAAAAATTGTAATTTAAAAAGGGGAAAGGTCCAGTACATCTCACCAAAGGGGAAGTGGGTGCCAATTTTAAACAACAGCACCTCACACATTTAATTCACCACTCCCTTTTGGTATTCTAAACACCCAAACCACCGCCGAAAATTCTTGTCGCATATGCCGCTTCCAACATGTCAGTCAACTCCAAAGTGTCCGCGGCATAAGCCCAGCCAGTGACCAAACCACAAGAAAAATTTGAAATAATTCACCTCTACAGAATGGTGAATTTGTATTCCTATAATGAGATAAAGCAAAGTCTGGGCGACAACGTAGCTAACATGCCAGAAAATCTATGCAGTAAGGCAGAGTGTATTTTAATTGTTGCACACACAGCCCCGAGTGTAATCGTCCCTTGTACCCCGTCCGCCCCTTTTCCCATCGTTATACGAAAGTTCTGACGATTTTTCATGTGTGAGAGCGTTACGCGAATGAAATTGATTCACTCTCATGTAAATTTTTTTAAGCAAACGTCCCTAAAGAAGTTTTACTTCAAAAAAAAAAGCACATCACACATGTAAACACTATATAAAACGAATCTAAACATTTTTCTTTGGATTGGAGGGAAATCTAATGTGAAGCACTTTGCACAACAGAATTAGGTGTATTATTTTACTTAAACATACATGTATTATTGTTAAAAATTCGGCTTACCGCACCTTTTGTATAAATTTACACTTCAATGTAACTTTTTTTTGTTATTTTTAAAGAAAAAATCACGCACGCACTTCACTTTTCTTTAAATGTAGAACATCTACTGAAAAACATAGGCATCTGTTTATCTATAGCATATATGCACGTGCACACACACAAGTGCCCCCACCTCGCAATAAGACCAACACCAATAATTACCCGTCAAGAATTTGAAAGAATTGATATATTTTAATTGCACCCCATCTATGACAAAGAATAGTGAACACCATCTATGGCAATATTTCATTACTCTTCGTTTTACCTATGATTATCAATTTCCATAAAATATACAAAATATATATATTCATTTCATAAATAATAGAAAATCTGTTGTCATAATTCAGTTGTTTACTTCCTTCGAAACTTTATACATATCTAGCATTGGAATGTACCTTGTAAGCATGAATAAATATGTTTATTGCCACATTCCTACAAGTTAGTGTTTGGAGTAATGGGAAGGCGCTAGATCGGGGTGCGAAGGACCAGGGTTCGATTCTTGATGAATTTGAGTACTTTTTTTTAGCTATGATGATTTATTGTAGTATAATAAACGAAGCCTGCGTTGATGGTAAAATCTCAAAGCGGCGACTAATTAAAACTTTTGGTACATATTCAATTGTGAGCTATAACTCAATCTATAATAAGCTAAATAAGCCAAATCCGTTCTTAACTAGAACTTTTATTTCACGTTGAATTGATTTAATTATTGTCATAATGCTGTATCCTAGTTTGGCCATGGAGATTCATAAGTATTACACTGACCAACGCTATATATAATTAATCTTGAAAAGTTTTTGTTAAAGGCTTATGTAAGTTATAAGTTGTAAGACTTTGCGTAATCTAAAACTTAACAAAGTATTTAACAAACACTACAATATAATCATCATAGCTTAAAAAAAAGGAAATCAAATGTAAACAATAAAATTCTTTGATTCTTCACCCACATCATGGTATATTTCTTTATTCAATATACCTAAACAATAGTTTTTGAGCTGCAAATAAAAACTATATGCCATAATTTCGTTATCATCGGTTTTTGTTCTGGAAGCAAATTTAGAGACGTATTCATGTCAAAAACTTGTTTCATATGAAACAAAATCCCCGAAGGAAATTAAAAAAAAATTATTATGACGAAAAAAAAAGCACCGCGAGCCGGAATCGAACTCGCAGCCCTACACAGTCCGCAGACGACGGTACTTCGCCTTAGACCTTCGGGCCATGGCTGATACTATCGGTGGTTGACTAATATGTTAATAAATCATTTCAGAAAGAAGAAAAAGAGAAAAAAAACAATCTGCCCGACCAGGGCTTGAACCTGCAACGCTACGCGCCGCTGGATCGAGGATCCAAAGCGCCTTTTTTTTTTTTTTTTTTTTTTTTTTTTTTTTAAAGCATTTATTTCTCTAATTAACTATCTTAATATAAATTTAACTAAATGCTTAAAGTTAATTATTCTAGCCTATGCTAATCTATCTAACTTACTGGCCCTCAGCAGGCACTGTCTTATATTAACTTATGCCTTTCGGCTAAAACTTATCTTTTTTAATTTTATTTTATTTTAAAATATCATTGTAATTTATAATAATCTAAGAAAAATTAGAACAAAAAAAACTTAGACACTATGTTTATTTTATATATAAAAACTTAAATCTACTTAATCAATAACTTATTTCTAACTATCTGGGCGGGGAGCAGCGGAGACGATAAAATCGTCTCAGGTGCTCCCCGTCCAGGCGACGAACTTCCACAGGCTCGAGTGATGCTAGAGCTCAAGCTCGTGAAAGCTCGCACCACTTACTTACAAGCTAATTAACCTAAACACAGAACTATCCGGACGGGGTACAGCGGAGGACCTGCCTCAGATGTACTCCGTCCAGGCGACGAGCTTCCACGGGCTCGTGTTAGAGAAACTAACAAAACAAACAAAGAACAGACAAACAACAGACAAAAACAGACAGACAAGACTAACAAAAGCTCGTGGCAGCTCGCACGTAAGCTTACTTAAAACTAAATCTATTACTAAGTAAAAACTATAACTAATCCTATCTAAGCCCTAAGCTAATCATTAAAACTAGATTACATGCTAAACTAGTCTATATCTAAAGTTTTAAGGGCGAATACGCAATATTTAAGTTTCCTCCAGCCACCAGTACAGAGTACTTGCAGTGGAGGCATCTCGTCTATCTCTCCCCGAGATTCGAGTACTGAACCTCAGGAGCTCCTGAACTTCCATATCTTCATTGCTAAATCTGTAGCGTTTATCTGTCGCAGAACGGTGTAGGTGGTAAAAGAGGGGCACCCCCGAACCATCTTGGACCAATCTTTTTCTATCTAGAAAGACAAATGCCTCTGGAGGGATAAAGCCGCGGTCACAAGCAGCTCTGTGATATTCAGCGTTCGGATAGAACGCTCCCCGAATAAGAGGATTTTCGCTCTCCGTCGCTCTTGCAATATGTCTTCGAATCAACTTGATTATGAAGTTGTCGATCCTATTAACAAATGCCTTATCGTAAAGGATATTGTTGGCCTGAAACTTCGTGAAGCCAGATTCGGGTGTTCGGTACAACCTTAAGCACGCCCTTAAGCATTGTCTTTCGAAAACCCGAAGCTTTTCCATATAGAAGGGGGATATGTTGAACCACACTGGGCAGCCATAAGTTAAAATCGGTCTGACCAAGGCTTGGTAGCAGATCACCTTTACCCGTGAGCTTAGGTGTCTGCTTAAAAAAGCCTTTTAGTCATGTGAAACGCCTTGTTTGCCTTGTCTAGAGCAACACTTACATTTCTATTGAAATATAAGTATTGATCCAGCCAAAGCCCAAGGTATTTCACTTCCGATTTGTGTTCTAACGCCTGTCCCGCGTAGTTCGAAATTCGGAATGTTTTCCAGTTTCTCTGCACATCGTACGAAGCTCTGCGTAGAGGCGTCCGGAAAAGGATCGATTCGCATTTGCCAAAGTTGATCTTCAACTTCCAATCATCACTATAGCGCTCGATTGTTTCGAAGTCACGTTGTAAGAGCGTCTGGATCACTCCAATCTTCGGCCCCGTCCTGTACACAATCAGGTCATCCGCATACGCTAATGCGAAGCGGAGTGAACTAATTAGGTCACTCGTAAAGATATTAAACAAGAGCGGCGAGTTCACTGCGCCCTGTTGCAAACCGTTTTTAATATCAAATACCTTTCGTGATGTGAAGTTCCCACTTTTAACGATGAACTTCTTCTTGGAAATCATATTATAGATCAAGTATAGCAGAGGTCCGGTCATCCCGTATCTGGCTAATTTGTAGAGAAGGCCCTCGATCCACACTGTATCGAACGCCTTCTCATAGTCGATCAAGCATGCTCCGGTACACTGGCCTTTCATTAAGTTCCAGTGTATGTCTGATACCAATTTCGACGCGGCATGAATGGTGTCATGTCCCGCCCTGAAACCGAATTGGTTATCGGGAATTATATTCTTTTCCTCAACCCATTTGGACAATGGTCTATTAATTACTGATTCAAAAACCTTACTGATATTCGGGAGCAGACTTATTGACCGAAGATTAGCAGGGTTACTTTTATCTTTACCCTTTTTGGGTATTGGGTACACCACTGCCGTCTTCCAGTGTCCTGGAAAATGTGCGTTGTTTAATGCATTGTTAAACAGAGTGGTATATATGTCTATGGCCACCAGGGGCAAATGTTTCAGGACGATGTTTGGAACACCGTCCACCCCAGACGACTTCTTATTGTTTAGACGGCGAAAAGTTAGCAGGAGATCAGTTTTCGTAGTGAGAATAGAGTTTGCTTGTGCCTCAGAAACATTGTTCGCTGGGCAGTCTTCACTGAACTCGACGATTCTTCGGTTCTCGGATTTCCAGACCTCGATCTCATTAGTTATTCTGAAATGGTTCAACAGGGCCCTATTTTCAAGGTCAAAATTCGGCCGAACACAAGTGTTCACCGAATAAATTCCTTGATAGTAGGCCCCCACTAAATCCACTTTCTCCTGCTCGTCCTCTATACAATAATTATCGTCGACAATACTGGTTTCTTCGGGATCTATGTTCGCAGACCTCAGTAGTTCCTGGTTAGCCAGGGTCCTGGGGATACGCAACTTGTCCAACCGGTTATGTGTTTTACTCCTAAAGATTTTATTTATCTGTGGGAACATGCTCGCGCTATTAGTTTGAATAGCACGAATCTTTTTGTTCCAGTACAGATTCACAGACTGTGAGAATTGTTGTTTGAGGAGTTGTTGGAGGTTTTTCATAACCGATTTAAGAGTTACGATCTCCGGACTCTGTCTATCCTGAAACTGGCGGTGTAGGGATTTCAGTCTCGTCAGTATTCTACTTTTATGTTTTTGTAGTGCGTCGATTGTAGCGTTCTTGTAACAATCTGTACTGTTCTTTTTCTTTGTCCGTGGTATGGTTTTGTCCATAGTCTGCACAATGAGGTTGTCCATATCTTTCAGATATGCATCAATCTCATTGTTAGTCAAATTCCTAGTTGTGGGAGGTAATAGTCTGTTATTCTGTATTGCCCTCTCCATAGCCTTCTCGAACTTTGGCCAGTGCATCTTCTGGTAGGCAAAAGGATGCACTTCGCAATATTCGAGGAGTTCCATGGAGTCGTCAGGGACTTGTACTGTTATTTCCAGTCCTTGGTGATCGCTGTCGTACGGCACTGTCGTTAGACAGTTTGTCACGTTTGTGTTTACCCCTAGTACGGCCATCCGAGAGTCTAACAAGCATATATCCAGAAAAGAACCGCCATTTGGGTATGATGGCATGTCCGTAGCGTAAAGATTTACTTTTCGCTGAATTCTATTCTGAGCCAACCAGTCATTCAGTTGGTTGCCCCTGATGTTAGCCGTTTGATTTCCCCATGCCGCATGGCGTGCGTTTAAATCTCCGGCCAACAAGTAAAAATTTTGCTCCGATTCCAGATGGAGAGTTTGAAAAAGAGAGCTCATTTCCTCTATAAATCGTCTGGATTGGGAGGTTTGGGGTGCGTACGCGGCTATTATATACAACCTTCTGCCACTGGACAGAGGGAGGTATATAACGCACGCTTCTAACACCCGAAACTTTGCGATGTCCCTGCTATACATGATCTTGTGTTTAAGGGTGGTCTTTACTAGTATTAGTAGGCCCCCAGCTTGTGTGGCATTAGGTCTATCTCTCCTAATTACCACATAATCTTTGTAATCCACTTTGTGTTTCTCGCTTAGTTTGGTTTCACTAGCAAGAAGCACATCAGGATTTTGGTTTTGCAAAAGAGTCAGTAAATTCGCCCTTCTTTCGTTTCTTATCAGCGAATTGACGTTCACCGCAATGACCTTGATCGTGTCCTCCCTGCGTAAAGCCATTAAACAGCTTACCCAGAGATGGTTTCTGTCGTAAAGAAAGCCGAGTATACTAAATCTAAACGGGCATTTTGCTCGTTTAGTTGTCTTTGTAGCTGGGCGATTTGCCCTTGGATGGATAAGAGCACCGCTTTCAGCTCGCTGTCCCCAGAACTTGCTGCAGGCGCAGCTTTTGGGGCTTGCTGTTTGGTTGTCTGGCCTCCAGTCGTCATTTGGGCGAAGGACATTCCAGGTACAACAAAGTTTTTATACATTTGCCCCTTATGGGTTTTTTGGGCCTCTAGCTGTTCTTTACGCGCCTTAATGCGTTGCTTGAACTCTGCATATTTAGGACATCCTCTATAGTTAGCAGGATGTCCGTTAGATCTGCAGAGTACACAGAACAACTTGGTTTTATCCGCGACTTTTTCCCTCCCAAGAGGGCATTCGCTTGATTGTGGGTTTTCTCACATTTGACGCATCTAAAAGCCATTTGGCAGTTAGCTGCGGCATGTCCAAACCTTTGGCAGCGCATACATTGCAGAATGTCTGCTTTTTTATTTATTTTCTCCCAAGTTACCACATGGAAGTTGAGATACCTAATATTTTTTAGGTTATCCAACCGACTGTCGGGAGTTAATTGGACCAAGAATATCGGGAGCTGCCTCTTAGTAGCACGCGAATAGCTCGTATTGAATTTTTTAACTGCGGAAAATTTCAAATTATCTACCGCGAGAGACTGGAGTTCGTTCAAGAGCTCCTGAGTGTCACAGTCGGGGTCGAGGCCTTTCAAGAGGACACTTTGCAATTTTTCACTTTTTGCAGTATATGTGAAGAATTGGGTATTCGCCCTTTCCAGAATACTTTTAATTTTTTTTAAATCTTCGAAACTACCTAAAACTAGAGCGTGTTTAATACCGCTAAATCTTTTTACGTAAAAGTTGGTATGCTTTAATACCTGTCTAGCTATTCTGATTGTGTCAGCAGGTTGCTGATGAAAAATATTAATAGGTGGTACCTTATCTTTTTTTTGTTGTTTTTGCTGCTGCCGGGGTTGTTGTTGTTGCTGTTGCGGCGCTCGCTGCGGCGCTTGCTGTTTTGCTTCTTGTTGTTGTTGTTGCTGTGGTTTGCTCCTACTTTTGGCTTAGGCAGTCTAGGAAAGTTTTTTTCCTTCACCTCATCGATTAGCTTTTGTAGTCTGGCTTCATCTTCGTCATTTTCGGTGGCCAGCTCTTTAAAGCTATTACCCAAGCCTTTGTACTTGCCTGGGTCGGGGTCGTAGGAAGACGACTCTGCATCTGAGTCGGTCATCACTACGGTGCATGTAACCGTGGTTCCAGACCCAGACGCCGTTGGACTTTGCTTTTTGCCGGCTCGCTGTACGAGATTTGGCATGATTTTTATTTTACGCCGCCGTTTGTGAACGCGACGACTTTCATGAGTTCCTTCACCGTCACTGTTTATAATTTTTTTGCCTTCTTGGTCCTTATCTTTATTTTTCTGCAGTGATTTTGCATCATTATCACTAGTGCCCGCGGCACTTTTCATTTTTTCCGTTTGAGACATGCCACTTTCGTGTACATGCTCTGCACTTAGTCTTTTATCTATTATCTCGTTTATTTTTTTTTCTATCGATTTTTAAAATTTAAATTATGATATTTAGTCTTCTTATGAAAAAATATAAGACTTTGTCACGCACTGGAGTTAAATCGTAAACACTATAACACTGGGTATCTTCACGACCTTTGATCTGCAGGCACAGTCTGTCTGCTCTTGGCAAGAGTACAAACGAGACCTAGGATCCAACGCGCTACGCACTCTCACGCCGACCTTCTATCAGTTTTGCAGCAATAAAGTAATACTATGAAATGTTTAGGTTGAACTAATTTTAACAGTTTTTATGCCTAATTTAGTTAATAAAAACTTAAAAATATGCTTTTAAACAAAGGGCTGCAAAATTTTTGTAAAATATTAAAAATTCTGAGAAAAATCACTTCCTTATATTAATGGACTATAAGGACGGTCTTAAATACATCGTTCGTGCAATTAAATTTATAAATTTTCATTCATTTCAGTAAGCGTTTATATGCCCTGGTAAAAATTAGATATCTACTTTTCGTTTTAAACCTACCAAATGTTTCGTTTAAATCATACATATTTTTTGTGACAAATCCACAGCGAAGTTCGATAAAATTGAATTTTTGTTTTGGTCTACCAAAACACCACCACCGAACCACCTACATGACTATAAACAATAATAAAATGAACAGCATATAAAATATGCATATAAAAAAATAAATAATTTATATTATTTCCGCGGAATTTCTTACCGATATATGGACTTTATTAGTAATCTCTTTTTTGTTGTTAAATATACTTCTGGTTGAAATTTCCAGACCATTTTCTCAGTTTTTGGTCTTTTGACCAAGAGCTACATTTTGAGATATTTCCCAAGGCTGTAGCTGCAGTACTTTCAGAGATGAAAGTAGGCTTCAGACGGACAGACGGACAGAGCCTCTGTATAAGCTTTTTTTTTTTTGAAAAAGCTAAAAACAAGAGTTGACCCCTTTTCAAAATGACCGATTCAATTATATATAGCGTTGGTCAGTGTGATACTTATGAATCTCCATGGCCAAACTAGGGTGCGGTAAGCCGAATTTTTAACAATAAGAGATGTATGTTTAAGTAAAATAATACACCTAATTCTGTTGTGCAAAGTGCATCACATTAGATTTTCCTCCAATCCAAAGAAAAATGTTTAGATTCGTTTTCTATAGTGTTTACATGTGTGATGTGCTTTTTTTCAATTTGACCCATTCGAATTATTGGCCCCGATTCCCAGATCCGGCGGGTTGGAAGTGAGTGCGGATCAATCTCCACTTAATATGTTGTCATCCAATCTGAAGTGTTATTCAACAGAAGGAATACCATGAAAAAGCGTAATTAGTGGCTAGTCTCTAGGCACAACATCCCACTAGTTTCATTTCAAAAATGCATGTTTTAGAGAGATTTTTCACGAATAACTTAAAAACCAAAAGTTTTTTCAAAACATATATTGTAGGAGAATTGAAGCTTTTAGAATAAATCGTTTGTGTTTTATTTATTTCTGTAGATGAAACACAACTCGAGGTATGAGTCTTTAAAGATGACCGTTTGCTCGCCGAAATCTGAATTCGCACCATTCGACTTTAAATAAAGACAAAACGGCAGACCTTATTTAATGTGCTTGAAAAGACCTTTAGAATGAGCCTTGGTAAAATTCATTAGCATCGTTACTAACGGAGTTACGAAGAAAATAATATGGTTGTCTTCATTTTCCGGCATAAAAGCTACAATGATACGAATGCCTTCATGACAAGAATTGAAAGTAAACAACACTCATGTACAATTAACTTTGTTTAGGAACTAACAACATGAATATATGTATGTTCTAAAAGTTTGAACGGTTTAGAATGTCTATATTTGAAAAAAAAAGTTAGATTTACGTTAACAATAAATTTTGAAATTTTCGAAAAAAAAAAAATCCTTTTTCCGCAATAGCTAAAAAACTAAGTCAGATACGAAAAAAATGATAAGACACAAAAATGAAAGGCTTTTCTTGAGGAAAATATCTTTGATGTAAGTTCACATGCGGGTGCGAAGACCCCCTTTTTCGAGCAATTTAAACTTTAAAATCTCACAAAGTAAGGTTTCAAAACAGTTCAACTTTGCAGGCCTTATAGCCCTTGAACTCCCTGCGAATTGAATTTTGTAGCGATTATATATCTTCAAATCTTAGGAAGTTATAGTTGAAAATCCAATCGCATTTTTCAATGAAATTATCGAAACAGTTAAATTGTATTAATCTCGACAATTTTGCAGCATTAATAAACATATCTAAACAGATATGACCGCATGTATATACGTCTAAGCATATCTTCACAGACCGCACACATGTATGAACTTATGTATACATTATACATGTATAAAGTCTCAATTCCACCCGCCCCAAGCTGCAATAAGAAAAATATGTGCCTCCACTTTAAAATTACTATTGGAGCACTCAAAAATCGCTCTGAATACCTCAAAACAAATTTAAAGCAATCTCCACACCCCCACCCTGCTGATAATAAAATTTGCCTCTCCCGCCATTAAACTAATTTTGGGGCACGCCTTAAATTTTTTGGAGCGTTTTTACTTTGTAGCCAATTCTAAACATTTACTGGAGATTTAATTCAATATAAATGCACCATTTCAAAATTTCCAGTTGTGGAAATTTTCTCCCAAATTTCTCAATAAGGGGTAGTTTCTGCAGGTACAGACGTTGCAATGATTTAGAAATAATAGAGGGGATTATAATTTATTATAAATGCACGATTAAAAAATTTTAAACTGTTAAAAACTAATTTTATTGTGAATTTCGTTATAGGGGGTTTGGAGTGGCTGAAATATTGAATTAAATCATAAATTATATTCCAGTATATGAAAAGAAGCTTATTTTACATATTTAAACATATTTTAATCGAAATATTGCTTAAATATATCTATTGTTTGAGTGAGTGTGAGTGTTATAAGGCTTACCTGTTTCCCGACCTATGCATCTATTGACTAACTGGAATACCTTACTCTTCACATCAATTTAATAAAAACTAGCTGGAACCCGGTGCGCCTCGCTGCACTTATCAATGTGGTGAATAGTTATCATTCAGCTCTTCCCGCCGCATTATTCGTTGTAAAATATATATCCTGGCCATTTTCTAAATGAACAGTTGGATATCTTTTATGAATGGCGAATGAAAAAAATTGCCACACCACTAGATTATTGCTGACATAATGTCCTATTGAATATTGCGTTATTTCGTGGATCGTATTTGCATTATCAGAACCAAAAACAGGCATGTCACTCCCTTCATGATATATTTGAATATGAATTTGATGAACGTTCTGGACAATAATGGCGAATAGAGTACGACCCAACGATTGTCAACTTCACAATCTTAACCATTAATCTTCCAAGTTTTCTTTTTGCCATTGACCTTAGTCGGTCGATGAAGATACATCGGGTAACCATTGTTCCCGATTACATTTTCATAAATCAATGCTCTCGAATACCGCTTTGAACATTTCTAACATGCATCATGATTCAGTCTCCTCCCATTGTGGATTGCAAGTAATAGTAATGAACAAATCTGGCGACCATATGGATATTGCACGTATGCTTTCCGACACACAATGCATCAACGTTTATAGCGATTTTCCAACGTTCGTTTCGAATTGTATCGATTTTCTTTGCTGAACTTAAACAAAATTGTTAAAGTTACCGCTCGGCTGCGCCAACTTGCACATTTTTGTGTTCTTTTTCACATTAGCTTTTATCAAAAACTACTAAATAAAGTTTATTTTAATATAAAATTTGGGTCAAAAGGAAGAGAGGGAAGTATTGTACCTTGTTCAACAAAAATTTTTGCTAACTAACATGTGCAGAAATGCCTTATATATAAAGAAACATTACTCGGCCATACCCGTTGATATTCCATCTAAGGATAAAGTTAATCTTGGTGAAGCAACACCCATGTACCCCGAGAGTACGATAACAAACCAGTTAACCAAGTATTAAGTATTGACCCGTGTACGCCAGCCCAATGACAGTAACATTTAAACACACTCCAACGCTATTACTATTACGTTTCGTTTAATGCATGTATAATTTAAACCACTATCGCTGCTGCATTTGACTTTTTTTTATTTCATTTAATAAAACAAACCGATTTCACATACAAATCATATCAATTTAGTGTGAAGAGAAAAATTTACAATAGGGATATCGACAATTCTTCTTCAGGCGCCATTACAAAAATACCAATGGACATAATCATGAAAACTATATACATAAACCTTGCTATTGAAGTCTTCTAACACAAACAACACTGAATTAGTTATTTCATACAGCCAATTATTCAAACATCGATTACATACAAAACAATGACTCATTTTATATACAGTCATTTCCACAAGACCGTATACCTCACAAAATAAAAACAAAATGTTACAAGTAAGAAATTTTTTTTTTATTGAAGGTAAATACAAAATACATTTTCGCAGTTATATTTAATACACGGTCCAATCGCCGTCACTATGGATTATTGACTGGCATCTTCGGTGACAACTTTCGGCCAATTTTTCCGCGTAGTCTGTCGATAAGTTCTTCCAAATTTTTTGTAGCGTTCGCCCTAAATGTGCTGCTCCTTTTATTTGCTTTCCTCGAAGCTTCGGCTTCATCAACCCCCAAATATTTTCAATAGGATCCGTAAAGATCACGTTGTCCCAATCACGATCGATGTTTTCCTTAGCCCAGTCTACACGTCTTTGCTTCTGGTTTTCGGTAAGTAATGGTTTCATCAAGGCATACCTGGTTTTGATGTTTTCCTCTTGTAATCTTCGCCGAATCGTATTCAAGGACACGTAAATATTCTTCCTCGATAACATTTCCTTTGCCTGCACTAAGGTAACGGACGGATTTTTCTTAAAAATATCAACGATGGCCTTATCCTGGGTTTTTGAAGGGCTTCGGGTTTTACCCCTACCAGGTAGATCGTCTACATTTCCAGTTTCTTTAAAACGCTTTATCCACTTATTCACAAACTGTGTCGAAACTTTCAGGTACTTTCCGGCCGATGCAGGTGTCATTTTTGGTCCCTTCGGATGACTTACTAAAAATACAGCTTCGAATCGTTTTTTGTAAAACGCACTCATTTCACTTGACGTCTTATCACTCTCCTACTTCAACTTAGAATGACCAAATTTATACAATGCGAGAAAGAGGAAAAATGCAGGTAACTAAAAGTCCCCCACCACTCTTTGAGAAATGGTGGATTAAAAAGTTACAAAGGATACGCTCTTGTGGAAATGACTGTATATATTGAAGACTAGATGGAGCCCGGTGCGCCTCGCTGCACTCATCAGTGTGGCTGTTGGTGAAAGATCTTGTTGTAATTTAATTTAAATTCTTAATTTACGGGTACAGATACAGCACCTTTGATACAGCTGAATTCGGTTTTATTGTAAAGAAAAATTCTTTATATAATTCAAAGATTAAATTTATTGTAAGCTTATATGTATGTGTGGGTGGCTCCTATTCTGTTCGTCTGCAGCAACTTCTTTCGATCTGAAAATTCGATTAATTTTGGGTATTGGGTTTTTTTCCGTCAAGCCGCTGGTGGCTGGTGGGGCGATCGTGATCTCCAGCTTGATGTGCGATCTCCAACATTATGTACGATCTCAACAGTGGTGTGTCATTTAGCCTTTCCAGCAGCATTATCCGTTGTAAAATATATACCTTGGCCATTTTCGAGATGAACTACCAAATGAACCACAGTTGGATATCTTTTGTAAATGACAAATGAGCAAATTTGTCATATCGCCTTTAACTATATTTCCAAAAAAAAACACGTTTGTGGTAGTTCCTAATACCACCCTTAATAAGAGTGCAAAAATGCAGCGGGGTCTAAAGCCTCTAACTATTTTTCTCAAAATAATCATTTCTAGGGGGTGGTTTAAGGGTCTCACCCGGGGATGTTATGAACTTGAAATTTTTTGTGGTAGTTCCTAATACAACCCTTAATAAGTATGCAAAAATGCAGCGGGGTCTAAAGCGTCTAACTATTTTTCTCAAAATAATCATTTCTAGGAGGTGGTTTAAAAGAGTCACCCGGGGATGTTATGAATTTGAAATTTTTTATGGTAGTTCCTAACACCACCCTTAATAAGTATGCAACAATACAGCGAGGTATAAAGCCTATAACTATTTTCCCAAAATAATCATTTCTAGGGGGTGGGTTAAGGGTGGAGTCCGGGGATGTTATGAACTTAAATTTTTTGTGGTAGTTCCTAATACCACCCTTAATAAGCATGCAAAAATACAGCGGGGTCTAAGGCCTCTAATATTTTTCTCAAAATATTCATTTCTAGGGGGTGGGTTAATGGTAGCGGGGATGTTATGAAATTGAAAATTTTTGTTGTAGTTCCTAATACCCAGGACACACCAGCACTCTTAATCTTGATTATGACGTCAAAATGACGTATACCCATACAAAATATATGGTAATAAAATGCAGTCTACGTCATTCTGACGTCATAATCAAGATTCAGAGTGCTGGTGTGTCCTGGGTATTATACCACCCTTAATAAGTATGCAAAAATGCAGCGGGGTCTATAGCCTCGAACCATTTTTTCCAAAATACTCATTTCTAGGGGGTGAGTTAGGGGTAGGTTTATAATTCGTGATTAATAATTTAGGGTTGATATTTTTCAAGACCTCCACTGACTTCCCCGTATGAAAAAATGATTATTTACTTCTTTTTTAAGGTCCAATCGTCCGTTTCAAAATTAATATTTTTTTTTCTAAAATCGTTCGATGGAACGTTCGGTACTTCAGGCTTATCAATTTTCAACAAATTCCAAGTTATTACCAGTGTTTTATTAAAATTTAAGAAAAAAATGGAATTTGCCTAATATTACCATCATTTTAAAATAGTTCATTTTGAAATAAAAGCGCTTTTTTTTATAGATTTTTAAACTATTTTAGTTATTCGCACCATGCGGTGTTTTAAATACTTTGTTTTATTTTTATATTTTGGGTTTGAACACGAGTGTTAGAGAAAACTTTTTGTATCAGAACGAGTCGGAGATGCCGGAAATTGGCTGTGTCGATTGCACGATCGGGACGGAACGGGAGATGGGTAGATCACTGAACTTTGAGTTCGGTGATCGATGAAGTGTTCCGATTGATCGTTCTGTGTGACATTGCATAAAATTTATTGATTAAACTTTACGCGGTCGATTCTTCAATTGGTTCTTCAATTGGATTCTCATCAGTTGGGATAGAAATCGAATTGGGAAGTCTCAGATTCTGACCGTATACGAGCTCGCCTGGTGAGCATTGTAGGTCGGTCTGTATATAGTCCGGGCGCTGGAGCATTTCCAGTGGTTTTGGCGTGATGTAACGGACTTTTTTGGTGAAATCGGTTAGAAATGATATCCTCAACAATATTTAGGGTGTGCGCAAGCATGAAACTCCCAGGAAAACTTTTGGTAGCCCAAAAACTGAAAAGTTCACTAAAAATTCCCTGTTTTTTGGCCTTTCTTGTTAAATATCTCTTAACGAAGGCTTCTAGGCGAAAAATTTGTTGAGCATGTTTTGTTCGTTATTGAATTTGCTAAAACTTACCCTAAGGTGGATTTTCGAAATTTGAATTTTTGCATTGCAAAATAGCCGAAAACCGCGAAAAAAAGTACCTCACTTTAAAGTTAGCACAAGGAAAGGAGAGACCATTATCTTCCAATTTAATTCTGGAATTAGATAGTTAAAGGCATGATTAACTTATATCCAAAACCCGATCACGGTCGGTCAAATAGTTTTTGCATAATGAATTTTGCAATTAAGTGAATTTAAAAAGTTAAATTTGTTACTGCGCCAAAAGAAAAACTCCCATGCTAGTCCTGATTTTTTTACGTATGCTCTAAGACTCTCTTTACAATATCCAATCATTAAAATTCTGGTTTTTATTTTTTTTTATGGTTTTTAATTTTTTTAAGATTTTTGGCAAAAAACTGCATCTAAGGCGTTTTTTCCACAAAAATTGCTAACTCGGCGACGCCAGGAATGCTAGGCGCGTTTCAAATTCGTTCGAATAAGGACTCAGTTTCTATTGCACCAATTTAACTGCTTTTTTTTATATTTAAAAAAGGAATCAAAAAGGTTTAATTTTACTGGATGAATCGATATGGACAAATTTTTTTCAGACTAGTAGAGGCCGAGTAGTTGCTTAGAGCGTGGTGTTAGTACAATTGTACAATACAAAGGATGTCATTGTGAGTTTCTAGACTAATTCATTCAGCAGCAGCAGAGCCGGTTCTTCAAGTTAATCTACACTGGTATTCTTTCATCGCGAGTAACTTCAGCGGGAAAACTAGCGAGGGGATACTCTTGTAACCCAAGAATTCTTTAATGATTTGTGTAACGGCGTGCATGCTAATCGAAAAATTCTACTGGAAATTTAGGAAATTGGAAGTCTTTACATTGCAATGGCTAGGTAAGCAACTAGCTAATGGCTTGTGGAATATATTAGTTGGAGATATGATGTGCTTTTATTATTCTTTGTCTTTGTTTTGTCGAAGCCTCTTTTCTTGAGTTTATTCCGACAAAGTGCAGTCAAAAAGATTTCTTGCTGGTAAAATCCTCACCAAATGTAGCAGAAATGGAATGGTAATTTCGGAAAGCAATGCTGAAAAGAGTAGCAGTAATTTATCCTGCATACCTTACATGGTAATATATGTATTCAATTAATACATTTCACCTCTGAAATAAGTCTTCGTCTATAATGCCTACGGTATGTACTTACCACTCTAGGACTCCCTATGTAAAAGTAACCAGCTCATTACCACCTCGCAAACCTAGTCATTACATTTATTTTAAATAGATTAACGTTCGAGGTTTTAATATAACACATAGGTAATTTGGTAATACTTCAAATATATGCATTTTTACCCTAATGTCTCCAACTTTTATAGGAATAGTTGGTTTTTCGCTAATGGCTAAGAAGAGTGTAATTTTGAAGATTGTATATTACATGGCAAGCACTTGTTTTGTGATACAGAGTTTATACTCTCCAAATGTATTGAAAACTTTTTCACCGTGCAGGCCTGGGTTCTGAGTTCTGAGTACAAAATCACAATTTTATTTATACACGGCACAATACAACGCTCAAAATTAATTAATTTTACGTATGGCCTCTGTTATATTTTATTCCCATATATGAGCACAATTTTGCAATATGCGACATTAAAAGGTAATAAAAGTTGGTATTTTGGCATTGCTTTTTCCAACTATAAAAAATTTGTTTTATTTTTCAATTTAGTTTTATTTTTCTCGAAAAATTTGGTTATTGAAGACTTCTAGATTTAAATCCATAAATTGTATAGAAAATTGCCCCCGAATTTCGTGTGCTGAGTCCTGCTATTTGCAATAATTGTAAATGTTTTAACGTTCATGGCTTTAACAGAATACGCAGATAGTTTTGGTCACACTTCAAATAAATGCATTTTTAATCTAATGTTCCAAAATTTTTAAGAAATAGTTGGTTTTTCGTTAATAGTTAAGAATAGTGATGTACAAGAATGGTCATTCAGTTTTCTTCTCCAAGCTTCTCGCTGACTGGCTAGAGTCCTCCAATTTCGTACGCCCAACAGGTGTTCAGCGTCTGTATCTACGGCAGCTTTTCCTCGGCAATCCTGCTGTCACCGATTATGATTCCCTTATATCTGATTATCATTTTATCTGATTTTCCACATACCGTTTACGTTTAAGATGTTTTTCTCAAAAGCTCCTAATTAGTTTGCGACTTCAGGCCTTATAAGAGATTTGTATAGTTCAAATTTAGTTTTCCTGTATAACAATCTTGATTGAAGTACTTTACGCAGTGAATAAAAACTTTGAATGCCCTGTTGTATTCTGCTTTTAACTTCCTCCAGCTCTTCGTTTGTTGACGACACTATTGTTTCTAGGTATTTAAAGCTGTTCCCTCCCTCTATATTGGTCTCGAAGTCTTGTCTTCGGCTTGTACATTAAGCAAAACCAAGAATAAGACTACCACTTACCCATGCTCGCAAGACCAAGACCAAGGCTTAGCCGTGCTCGCAAGACTAAGGCCAAGACTATATTAGTTTTGTCTTGTTCACTAGTTATGAAGATTTTAATTTTGAAGTTTTGGATTAATTTTAAATGTTTTAACGTTCCGTGCAGCAAGCCGCACCACGTCCGAGCTAGTAACAACAACAAAATTCAAACAAAATTCGGTAATTTTTCTAATTTGTTTAAGAAATTATGTTTAACAATATTTTATTGAAAGTTGTGCTCAATAGAAACTGAGTCCTTTTTCGAGCGAATTTGAAACGCGCCTAGCAATTCCTGGCGTCGCCGAGTTAGCAATTTTTGTGGAAAAAACGCCTTAGTTGCAGTTTTTTGCCAAAAATCTTAAAAAAATTAAAAACCATAAAAAAAATTAAAAACCAGAATTTTAATGATTGGATATTGTAAAGAGAGTCTTAGAGCATACGTAAAAAAATCAGGACCAACATGGGAGTTTTTCTTTTGGCGCAGTAACAAATTTAACTTTTTAAATTCACTTAATTGCAAAATTCATTATGCAAAAACTATTTGACCGACCGTGATCGAGTTTTGGATATAAGTTAATCATGCCTTTAACTATCTAATTCCAGAATTAAATTGGAAGATAATGGTCTCTCCTTTCCTTGTGCTAACTTTAAAGTGAGGTACTTTTTTTCGCGGTTTTCGGCTATTTTGCAATGCAAAAATTCAAATTTCGAAAATCCACCTTAGGGTAAGTTTTAGCAAATTCAATAATGAACAAAACATGCTCAACAAATTTTTCGCCTAGAAGCCTTCGTTAAGAGATATTTAACAAGAAAGGCCAAAAAACAGGGAATTTTTAGTGAACTTTTCAGTTTTTGGGCTACCAAAAGTTTTCCTGGGAATTTCATGCTTGCGCACCCCCTAAATATTGTTGAGGATATCATTTCTAACCGATTCCACCAAAAAAGTCCGTTACATCACGCCATAACCAAAAGTAATAGCTTTCACTGCTCTAGCGCCTGGACTAATACGAAAAAATAGATTGTCGACAGTAAAAAGGGACTTTCCCTAAGCCTCTAGTCTGTCACATAAAAAACAATTGCCGTGCGTATGCCTAACATGACAAAGGGAAAATCTTCACTCCAATGAGCAGCGTTGTCCCTTGCCATTTAGGCTGCTTTTAGTTGCCTGTGGAACCGTTCCACCATTCCGTTTGCTTGCGGGTGGTAGGCGGTTGTCCGGATTCGATGAGTACCGAGTAATTTGGCAACTTCATTGAACAGTTTCGATTCCAACTGCATACCTTGATCGGTTATGATCTCAAGAGGTACGCCGAAACGTGGGACAAATTCAGTGACGAATCTTTTTGCCGCTGTCGAAGCTGAGATATCCCGAATTGGGTATGCTTCGGACCATCGCGTGAATCTATCGACTATCGTCAAGATATAAGAGAATCCACGAGATGGTGGTAGGACTCCCACTATATCCATATGGATATGGTCAAATCTATTTATTATTTGGAAGTTTGAAAGCTTCCAATGGAGATTTGGTATGCCGTGAAACTTTGGACTTTTGGCAACCTAGGCACGATCGAGACCACTCATTGCAGTCCTTATTGATCGATGGCCAGAAGTATTTCTTGGTAACGGCTAGTCTTGTAAGCTCCAATACCAGGATGAGAGAGACTATGTTCGGAGTTGAACGCTAGTCTACGTAAGGAACTGGGTATGTAAGGCCTCGGAGTGCCTGTACTAGTTTCACACCACACTTGATGGGCGGTAAATGGTATTGGTGTTGGAACTAGTTTTACCCGTGAGCCATTGCTGGGGTGTTCTTGCAAAGACTTTAACTCTGTGTCACCTTGTTGAGCTTGAGCTAGTGTAGGCAGGTCGAAGGTGACCGAGTCGACGTTGTCGGTTGCTAGTGAGCGCGACAAGTAGTCGGCGACAACGTTTTGTTTACCTGACACATGTCTGATGTCTGTGGTAAACTGGGAGATTAGACCCAAATGTCTGGTCTGTCGAGGGGATCGTTCGGTCTTTGTGTGAAGGGCGCGAACCACTGGTTTGTGATCAGTATAGACTACGAAATTGCGTCCTTCAACGAAGTAACGGAAGTGCTTGATCGCTGCATAGATTGCGAGAAGTTCGCGATCGAATGCAGAGTACTTCCGTTCTGTTGGTGACAGCTTTTTGGAATAAAAAGCTAGTGGTTGCCACCGATGACCGTTGAATTGTTCCAAAACGCCTCCGATTGCATAATCAGAGGCGTCAGTCGTAAGACTGTATTTTGCATCCTCGATTGGATGGTTCAGCAGAGTTGCTTCAGCCATCGAGGTTTTCACCTTGAGGAATGCCGCCTGACATTCTGCTGGCCAGTCAAAGACTATTGGCACGTGAGCGGTTGAGAAGTTTATAGGCACCAACTGTTCAGCCAATTTTGGGATAAATCGGTGATAGAAATTCACCATTCCCAAAAACTTCTGGATCGATTTGACAGAAGTTGGAGGTGCGAGATCAACGATAGCCTGAACCGGTCGGAGGATGGAAGTATTCCATCCTTTGTGATGCGGTGGTTTAGAAACCTAATCTCTGTTACACCAAAAACGCATTTCTCTAGCTTAATGGTTAAACCGAAGTTATCGAGGCGTTTAAAGAGCTCTTCGAGGTGAACGATATGTTCATCCTCGGTTTTACTGGCGATGAGTATATCGTCCAAGTATACATAAACGAAGTCGAGATCTCTCGTAACTACATTTATGAACCTTTGAAAGGTTTGTTCTGTATTCCGTAAGCCGAATGGCATACGGGTAAACTCATATAGGCCGAATGGCGTAATGAGTGCAGTCTTATGCACGTCTTCTGGGGTGATTGGTATGTGATGATATGCACTCACCAAGTCAACCTTCGAAAAAATTGTGCAGCCGTGAAGATTCACGGAGAAATTCTGTACGGGAGTGGATATTTATCCGGCACAGTGACACCATTAAGGCGACGGTAGTCGCCGCATGGCCTCCAATCATGTGAGTCCCGTTTAGGGACCAGATGGAGCGGAGATGCTGGGGGGGACGACGAAGGTCGACAAATCCCCAATTGGACCATGTGGTCAAATTCTAACTTTGCCACCTTCAGTTTCTCCGGATGGAGTCGCCGAGCGGTGACAAAATGTAATTGCCCTTTAGTCACAATGTGGTGTTGCACATTGTGTTTAACTGGAAGGTTAAAATTGGGCGGTTTGTTAACGAAGCGTACTTCGTTAATATGTAGCTCTTTGTATATGCCAATAACTCAGCATGGAATTATTTCGGGGTTGTAGTCGACTGTAGCGCACACGTTAATTCGAAAATTCGTGCGCTTTTTTTTTTTTTTTATGTGGCAGTGCTAAGCTCAGGAATCACCCTTTGTACTACTAGTCCGTCATGTCATTTGTCACGTCATGGTGCAATGTCTAGCAGTAAGCTTAGTACGGGGGAGGGATGAGGGGGGGCATAGGTTAAGGATTAAAAGGTACGGGGGGGGGGGTATTGAAGAAGGTGGTGATGAACCCTGCGTTTGAACTCTTGGATGTTGTAGGAGTTCGGAAATACTGACTGCGAGAGGTTATTCCACAGCCGAGTTGTTCTATTAACAAACGAATTCATATCCTGTTGAGTGCGTGAAAAGTGTAGTTGCAGGTGAAGGGAATGAGACGAGTGGGCTAATCTGGTGTTGCGGGTATAAGATTGCCGTGGAGGCAGGAGAGCGTTTAACTCGGAGGAACAGTCACTGTGGTAGTAGCGATAAAATTTTGTCAGTGCTGCTACATTCCTACGGTGGCTCAGGGGGTCGATGGTGGAGCAGGCGGTGTCGTCATCAATTAACTTGAGCGCCCTTTTTTGCACCTTTTCTAACCATGCCAAGGTGGTCATTGGGGCGCCGCCCCAAACAAGGGAGTTATATTCGAGAAGAGGCCGAATGTAGGATTTATAAATAACAGCACGGGCCGATGGCTGGAGGAGGAGCTTGCACCTCTTAAGAAATCCCAAGCACTGAGATCCTTGTTTGGCGATTTGGAATATGTGTTCATTCGTTGCATCAAATTGTGGATCATCCCACAAGAGTCCCTGATGTTGCTGATCAAGGAAGATATCTCCTTGATCTTTTTCTAACCTCTCATCCAGCGCGTTACTCCGTCGAAGTTGATTCACCTCTCGGCAATTCAGACCACTGCCTAATCAGTGCTAACTTCCCATTCGAATTTCCCACCCCTCCCAAACCAGTTCGAAGAACTGTATGGCATTATGGGAAGGCCAATTGGCTGGGGCTTATTAATTTCTTCCAGTCTACAGACTGGAACCTGTGTTTCCGGAATAGAAACGCCAACTCTGCCGCTATCCGTATCACCCGGATCATACAGGCAGGAATGCATTTGTTCATTCCCCATTCTACCAAATCTGTGAAGCCTAGGCCCAACAGATGGTTTAATCGGGAGTGTATGAATGCAATCAAAACTAAAGAAGCCGCCTTCCGAGCGTACAAGAGCTCCCCGAGTGAATCGCTCCGTTTAGAATACATACAACAAATTGATGTCTGCAAAGAGCTCGACGTCCTTGCCAGAAATACTGGTGCCATTTGAGTAAGTCAGCCATTTAACGTTGTGAACATTGAAATCACGCGCAACGATGATTTCACACTCAGGATTGGACGACAATCATGTGAGTCCCGTTTAGGGACCAGATGAAGCGGAGATGCTGCGGGGGACGACGAAGGTCGACAAATCCCCAATTGGACCATGTGGTCAAATTCTAACTTTGCCACCTTCAGTTTCTCCGGATGGAGTCGCCGAGCGGTGACAAAATGTAATTGCCCTTTAGTCACAATGTGGTGTTGCACATTGTGTTTAACTGGAAGGTTAAAATTGGGCGGTTTGTTAACGAAGCGTACTTCGTTAATATGTAGCTCTTTGTATATGCCAATAACTCAGCATGGAATTATTTCGGGGTTGTAGTCGACTGTAGCGCACACGTTAATTCGAAAATTCGTGCGCTCTTTTTTTTTTTTTTTATATGGCAGTGCTAAGCTCAGGAATCACCCTTTGTACTACTAGTCCGTCATGTCATTTGTCACGTCATGGTGCAATGTCTAGCAGTAAGCTTAGTACGGGGGAGGGATGAGGGGGGGCATAGGTTAAGGATTAAAAGGTACGGGGGGGGGGGGTATTGAAGAAGGTGGTGATGAACCCTGCGTTTGAACTCTTGGATGTTGTAGGAGTTCGGAAATACTGACTGCGAGAGGTTATTCCACAGCCGAGTTGTTCTATTAACAAACGAATTCATATCCTGTTGAGTGCGTGAAAAGTGTAGTTGCAGGTGAAGGGAATGAGACGAGTGGGCTAATCTGGTGTTGCGGGTATAAGATTGCCGTGGAGGCAGGAGAGCGTTTAACTCGGAGGAACAGTCACTGTGGTAGTAGCGATAAAATTTTGTCAGTGCTGCTACATTCCTACGGTGGCTCAGGGGGTCGATGGTGGAGCAGGCGGTGTCGTCATCAATTAACTTGAGCGCCCTTTTTTGCACCTTTTCTAACCATGCCAAGGTGGTCATTGGGGCGCCGCCCCAAACAAGGGAGTTATATTCGAGAAGAGGCCGAATGTAGGATTTATAAATAACAGCACGGGCCGATGGCTGGAGGAGGAGCTTGCACCTCTTAAGAAATCCCAAGCACTGAGATCCTTGTTTGGCGATTTGGAATATGTGTTCATTCCATCGCAAGTCTTTGGCTAAAGTCACGCCTAAGATGTGTAGGGATGGGTCGGCCTTTAGTACCACGTCATCCACTTTCAAGGATGGTGAGGTGTTGAACTTCTTTTTGGAGATAAGACAGTACTTGGTTTTGTCGGAGTTGAATTCAACACGATTCTTCTTTCCCCACTCTCGAATCAGCTTAATGTCATTTATAATCGACTTGGACATTAGTTCGCGATCATCAAGACAGGATCTGGCATGAGTTTGTCTTGTATCGACGCTGTACGAGTAACGTAGAGTACCGTCGTCAGCGAAGCAGAGTAGTGGGTTGGAGGGGATTGAAAGAAAGTCATTTATAAATATGAGAAATAGGGCCGGTGATAAAATTGACCCCTGGGGGACCCCCGCAGAGATCGGGTGGGATGCGGA
This sequence comes from Thereva unica, assembly GCA_949987705.1. NCBI lineage: Eukaryota > Metazoa > Arthropoda > Insecta > Diptera > Therevidae > Thereva > Thereva unica. Next base: position 62,160,517 of record OX465284.1, read on the forward strand.
TTTGACGCCATCCAATACTACTTTGATTGAACGGCCAAAAAGGAAACTCTCAATCCACTTCTGTAGAAGTGAGTCAACTCCAATAGCTTTGAGTTTAGCTAACAGGGCTGTGTGCCAAACTCTATCGAAAGCCTTGGAGATATCCAGAGCAACCAGACTAGACTCACCGGATTCATGCAGACTACGGCTGAGGTGTTCTGTAAGACAGACTAAAAGATCGCCAGTGGATCATTTTTGTCGGAAGCCATACTGTCTGTCGTTTATGAGTAGGTTGGATTCTAGATATCCCATAAGCTTTTTGTTGATTATCGTCTCCATGGTTTTGGAGAGAATAGAAGTAATTGCTATTGGGCGGTAATTGGAGGGATCGCTGGAATCACCTTTTTTCGGTATGGGCTGAACATGGGCAAGTTTCCAAGAGTCGGGATAAACTCCGGAAAAATATGACAGGGAAAATAATTTGCGCAGAGGTTTAGCCAAAGGTGAGGCGCATTGTTTTAAGACGATAGGGGGTATATTATCGGGTCCAGTGGATTTGTTGGCATCGAGCTCTTTGAGGCACCTGTACACCTCGCGAGTCCTGAAAAAAACCCTGTCCATTGAATGAGCGTTACGCTCGGAAACAGGGGGTAGCACATCAGTTTCGGGTAAAGAAGAATTCGAAGCGAACATAGATGCTAATAAATTGGCCTTGGATTTGCTGTCTGCTATTACCTTCTCATTGTGAATAAAGGAAGGGGTTGAAGTTGTAGTGAAATTCTTCTTGATGGAACTTACCAAGGACCAGAAGTTTTTGCTACCGGAGGTTGCATTTATTAGTTTACTTCTCAATTTGTTATCAAATAAGGTTTTGACTTTTTTGATGGCGGTTTTACAAGAATTTCTTTGTTGTATGTATTCTAAACGGAGCGATTCACTCGGGGAGCTCTTGTACGCTCGGAAGGCGGCTTCTTTAGTTTTGATTGCATTCATACACTCCCGATTAAACCATCTGTTGGGCCTAGGCTTCACAGATTTGGTAGAATGGGGAATGAACAAATGCATTCCTGCCTGTATGATCCGGGTGATACGGATAGCGGCAGAGTTGGCGTTTCTATTCCGGAAACACAGGTTCCAGTCTGTAGACTGGAAGAAATTAATAAGCCCCAGCCAATTGGCCTTCCCATAATGCCATACAGTTCTTCGAACTGGTTTGGGAGGGGTGGGAAATTCGAATGGGAAGTTAGCACTGATTAGGCAGTGGTCTGAATTGCCGAGAGGTGAATCAACTTCGACGGAGTAACGCGCTGGATGAGAAGTTAGAAAAAGATCAAGGAGATATCTTCCTTGATCAGCAACATCAGGGACTCTTGTGGGATGATCCACAATTTGATGCAAGTTATTGATGTCTGCAAAGAGCTCGACGTCCTTGCCAGAAATACTGGTGCCATTTGAGTAAGTCAGCCATTTAACGTTGTGAACATTGAAATCACCCGCAACGCTGATTTCACACTTAGGATTGGACGACAAAAATCCCGAGATTTGTTCGGAAATAGTATCAAAAGATAAAGTGGAGGCTTCGTTACTTATGTTAGGGCTTCTGTATAGGAAGCAGAAGAATATGACGTGGCTTTGGAAAATGATTTTAATCCAAAGATAATTAAAATCTGAAGTTGTGCGTGAATGTATTTTACAATAAGCCACGTCGTCCCTAACATAAATGGCAATACCCCTATGGGGGGAGAGATTGTGCAGTAAAGTGTACCCCGACACCTGGTAATAACCTAAATCATTATCGGGTGATATTTGGGTTTCACTAAGTGCGAAGATTGGGGGTTTGTAATTAGATAAGTGGCACTCAACAAAAGAGAAATTCGCTTGAAGTCCACGAATGTTACAAAAGTCAATACCAAAACTTGACTCGTAACGGGACTTCGGTTGCGCGGGCTCAATCGCCACGTTCTCGGGAATATTTCCCGGCATTACATTTGCCGCAACCATCACAGTCAATAAAATTTGTCCTCGTCAAAGTGTTATGCCTTTTGAGACGGGGCAAATTTCATCGACCGACAGATTTTAGCCGCGGCACCTGCAGGACCGAGATGCGAGAGAGGGTAGGGAGCAAGGGTACTTACTTGCGCCGTTCGTCGGTTCGGTCGTGTCTAGTGAAGGGTGATGGGCCTTCGCGTTAGACTGCGCTCGTTGTTTTTTTTAGAGTTTTTTTGTGCACTTTTTTATTGGTTTTAACTTTTCACTATCACTCTATCACAGTTTTGTTTTATTATTTTGTTTTTTTTGAGTCGGCGCGTTTTTTAGGGACCGGAACAGCACACGTCCGTTCTCTTTGCTGTCCTAACCCAAACTCAATTTGTCTTGACTAAATGCCGATATTCAAAATCGACGGACAATTTGAACTTCGTTAAGAAGTCCGCCCCGATAATGGCTTTAGTGGTGTCGGCTATAATAAAGTTGTAAACATATCGTCGGCGTAAGCCGAGTTCAAGTTCAAGCGGATCAGTGATCCGTTGGCCGCATACAGAAGGACGTTCGGGCTTCCATTATGGGCCGGGAACGCCTTGGCGGGAACATTTGATACGTCAGAGCCCGAATCAATCAGAAAATCCATCCGATTGTTGGTATCACGGACGAATAAACGATATGAGCGCCCGGTTATATGCTCGCTCATGTCGACCCCATGACTCTTTAGTTTTTTTATTGGTGGTGTGTGGTTTCTTCGCCGACTTGGCGCCACCACTATTGAAACTGCAGGGGGCCTTGCATGTGCGTGCTTCTTTACCGTAACGGTAATGGAAGTAGCAGAGGCTACCCCGCAGTTTGTTGGCCCCTTGTGACCGAGTGGCCGAGGGCTGTCAAGAGCCATCCTGCCGATTGGCAGGTGTTTGGCTTCTCCAGTTTGGCTTTTGTTGAGGTTGTCTAGCCGGGCCGTTAGTTTTCTAATGGCGCTTTCTAGCGACCTTAACGTGGCCTCCGCGTTGGCTGGAGTATTTTCGTGGACGGCGGACGCGTATGAGGCGCCTCCGTGTGGAAGCACCTCCCATACTTTGTCTTCCGTAGATGCCAACCCTGCTAGGGTTTGGTCAGCAGCGGTGGCCAATGTGACCTGGATGGCCTGTGGAAGACTCCGTTCCCACAGGTTCCGGATCAGGTCATCATTGACTGCCGACGACCCTCCAGCCAGTGCCTTGAGAGCCTGGAGGAACTCGGAAGGTTTCCTATCTCCAGGCTCTTGCACTGACAGCAGCTGCTCGAGTCGGCGGTTCTCCGAAGTGCCGTACTTCTGGAGCAGGTGCTGTTTGATTTCCTCGCATGAGGAAGTGCCATAATCTATAGTGCTAAGCCGCATTGCCGTTACCGCCTCTTCCGGCAATGCGGCCATAACATTATAGACTTTTTGTTTTTGCGACCTGCAGCCCGCCAATTGAAACATTATTTCAGCCTGGTAAAACCAGGAGGCAGGCTGGTGAACCCAGAACTTCGGGATATCTAATTTTGACACCGAAGCGGCATCGACTCCCGAAGGTCCGGGCTTAGGTCCCTTTACGTGCGGAACGTCTAGTTCCATTAAATTGCTCTCGGTCCTTGACATGTTTTAGATTTAATGTTTGATGTAATATAAGCAAATCGAATATGGACTTTTTTTTTAAAAAGAAAAAAAAAACTTCCAAAGCCAAAGATAAATCAAAAAAAAATTTTTTTTAAATAAATAAAAAAATCAAAATGATAGAATAAACTTAAAATTAAATCAATACAACAATATAGTTAATACTGAAGTAAATCAAGCGAGCTGCTGAACGCAAACGAGAGCATCCGACACGTACCAGAACCCCGTCCACAACATAACGATGACACCAGAGAAACAAACGAACCCACTCTGGAGGAAGTTACAAAGTGCCATACGACTCTTAAGAAATAACAAATCTCCAGGAATTGATAACATCCCAGCAGAGCTGATCAAGCAAGGAGGCGAACCGCTTTCAGCAGCTATATATGAATTACTATGCTGCATATGGAGGAACGAAAAAATGCCTGAAGATTGGGAGCAAAGCATTATCTGCCCAATACACAAGAAAGGAGACAGATTCAACTGTGCAAATTACAGATGCATATCTCTTTTAAGCACAGTGTATAAAATAATGACCAATATAATTAAGGCCAGACTGGAACCTCATGCAGAAGCCGTAATAAGTGAATACCAAGCTGGATTCAGAAGAAATAGGTCAACGATGGATCAACTTTTTTCAATAAGGCAAATCCTCTGAAAATGCTGGGAATACAACATCGACGTGTATCAACTTTTCATCGACTTTAAACAAGCATACGACAGCATCGACAGGGAAAAATGTATGCGACAATGCTGGACCTAAACATACCCCTAAAGATAGTGAAACTGACTAAAATGACAATGGAAAATACAAGGTGTGCAGTCAGAATACAAGGAGAATTGACGGAGTCCTTCCCAGTCAAGCAAGGCTTAAAGCAGGGCGATGGGCTGGCACCCATGCTATTTAATCTCTGCCTTGAAGGAGTAATTCGCAAAGTAAACATTGATGCGAACGCAACCCTGCTTAACAAATCAAAACAGTTGGCAGGATATGCCGACGACATAAACTGCCTTGCCAGATCACTGTCATACCTTAGAGAAGTATTCACAGAATTAGGAGATGGAGCTAAACATATAGGGCTGCAAATAAATGCAGACAAGAGCAAGATTCTAATTCAGTCAAAGGTGAAAAGAAGAAGAAGAAACCACAACAACACCTGGGGGGAATATAACTTCGAACGGGTAAGCCAATTTAACTACCTGGGGTCCACAGTCAGTGAAGACAACGATGAAACGATAGACGTACAAAGAAGAATAAACGCCACGAACAGAACATACTTCTCACTACTGCCAGTAATGAAATCCAGAGACATCCACAGAAAAACAAAAATAAGAGTCTACAAAACCATCATACGTACAGTAGCTACGTATGGTTGTGAAGCATGGAGTATCTCCCAAAAATCCGCCGACAAGTTGGATATATTTGAGAGGAAGGTTCTCCGAAGGATATACGGCCCAATTAATGAAGACAATGCATGGAGAATACGGTACAATCACGAATTATACGACTTATACAAAGAATGTAAACTTTCGACCCATGCCAAGCTACTGCGTTTACGTTGGGCCGGTTTGGACCGTAGAGCCATCGAAGAAGAAGAAGTAAATCAATATTTCAAAAAAAAAAAAAAAAACAATAGGTATAATAATATAGGTTATGGCAAAATAAATCAAAATAGATACGTGTAATAATATAGTTAATAGTAAAGAAAATCAATATAATAATATAATTGTGTTAGTTAAATTCGAAATAATAAATCAACGTTCTGTTGATTTTTATGTGTTTCACTTTAAGGGCTAACGAACTCCAATGTAAAAATGTTTTTTCTAATTTGCCCAATGCGATTGTAATTTGGTTTGTTAGGATAAATGTTTTTAGTGCACTGGTTATTGTTTATAAAATGTATGTTTTTCTTGTGCCAATTATTTGCACCACGTATAAAAAGATTTTTTTACTTATCTTGTTTGGTGCTATATAATTTCATCTGATCAATGCCAAGCGGAATCCGAACTGCAATTTTCGTTTATGTGACGCTTGATAATAAAACAAATAGTTTCTCCTCACTTTTATCGATTAAATGGGGTGGGATTCAGATTTGACGCCATCCAAAACTACTTTAATTGAACGGTCTTTTTTGTCGGAAGCCGTATTGTTTGTCGTTGATAAGTTGGTTGGATTCTAGATATCCTATAAGCCTTTTGTTAAGTATCGTCTCCATGGGTTTTGAGAGAATAGAAGTAATTGCTATTGGGCGGTAGGAGTCATTATTCTTCGTCATTGTACCCTTATGTTCCGTTTTAAAATTAATTCCTCTAAATATTACATATTCCGCTCTTTTAAATCGTTGCAAACTTTTAATTTCTATATTTGATAAAGAAAATTTAGTCCATTTTCAAAGTTAACCGCTTCTATCGCTTTATAAATAAATTCAAGTTGAACAAGCAATATTAAAATCTAAATAATGCTTAAAATGATTATTAGACAATGTTAACTGTAGACGAGATGCCTTTGCACATACTGCTCATGTAAATGGTGGTCAGATTCATACCTAAGCACCATCAATATTTTAATATTGTTTAATAACACGAAGAGAATGAACAAAGTTGTGAAATATACGTTTTGAGATATCTTTGAAGACTTTTTTATATAATTAGGTATGCTTTTTTATAAATAATTCAAGACCAATAAGAAATATTTCATTAAAATTAGGTAATCGAATCAGAATCAATAATTTGTAGATCTAAATCTCCTATCACAAGAGGTACAAAATTCATAAACATTTTCAATCGTTTGGTATGTGTTCTATTAGTTTAGTTTTTTAGATGTTGGAAATTTTTCAAATATAATTATTTTGAATTTATAGATTTATTTTATATACATGGATTTGAAACAGAAGAATATATTTCCGATTCTATTTCAAAGAAATACTGTTTTAAAAATATCCAAACTAATTTGGTTCTTTGAGAAGATTGAATTTTATAAACATAACTTAATTTTATAATAACATCCCAGTATTTATATTTATAGTTCTTCTTCTTTCTTTTTTGATCCGTTTGCTGGCGGTCCGAGCAGGACATCACCGCAACGGATAGGCTACTGTCGGTGCCGCTGGGTCTCGAACTCATACAACTTATATTTATACGCATTTGTATACATTTATATTTATCGCGAAATACATAGAATTCATTAATGTTACATAATTGCGATCCTACAACTTCTTCCTAATTTTTTTTTAGTTACAAGCTCATTTATTGATGTTTTGTGTATCACAAAGTTAGATTGTGTATCTGATGTAATTGGCTTGTACCCTTTTTTTTACAGCGAACAGGTTGCAATATCAAGTGCAATAATAAAGACGCAATGCAGTCTGTCGACCTAAAAATATTAACATATTGAAAAATCTTTCTGATTATTATATTATAGGATTATCTTTAGAAACTTCGTCTTTGTGTAAAAGTTTCAACATTTCTCTGCATTTATACATCTTTTTCAAAAATTATTAGAATTTTTGAAAGGAAATCTTTATACAAGCAGATTTCCCGAGAGAGGTTTCAAAATCAATTTCAATCTAGAGAATATATGTATGTATGTATATAAATACTAGTTGACCCGGAAGAACTAGTTCTCCCTAAAATTAATTAACTGGCTGAAAAACACAATGAAACAACGAAACAACAAAAGAGATATCAATTAGGATCAAAATTATTAATTTCAATTGAATTAATTTTTTGAAATCTTCTGATGTTAATTGCAATGCCTTACGATAAACAATGTTTTCTGTTTTGCCATCTTCTGCGTAAGTCAATGGTTTCAAAACTTTATGATACTGCGGCCCCTTTGCCACAAAAGTAGACCCTTGGCCCCCCACGGTTTACAGAAACAGAAGGTAATGTAAAAGAGACGACAGCTTCGAATACCGTAAAAAATGGGCGCCTGGGGTCGTCACCCTTAATGCAGAAACAACAACAACGGCTTAGATTTGATATGGAAAGCGGGAATTACGTTAACCGCCTTGTACAATTTTCACTGTTGACAATACAATACCGTTAAACCGTCAGTATTAGAAAAACAAAACTCGATAAACCGTCGAGGTTGTATTCTTAATTTGCGAAAAGACGAGGACTGGACCGTTTGCCAATCCTACCGACTGCGCCAATTACGTTAACCGCCCGTCTTATGTCCAAAAAAATAATAATAATTATAAGTCCGAACAATTATTTATTTAAAAATCACAAAATCTGTTATTAATAAAACAAATTTTATCAAACAAAATCATAGTATAAAAGTTAGAATTTAAAGACAAAAATCAAACAGCAAGATAACAACGAATAGTAAGATAGCGATCTTAAAGGTACAAAACCAATACTAAGAGTGATCGATATTCATAATTTATAAAATGCTAAAGGTTCAAATGAACTTTACTTAACCTAAGCTGGAATGTGCAAGTTACTCGAAAATCAAGGTGCAATTCTTATTCTAGGGATTTTCTTATAAAATTGATTATTTGGCGTTTGCCTTACTTTAAGTTCAATATAATTAAATTGCTGACGCAAAGGCATGTGCCGGAAGGGGGATTTATGGTTTACAGGCAATAATGATCCCTCCCTCCTTACTGTTGAGTATCGGCTAAATGAACCTTGGTTCGTTGGACGATACGAAACCATGCGTGGTTGGTGCCTGACTAGGTTGAAAGAATCCTCGATCATGTCCTTTGTACAATACGACTATTATGATTATTATTAGCAATAGTGTGAATGCTATGGTTGCAGAGTAGAAACTAATGGAGTCGACATAAGATTATATAAATCACGGTCGAAAACAAAGAAAAAAAAGATATCGACGTAAGATGGTAGAAAGTGGTTGTGGGTTGCTTTCTCGTACTGGTAGGTATCAAGTCTTTTCAGGGTTGCGATGCTGGAGTCTGTGGCGTTAATCTGCTTGAAGATTATTGGATGTAAGGTTATTTCATCCCAATGGCTCCTGGAAGTTGAGCTGTATATGATGCCGTTGATGTTTATCTCACAGTTGATGAAGTGGATAAGCATGGAGCCCTGCACGTTCTGTTGTTCGGTGCCACATGTTGTGTAAATGATCGTCTTCGGGATGTTAATTAGTATGACGTAATTTGGTTCTGGCTGAAAGATCTCTATAGTTTTTTCTCGGTTCTGTAATAAACAACTTGCTGCCTGATTATTTATTAAATTAGCAATGCAAGGGTTTATTGGCGACTCTTGGTATTCGGTCCTTTTGCAAATACATATTTCCTCAATTTTCCGACATTTCTGTTCAAAATTTTGAATACTGTTAGGATTGAGCATTAGGTATGGTTTGGAAGGTATGATTTTTGTTTGGTTAATTGGTAGGGAAATTATATGAAAATATGAAAATTCTTCGTCTTAGAATATCGGTATTTGTACGGATTATCCTGCAATTTACGTTTTCTTTTTATTTTAGATTTGTGAAATTTCTTATTAACTTCCCAGTATAGGAAGTTATTGTAATCGGTCCGAAAATCGAAATCGAAAATTTCAACGTATTTTCATCTTTCAAGGTCCCAGGAGCATTTTAAGCAAAAAATTGGGTGGAAGTATGTGTGTGTGTGTATTGTGCGTACGGATGTGGTCATTTTTTCCTGCACGATATCGCGCGAACCAAAACTGATATCGACTTCGTTGAGGTGTCGTTCGAAGCGTATTAACCGAAATATGATCTGAAAAGATTTTCATGAAATTCGGTCCAGCCGTTTTTTTTTTGTTTAAGCGACGTAAGTGATTTTTGTACCTGCACGATATAGCATGAACCAACCATGATACCGACTTCTTTGAGGTGCCGATCGTAGCGTATTACCGAAAGTACAGTTCGAAAAGATTTTCATAAAATTCGATCGAGCGGTAGCTATGTTTAAAGGGCGTAAGTGTTTTTTGTACATGCTCTATAGAACACAAACCAAAAATGATATTGACTTCATTGAGGTGCCGATCGAAGCGTTGGAATGACACCCGTTCAAAATGAAGTTCACTTTTATAGATTCAGCCGAGCAATAGCTTCCCAAAGAGTCATCACTCGTTAAAATCCGAGTTTTCTTTAGAAACCATTCAACAAATACGTTAACCATTACAAACATGACGAAATTTTCAAACTTTAGTTCAGAACTGTTTGAACGGCGGATTGTTTTGGGAATTGAGTTCATCGCGGGATTTCCAGTGATTACAGTTTGGCCTTTTCGGACAAGTTTGACAAATCCGTTACATTGATTAATTTTGGTACTATCTCCTGAAATCGTTCGAATTGAAAATTAATTTTTTACCATTGCAGTTTATCATCAGCGCGTCAACACGCTCAAAATGAATTCGCTTTATAGTGTAGCGAACGAAGTACCAGGGACATGTTTGTTTGCTACTGTTCAACAAAAAAAAGTTCTTTAGAAAAGCCTTGATTTACCATTCTTATCGTTATTTCAAAGAGCTTCCTTCCATCATACTGGGAAGTTGATCGTGTGGACCGAAAGGGTCGAACCCATATCGCAACTAGTTTTTGCTAGTTGTCAAAGTTACATCCCTATCTTCCTTTACTCTATATTTGGTAAACGTAGGCGTCAACTTGTTCCTTCTATTTTCCCTTTTGAATATTCTAGTCCCTATTGCGTACTTTTCGGGTTCTACTCTATTTTTATTAATCTTATCAATATTGTTCTTGGTTTTCTCTTCCAATTTTGTTTTACTATAGGGTATAATTGAGATTGATATTCATTTAATTTTTCTTGGTATTCATGGGTTGTTTTATGTTGTGTTTCATTATTAAATCTATAAGTCCTACCATAGAATACTTCGTAGGGTGTTAGCTGTGATGCTGAATGAACAGCATTGTTATAAGTTATTAGGGTTTCATTCAAAATGTCTTTGTGATCTTTTTCCTTATGGAGGTTGTAGATAATTCTATAAATTTTTGTTAAACTTGAATGTAATCTTTCCACTGGGGAATTATTACTACTTTGTTGAAAGGATGTGACATGGTCCATATCGTTATTCTCTTCTGGGGTGCACAATTGATGATTACGTACTCCTCAAGGAACTGACATTTGTTTATAAGCTTCTACATTCCGACCGTCCATCTTACCTACATGAATATCTTCGAATTGGACGTACTTCTAGAAGAACGTTATTTATACTGCCAAGAGTGTCTTTCTTGGTTGGGCAAAGATCTTTTTTTGTTCATTCGCTTCAAGTTTGGAATAGTCTGCCTAACTACGTACAAAATGCGGGGTCGTTAAATGTGTTCAGGAAACGCGTCTTCAATTTTTTTAATAACCAGTAATATTCCTTCAACTACATTCTTCTTAGCTTTTACTTGTTTTGCTTTGTTTCTTTTATCACTTTTTAATAGTTCACTCACTCGTTCCGCTTTTTATTAATTAATGTGTTGTAATTATAATGTACATGTGTTTTTCAGCGTTAAAAGATTATGTAATCTTGATGTACAATTTATGTTATAAACGAAATAAATGTTGGGATGTGGGTTCGACCCTTTCGGTCCACACGATCAACTTCCCAGTATGATGGATGTTGAATATATGATTGGATATTTTAATAATAAATGAACAATAGGCAATATAGAATATATCTATAATACTGAGAATTTGTCACAATTGTTTATAAATATTTTCGCTAAAATGTCAAACTAAATGTGCGCACTTACAAGATTAGGAAGACGAAAATGTATATAAAATTGATGTATTAATGTTTTTCGGCACCTCAATGAAGTCGATATAGTTTTTAGTTCGGGCGGCATCGTGCAGGTACAAAAATCACTTAAGTCATTTAAACCAAAAACCGCTGGACCGAATATTATAAAAATCTTTTCAGATTATATTGTCGCTAATACGCTTCGAACGGCACCTCAAGTAAGTCAATATCTTTCGTGGTTCGGGCGATATCGTGCAGGAACAAAAATCACTTACGCCGCTTAAACAAAAAAACGGCTCGACCGAATTTTATGAAAATCTTTTCAGATCATATTTCGGTTAATACGCTTCGAACGACACCTCAACTAAGTCGATATCTTTTATAGTTCGCGCGATATCGTGCAGGTACAAAAATCACTTAAGTCATTTAAACCAAAAAACCGCTGGACCGAATATTATAAAAATCTTTTCAGATTATATTGTCGCTAATACGCTTCGAACGGCACCTCAAGTAAGTCAATATCTTTCGTGGTTCGGGCGATATCAGCAAGGTACAAAAATCACTTACATCGCTTAAGCAAAAAAGCGGCTGGACCGAATTTCATGAAAATCTTTTCAGATCATATTTCGGTTAATACGCTTCGAACGACACCTCAACGAACTCGATATCAGTTTTGGTTCGCGCGATATCGTGCAGGAAAAAATGACCACATCCGTACGCACATACACACACACATACTTCCTCCCAATTTTTTGCTTAAAATGCTCCTGGGACCTTGAAAGATGAAAATACGTTGAAATTTTCGATTTCGATTTTCGGACCGATTACAATAACTTCCAATACTGGGAAGTTAATAAATGGTGATTAATTTCATATTGCTTGCAAAAGTCTTCGAATATTAAGGAAGTGAACTCTGAACCGGGATCTGAGATTAACTTCTTGGGTATCCCGTGTGTGCTCATAAAAGATTTCAGAGATATGTTTATATTCAGACTATTCCTAGCGGTCTGTGTGAAAGCTGCTGCAAATTTCGAGAATTTATCTATAATTGTTAGTATCTGTTTATTATTTATTGTGTATATGCCAGTATGAAGAATGTCTAATGGTTTCTCTGGGATGGATGTGGGAGGGATGGTATATCTAATGTGGAGTGGAGACCTGTCATATTTTAGTGTTTGGCACACGTCGCAGTTGTTAATAATTTTAGTTATTTTATTTTTCATAAATGGAAAGTAAAATTCTCTTTTTAGATGCGAAAGGGTCTCATTTATTCCGCGGTGGTTATTATTTCGATGGTAGTCACGGATGGTTCGGTCTTGTTGGTCACCGTCGGTTATATCTTTTAGTACGTCTATGCAACGAATTATTCTAAAGGTTCTTGAGTGAGAAAAATATTTAGAGTACACAGTTTGGATTATTCGAAAAGTATTATCGTCAGTATGAATGGCGTTTAGTTTATTAGGTGTTCCGGCTACACTGAAAACCCAAAAAAACCAAGTAAAAAGGGATAAATAAATGAAACACCAAATTCACTATTTCTTGCATTTTTATTGAAAATAAACAAACAAAACTACATGAATACACAAAATCACGAAAACAAAACACACACGGAAGAAGACGTCACTACACTACAGAAAAACAACAACAAATTAATACCTGAAAATAAAAAAGAATCAGTTAAATATAAATGTTAAATATATACAAGTTCTTGCCTTCTTTCAAACCAACGAGGATGAACAATGAAGTCCAAGGCGATGACAAAACCCACCAGAAAATCCATTCAAGGAAAATGCCAAATGCTGTCGGCAAATCGCAAAATCTATAAACAAAAAGATTAATTAAAAATATACAACAGATTCCACAAAAACACTTACCTGTCAACCCCAATGGAAAGATCGCCGGCTCCTCCTCTCCTCATCCCCCACTCGAAACCTGAAAATATAGAATAAAATTAGTAAATAAACTAAAATTAGAAGAAAATACTTACCAAAACAAACAACTCCATTTGACGTCTACGAGTGAAAAGAGAACAGCTGATCGGACATCGCACGCAGATCTAGTACATAAACCCGAAATTATGTACTTCGAGAACGAAGCCCCCTGCCAAAGGATAGCCGCAGTTATTGTTCGAGTAGAAATAAATACCGACGCACAGACGGCGTTAAATCAGATTACTTTTAATCTTTCTAGAGTCTTGAACTAGAAGATAAAATCTGTATTGAGGTTTTAGCAATAAAGCAATTTCAAAGCCTAAGTATCGAACTTAGCATTCTGGAAGGACAGAATTAAGGTCTTTTCCCAGTAAAGCCCGAATTAAAAACAGTTTTGAAGTCTTTAATACAGCAGTAACTTAATCACCAGAATTGATTTCAGCAGTTACTCTAACCAACCACAGAGGGACGAATTTGCGAAGAAACAAGGCAAAGCAGTCCAGCAAGCCGCAACCAGGGCAGCAAGCAGCAACCAGGCAGCAAGCAGCAAACAAATCCCAAGCGATTCCCAAGAAACGAAACCAGAGTGCAGCAACACAAAGGTTATTCCTGGCTGTTCTAATTGCAGAACACATCAGGCGAAACATCAATCGTCATCTGACAGATAGGTGGCGTTATCAATTTAAGCTATCAGAGCAAGCAATATTTTGGTAATTCTTATTTACAAAACAAATAAAGAATAATTTACGAATTTTCAAGTACTAAATCACGAAATAAAGATTGAATTGAAATATTTTGGCAATTTGTTGAATTTTTATTGAATTTATATTTGAGAAAATCTAATAATTAATTGCGAATAAATAGTAATTTGGTTATTGGAAAAAGTTATCTTTTTATTGAATCACACCCTTCCGGCACCTTTTTATTGAGTCAGAAATTAATTTGCTAATTCTGAACATTAGGTGTTAGAAATCGGTTTCTTCTGAATTATTTGGTATCCTAACTATCCTTCTCTGTTTATTTTTGAAGGGTACTTCGAGTGTAAACTCTGGTTTCCTATCAGCAGGGCCGGCGCGTGGTTTTTTTGCGCCTGGTGCAGTAGGCAATATTGCGCCCCATTATCTAATCACCTGTTTACTATCTACAGTGGGCAAAATTCTGTCCCATATATTACTATCTAGGATAAGTGAGGCATTTGACCGAACGCTTAGGAGGCAGCAGGCCGGATTCAGGAAGGGCCGCTCCTGTATTGATCATATTAACACCTTGAGAATAATAGTGGAGCAGTCTACTGAATTCCGATCCCCCCTTTACCTTGCTTTCGTAGATTATAAGAAAGCGTTCGACTCGGTCAATAGGAGCTTTATATGGCAGGCACTACGGCGACGTGGATTGCCTGATAAAATAAAAGAATTGATAAAAGCCCTATATAACAACTCCAAATGCAGAGTTCTCCATAATGGAAAATTATCCGACAGCTTTGAGGTGAGCTCAGGAGTACGACAAGGATGCCTACTTTCGCCATTACTATTTCTTATAGTAATAAATGACATCCTTGTCGGCGCTCTAGATAATCGAACAGGCGGCATACAATGGGGTTTGGTAGACCGCCTTAAGGACCTCGACTACGCCGATGATATCTGTTTGCTGGCCCACAGACACCAGGACCTCAAAAACATGTTAAACAATTTGGCAACAGAAAGTAGTCCAGCAGGCTTAAGGCTAAATCCAACTAAAACTAAAGAAATGCGGATAAATGCAAACACCATTGAACGGACAGCGCTGAATAACCGTGACGTGGAACTGTAAAATAAATTCTGCTACCTCGGTAGTGTTATTACCGAAAATGGTGGGGCAGAAGAAGACGTAAGTTCCAGAATAAACAAAGCACGAGGCGCATATGCATGCCTGTCCCGCATATGGAGATCAACGGAGATCTCAACTAACACCAAATTGCGGCTGTTCAACTCCAACGTGAAGGCAGTACTTTTGTACGGTTGCGAAACATGGAAAGTCACCCAATTCATCACAGGGCGCCTACAAGTCTTCATCAACAGATGCCTTCGTCGTATCCTAAAAATCCGCTGGCAAGATAGAATTTCAAACGAAGAACTTTGGCGCCGTGCCGGCCAAGAAAGGATAGACGACCAAATTAGGCGAAGGAAATGGAATTGAGTTGGCCACACCTTGCGTCGCGAAAGCGAAAATCTAGCCAAACAGGCCCTTGACTGGAATCCGCAAGGTTCCCGTCGAGTAGGAAGACCTAGAACAACGTGGAGGAGAACCCTACTAGAAGAAGCCGCAACAACTGGGAGATCCTGGTCGGAGCTGAGAGCTGTCGCGCAAAACAGAGTCCGCTGGAGGGCAACTGTTTCCGCCCTATGTCCCATGAGGGATTAAAGGAGTTTAAAGAAGAAGAAGAAGATTATCTAATCATATAAAAAAAGCTTCTTTCATCGTAATCGTAAGACCTTTAACAACAATCTTAAACCGCAACACCAGATTAACCCACTCATGTTATTCCCACCACTTGCAACTCCCCCTTTCACGCACTCAACAAGATATGAATTCGTTTGTGAATAGAACAACTCGAAGGTGGAATAATCTCCCGCAGTCAGTATTCCCGAGCTCCTACAACATCCAAGAGTTAAAATGCAGGGTTTATAGCCACCTTCTTCAACACCTCTTGAACCCCCATAACCCTTAACCTATCCCCCGTACAAAGTTTGCTGCTAGACATTGCACCATGACGTGACAAACGACATGACGGACTAGTAGTACAAAGGATGATTTAGCACTGCCACATAAAAAAAAACAATTTGCTTTGGCTTTTCAATGAATTCATGAAATGTTGTTTCTGATCGTTAATTTATCAAAAAGCCTTTTGTGGAATTTAAAATATCAACTGCAGCATATAAAGGAGGCTTTGGGCTTTGTAAGTATACATTGGCTATATTTATTTTTTCTAACATATAACTGAGTAATTTTATTTCCTAATGATTCTGCTAAATGTTTTTATTCGCGTTCCCCTGCCTGAAGAAGTTCTACTTACGCCTCGTAGATATCATCTAATTGACGAACTAATAGTTTTAACGCGTCTATTCTACTTTCCGTCCTGGGGCCAGTTCACGCAATTCGACACTCGACGTCGACATCGACGCTTTACGAAAACGACATTAATTTCTACGACGTTGAATTTGGGTTCACGTAAGTCGACGTGTCGAATGTCGTTTTCGCAAAATAATTTCTCCTAAAAGTATGCAAAATCCAATGGAACCGCTGCATTTTTCACATTATCCACAAGCTGGAAAATTGCAAATATGTAATATTAAAACTTCAATTCTATGACTAATTAAATTAATTAATAAAACAAATTCATAATGATAACTCTGAATTTATTTTTGTACATTGTGGCTTTTCTAACTCTTCTTGGTAATTTTAATTTTTATTTTCCAACTAATAGTTTATCTTTTTTTATTGCATCTCGCTCGTTCAGAACTGCAAAAAGTTTTGTGTGAAATTATTTCTGCTCTTGCAATTCTTCAAGAATATTCATACATACTCTTGCAGTAGCTGCTGACTACAAAGGCTTAGATAGAATATTTTCTTTTGTTACCACCCTTAGAATTTGAATCTTTTAATAAACTAATCAAATTTGCTTCAACCTTATCTGACAAAATTTAATGTAAAGTCAATCATTATTGCGGTCAGGTCCATATAATCTCGGCTTCGTTATATGAATAGCATCAACAATCCACAACCAGTCTTGGCAATTTAATTCTTATTTCTCATTAATTTTTTTTAATGTTATATTTAAAACCTCGCGATGTTTAATACAATAAATTGTAAATTTTTTACGTTATTTATTTCAGATACTTTTTGCCATCCAGTAGAATTTCTTATTAGCAGTCCACTTGAATTTAATATTTCAGTTAATCGGCAACACAACTCATTTTTAACAGAAAGATAGCTGAATTCGACGCCAAATTTGGCGTCGAGAAGATTAACGACACCTTTAAAACGACAAACACAAAATGTCGATATGCGTGAACCCAAAACGACATTTAACGCGTCGTTTTCAGTCGATGTCGAGTTGCGTGAACTGGCCCCTGGTCTCACTAAGCAGCTTAAGAGTAAATAATTTTATATGTTTTTCAAAACATCGCTTCTTTTAACTGAACTGAAAATTCAAATGAACAAGAAATTGCCTTTGGAGAACAATGTGCACCCTCTGAAATAATTAGATTTTTAAATGCGACGGGCAAGGAATAAAAAATACACTAGGCTCTATGGATTGAATGATTTCTTAAAAACAAGAATTACTACTTTTCATGTTGGATCTGTTAAAATAAGCTTGCCCCCCTCAATTAAAGAAAGATCTAATTTATTTACTCATCTGATACTAATTCTGTCCGCCCTGTTGCCGTAGAATCGAATGCCGTTAAAACCCCTAAAAACAATTCCTTTAATTCAAAATGATTCCTTTTTTATTTAAAATCCTAATCAAATATTCAAAGTCTCTTAAAAATACAAAAAAGCAATAAACAAATTAATTCTAATAACATATAAATATAAATAAAACATTTTAAAAAGATATTACTTATAATTAGTTCTTTAATAAATATCATTAATTTTTAAATTATTACTGAGTGATAAATAAAAGTTTCAAATCTAATAAGAAAAAAATCTAATAAGAATACTCGTCATTATATTCCTCCAGGGGCAAACAATTTAAAATTGCACCAGAATATCTCGTAACATAAAAAAATGTACGTACATATGTATTAATTTGTTTGAGGAAGGTAACAAACAAAACAGAGCATTTAAAGAGGGATTCTCTCCACAAGATATTTTGTTCTTATTTCCTTCATTTACCTCTTTTAAGTAACTTGCAACGAAATTTAAAAGTGCTCCAACAGCGCCCTACAGTTTATATCAAGCACAGTAAATAACAATACGCAATACAGAGGCACCGGAACAATTTTTTCCTTTTGTGAGTTGACATGGTGCATTTTACAAAATATTCAAAAAGTGCTCCTATCCAGCGTAGTGAAAATGAAATTATTTTGTGTTTGGTCCCGCTCATTCCGCTGTTTAATTCTGTGTTTACATCTCATGTTCAAATTTGAGAACATCAGTTGAATGAGAGATTTTTCTCTCACTTGGTGGATTTTCTTTTTGAAATTTTTACTTTTGGCTCTCTTCCTTCACTTTTTGAGTAAAACCATTGAATTCAGCAGAAAGTATATGAAAATCTCAAAGCAAAAATCTCCGGTAAGTTCCTGTACGAGGGTAGTCAAATGTCTCCGCCTTTTCTTGCATGAGATACTGGGATAAAATGTGTTTAATATCTTGAGAATTTGTGTAACTTCATGCGATTTCAATTATTATTATTATGTTTTTGTTTTTGAATATTTAATTTTTTTTTAAACCTAATTATCTAAACTAGTGCCCCAGCCCAATGGCGCCCGGTGCGAGTGCACCACTCCCACCTATGAAAGCGCCGCCCCTGCCTATCAGACATTTCGATAATTTATTGGAGAGAAAATTCGTTCAATGGCTTTTCAGATATATAAATTCCATCGTTTACATTCTCTACTGCTGAATGTATGGTTGTGCTGGCTGCACTTGCCTGTTCTCCTACAGTAGCTTCTATAATCTGTGCTTGTTCATCGTGGGTCTTGATTCTGCTTAAGGCGTTGCTATTTTGTGTAACTTTTTTGTAAACTATTTCATACTCGTACTCTTCGAGCTTCAACCTCCAGCGGACAAGTCTAGAGTTAGGATCTTTGAAATTCATGATCCAAACCAAAGGTCGATGGTCCGGGACAATCTTAAACTTTGGACCAAACAAGTGAGGCCTGAAGTATTTTGTTGCCCATACGATGGCCAACAATTCCTTCTCGATTGTCGAATAATTAGTCTCGGATTCTGTCAAAGTCCTACTAGCGTAACATATTGGCTTGTCACTGCCAACTGGTCCTTGTGACAATATAGCGCCAATTGCGTAGTTGCTCGCGTCTGTAGTGAGTATAAAAGGCTTAGAGAAATCGGGGTATTGCAGTAGGTATAGGATCGTTAATCAGAAGGTTTTTACAGGCTTCGAAGGTTTTCACATAACGCTCATCCAGTGTGATCCTTCCTTTCTTTAAGCAATCCTTAATAAATTTCCTGTAATAGCCTAATAATGATGAATGAGAATGATTTTATCTCTTTGCTAGTTTTTGGCAATGGAAAATTCTGTATGGCTTTAGTTTTGTTGGGGTTAGGCTTTATGCCGTCTGTGGTCACTACATGACCCAGGAAATCAATCTCTTTTCGCAAGAATTCGGATTTATCTAACTGTATCTTTAAGTTAGCATCTTTGAGTCTTTGGAAAACTTTTCGCAGATTATCAACATGTTCCGAAAGAGAAGTCGGGTAGAATATAATGTCGTCTAGGTATACAAGACAAATGGAACCTTGTAATTCTTTAGTTGGGGCGTTTTTAAGGCCAAAGGGCATGCGAACGTATTCGTGTTGCCCTCCTTCCACTGCTTTGGAATGTCGTTTGGGTCCATCTCTATTTGATGAAATCCACTCTTCAAATCCAACGTGGAAAAGTACATACACTTACCTAATTTATCTAAAATTTCTGTTATATTAGGCAAGGGATATCGATCGTTGATCGTTTTTTCATTAAGCTTACGGTAGTCTATGACTAACCGCCATTTCTGCTTCCCACTAGCGTCCAGTTTCTTAGGAACAATCCAAACTGGAGAGCTCCATGGTGAGTAACTAGGTCTTATGATATTCTGGTCCAGCATTTCACTGATTTGCTTCCTCACTTCTTCTCTATGAATGTGTGGATACCGATAAGATTTAGTATATACAGGGATATCGTCCGTTGTGGTTATTTGGTGTTTTACTTGGTTCCTGAAACTCAAATCTTGCCCTTCCCTATAGAATATCTCTTCATATTCTTTAGATACCTTAACTAGAGCTTTTGTTTCCTCTTGGTTTAGGTGGTTAGTTCTGAGTAAGTTTTTAATGTCTTCCTCATAACCATTATGTTCATAGTTTACGTTTATTTACTTCCAGAGCTCTTTCTGGGGAGAAAGATTCAACTTTGATTGGTTGTTCTAGAAATAACATTTCCTCGTGTTCAGACTGGTTTATCACTTCTACGAAGCTATGCCAATCTTTTGCATAATAAATACCTTCAGGGATGTATAGTGAAGGGTTTATTTCTGTATGTCTAATATAAATATCACCCTCTTGTTTGTCTACAGGTATTTTAACTATATATTTCGAATTACCAGGAATTAGAATTTTTTCTGACATGAAGTTGGGTTTAAATTCCAATGGGATTTTAATCATGTCAGTGGGCAGAACATTATTAATCAAATCAACTTTCACGCCTAAGTTTTTTAAGACATCTAATCCTAGAAGCCCATCAAAATAACCGTGGAAGCGAAAGACAAGAATCTGCTAGTTCCAGGTGGTTCAAACTCTATAAAACTGTTTAAAAATATTTCTTTATTTATGGTATGGCTATTCAAGACTGTATTTATAACTACTGGTTTGATTAATCTCGTGTCTTCGGGGTGTACAAATTCCGGGTTTATAAAGGAAGCTGACGAACCTGTATCAACCAAGAATTTGAGGGGGCGTCCAAATGGGGAAGAAACATTAATATAAGGCAAAATTGATCCGTGAATGTTAACGTCTATATAGCCGATTGGTGGTTCGAGTCTCTGTTTGAAAAATCCTCATCCAACTCGACTACTTGAATGTTGCGACTTTGATCACTTCTATTATAATAATATTCATCTAAATTCGAGTAGTAGTCATCAGGGGCGTTTGACTCTTGAGAACCTTCAGTTATATGAAATAATTCTTTACTGGTAAAGTTTGGTCTGTTATTAGAACGGAAGAAATTAGATTGTGGTTTCCTTTGGGACTGGTGTGTATTAGATCTCATGTTGCCCGATGATGTGTCCATTGGTTCTGGTTTTAGTTCTGGTTGTTTGTAGGGTTGATTTGTTATCTGTCGGAAAGAAGTTGAAGGCTGGGGTCCTAGTGGTGGTCTATTGAAGGTGGGTTGCTGGTTGTATGCCTGGAGAGGGAAGTTATATTGAACAAAACGAGGTAAAGCGCCGCCGCCTTGGTTGAATCTAAGATTTTGTGTAAAGTTCGTGTTCCAGGGTTTGTGAGGAAATCTTGGTTTATTCTGCGTGTGTGGTATTTTACTTCCGGACGAATTGGAGCTTTCCGATTTACCATAAAAAATATTTTGTTCTTTAATGCAGTAAGCAAAAGCTTCTGCTAAAGTAAGAGGTATCATGGCCCTAATGGTCGAACCTAATGGTTCTCTAAGTCCCGATAAGAATGAATTTAAACACATTTCTGTAAATAGATTTTCTTCGAATTTATAACATTTGGGTCCTTTTCGTGGATGGATACGTGGTTTGTCATACTCGCGAGTAATTCGATTATTTCGCTACAAAAGTTTTCTACTGTTTGGCTACCCTGTTTCGTTTTATGAAGGTCCCTAATCAACGACGTTTCGTTTCTTTTATCAGAGTAATGGAGGATTGGATTTTGTTTAATCTGATCCCATTCTAGAGGAGTCCCATACATATTGAGGACTTCGTTAGCTGGCCCAACTATTTTGTTTGGAATTGCTCGTAATTATAATTGACCATAACCGGTGCCGCTAGTTACGGCGATCAATTCAAGAATTTCTCCGACGTTACCTAAAATTTCAAAAAGTAAACGCGAATTTCCATCGTATTGCGGGAGATCTTTAATCGTGTCGGGTATTCTAAATGAATTGAATACGTCCATTGAAGTCATAGTCCTTGTGATAGGAGTCGTTGGTGGAATTACATTATTTATTGGGTTGTCATCAACCATGGTGTTTGAAGAATTATCTGAATACGAGAGGTCAAAACGAGAATTAGGTACGAAGTCAAAAGGGGATTATCACTGGCACTAGGTACGTTTTCACAAATATGTTCTAATGACCGGTTTTCAAAATTACCTTGCAAAACTCTGTTATTAAAATTATCACTGTAACTTTCACTAATTTCTTCACTAATACTGTCGTTTATATTTTCTAGTGATCTAAATAAGCCTAATCTAGTTCTTAACCTCGTAAAAATAGGATATGGGTTTGGAGAAAGATTTTTATTTTTCTTTGGGGGGTTGATATAGAAATTTTTCTTGATTGTAAATAAGGAAGTATTCAAAATTCGACTTACTTGAAGATTATTATTATTAGCTGGTAGCGGGGGTAACTCATCGTTCCTCCGGTAAGCCGCCGTTGACCAATATTGTGCTTCAGTCCTTTGTCTCTTTCGCTAGTGCGTCCAGGAAGTTGCAGAATCGATCTCCGATGAGCCGTCGGACTTGTACAATTTTCACTGTTGACACTACACTACCGATAAACCGTCGGTATTAGAAAAACAAAACTCGATAAACCGTCGAGGTTGTATTCTTAATTTGCGAAAAGACGAGGACTGGACCGTTTGCCAATCCTACCGACTGCGCCAATTACGTTAACAAACAATTATTTATTTAAAAATCACAAAATCTATTATTAATAAAACAAATTTTATCAAACAAAATCAAAGTATCAAAGTTAGAATTTAAAGACAAAAATCAAACAGCAAGATAACAACGAATAGTAAGATAGCGATCTTAACGGTACAAAACCAAAACTAAGAGTGATCGATATTCATAATTTATAAAATGCTAAAGGTTCAAATGAACTCTACTTAACCTAAGCTGGAATGTGCAAGTTACTCTAAAAATCAAGGTGCAATTCTTATTCTAGGAATTTTCTTATAAAATTGATTATTTGGCGTCTGCCTTACCTTAAGTTCAAAATAATTAAATTGCTGACGCAACGGCATGTGCCGGAAGGTGGATTTATGGTTTACAGGTAATAATGATATTCTATATGGGGCATTTAACTCGGGCCCCACGTGACGTCAGCATTAAAATACCGTATACAGTATACAGTCTTTTACATAACCTTGTTCCTGTATATCGTGGGCCCCCCAATAAAATATTTAAGTTTGCACCGTCTTGTTGAAAATAGGTTCGTCAGACCCTTTTCGCGCGGACGCACAAAGTGCACCAACATCTAACGATAGCGTGCGCAAGGGTTTCTCAAACTTTGAAGGAAAATGGTCCGATGGTGTTTTTTGACCACACTCCGGCCCAGACAGTTATTTCCTTGTCTAGAAGTGGTTATTCGTGAATGCCGTGTTTCTCTGTTTCCCAAACTCGACACTTTTGTTTATTGACTCCGCCAGGGAGTGTAAAGTGAGGTTCATGCATCATCCAAATTTCGGCACGATATCGACTCGACGGCATGTCCATATTGCAAGCGACGCGGCTTGTACGTTGGCAACAATCTTTGAATAAGTTGCACTATGTATGAGAAGAGACGAAGATCATGCTTCTTCTTAGAGTTTTTCCAATCACGTTTAACTCCTGGGTGAAACTGGAGCATTGGAGCGCCGCGGACGCGGTCAAATAGGACGCTGGTGAGTCACTGCACACCTGTACTCGTACTTGTTTGAAGGCGCCAAATACCTCCAAAATTTTTACGATAAGCGATACTATTTCAGCGCGTTTTGTTGATGCGAATAGGGGGCGCGCCCAAAGGTAATGGTTTGCCAATGCGTGAGCAGGCGACGTATAGTTGGTCGTGTGAGAAGCACTGATACTCTAAATTGATTCCTCAAATTTCCAATGAATTGGCACTGCGATGGCAAGTCGAATCCGAAATTTGATGGGGTTAAACTCAAAAGGCAAATCATTCGTAATCATTGAAATTCTCAGAATCAAAAATCTTCTTGGTACTTTCTCTTGATAATGGTAGCTTCGATCATATTGCCTTGGTTCATTGATGTTTTGCAGTATGATAAATACCGAACCAACTTTCAACTGGAGATAATGCCATACATATGGAGAGGTTGTACAGAAAAAGGTGATGCGCCATTTCGTGGGGCCAACATATTGGACTTAAGATGACGCCACATAGTTTACTGTATTTTACTCGTCATACTCTTTCATGGCGGGGGATTGTAAAGAAAAAGGTAACCGCTGGCCACCATACTGGATGTACCATAAAATTGAATATAATTTATTGTATCGCATTCAGAACCAAAGGTGTGAGCCAAATTTGAGCATCACCGGATAACTCGAAGCGGTCGAAAAATAAATCGCAAGATCGCTCACAGGGACGAAGTTGATAAGCTTGTAGAAATCAGTCCAGTCGTTTAGGTATCGCTTCAAATTATGAATCTAAACCATTCTCGAATTCACTTAACCACGCACACATTGAAATCAGTTTAGCTGTTTAGGAGGAGTTTGGTTTCATACACACGGACAGAAGATATATATCTATATCTATAAAAATCTCGTGTCACAGTGTTTGTTACCGTACTCCTCCGAAACGGGTTGACCAATTTGCATGAAATTTTTTGTGTATATTTGGTAGGTCTGAGAATAGGTCGTAGGCTATTTTTTATACCTTTAACCAAAAAAACAGCTGCAAAATCAAAAAAAAAGGTAATTTTAGGAATTTTCAATTCATTTTAGTTTCAATAGCTTCATGGCCTACCTATTGTTTGACAAATGTAAAATTGTCATTAAATTGAATCATTGCATTTAATGAAAATTTCAAATTTACGCAGCTGTCAAACAATAGGTAGGCCATGACGCTATTGAAACTAAAATGATCCATGGCGGCCGTCTCAAGAGCGCGGTGTACCACTTTCTTCACAACCACCTCGACATGGGTATCAAATGAAAGGGTATGATAAGTAGAATACAATAAGCAATGTAGTATACAAAATATATCTTTAGATCCATGGCGGCCGTCTCAAGAGGCCGGATTACCACTTTCTTTACAACCACCTCAACATGGGTATCAAATGAAAGGGTATGATAAGTAGAATACAATAAGCAATGTAGTACACAAAATATATCTTTAGATCCATGGCGGCCCTCTCAAGAGGCCGGATTACCACTTTCTTCACAACCACCTCAACATGGGTATCAAATGAAAGGGTATGTTAAGTACAATACAATAAGCAATGTAGTATACAAAATATATCTTTAGATCCATGGCGGCCGTCTCAAGAGGGCGGGGTACCACTTTCTTCACAACCACCTCGACATGGGTATCAAATGAAAGGGTATGATAAGTAGAATACAATAAGCAATGTAGTATA
Organism: Thereva unica; assembly: GCA_949987705.1. Taxonomy (NCBI): domain Eukaryota; kingdom Metazoa; phylum Arthropoda; class Insecta; order Diptera; family Therevidae; genus Thereva; species Thereva unica. The sequence goes on from OX465284.1 coordinate 62,185,962, forward strand.
CAAAATATATCTTTAGATCCATGGCGGCCGTCTCAAGAGGCCGGATTACCACTTTCTTCACAACCACCTCACCATGGGTATCAAATGAAAGGGTATGTTAAGTACAATACAATAAGCAATGTAGTATACAAAATATATCTTTAGATCCATGGCGGCCGTCTCAAGAGGGCGGGGTACCACTTTCTTCACAACCACCTCGACATGGGTATCAAATGAAAGGGTATGATAAGTAGAATACAATAAGCAATGTAGTATACAAAATATATCTTTAGATCCATGGCGGCCGTCTCAAGAGGCGGGTTACCATTTTCTTCACAACCACCTCAACATGGGTATCAAATGAAAGGGTATGTTAAGTACAATACAATAAGCAATGTAGTATACAAAATATATCTTTAGATCCATGGCGGCCGTCTCAAGAGGGCGGGGTACCGCTTTCTTCACCACCACCTCGACATAGGTATCAAATGAAAGGGCATGATAAGTAGAATACAATAAGCAATGTAGCATACAAAATATATCTTTAGATCCATGGCGGCCGTCTCAAGAGGCCGGATTACCATTTTCTTCACAACCACCTCAACATGGGTATCAAATGAAAGGGTATGTTAAGTACAATACAATAAGCAATGTAGTATACAAAATATATATTTAGATCCATGGCGGCCGTCTCAAGAGGGCGGGGTACCACTTTCTGCACAACCACCTCGACATGGGTATCAAATGAAAGGGTATGATAAGTAGAATACAATAAGCAATGTAGTATACAAAAAATATATCTTTAGATCCATGGCGGCCGTCTCAAGAGGCGGGTTACCATTTTCTTCACAACCACCTCAACATGGGTATCAAATGAAAGGGTATGTTAAGTACAATACAATAAGCAATATAGTATACAAAATATATCTTTAGATCCATGGCGGCCGTCTCAAGAGGGCGGGGTACCACTTTCTTCACAACCACCTCGACATGGGTATCAAATGAAAGGGTATGATAAGTAGAATACAATAAGCAATGTAGTATACAAAATATATCTTTAGATCCATGGCGGCCGTCTCAAGAGGGCGGGGTACCACTTTCTTCACCACCACCTCGACATGGGTATCAAATGAAAGGGTATGATAAGTAGAATACAATAAGCAATGTAGTATACAAAATATATCTTTAGATCCATGGCGGCCGTCTCAAGAGGCGGGTTACCATTTTCTTCACAACCACCTCAACATGGGTATCAAATGAAAGGGTATGATAAGTAGAATACAATAAGCAATGTAGTATACAAAATATATCTTTAGATCCATGGCGGCCGTCTCAAGAGGCCGGATTACCATTTTCTTCACAACCACCTCAACATGGGTATCAATTGAAAGGGTATGTTAAGTACAATACAATAAGCAATGTAGTATACAAAATATATCTTTAGATCCATGGCGGCCGTCTCAAGAGGGCGGGGTACCACTTTCTTCACAACCACCTCGACATGGGTATCAAATGAAAGGGTATGATAAGTAGAATACAATAAGCAATGTAGTATACAAAATATATCTTTAGATCCATGGCGGCCGTCTCAAGAGGCCGGATTACCATTTTCTTCACAACCACCTCAACATGGGTATCAAATGAAAGGGTATGTTAAGTACAATACAATAAGCAATGTAGTATACAAAATATATCTTTAGATCCATGGCGGCCGTTTCAAGAGGGCGGGGTACCACTTTCTTCACAACCACCTCGACATGGGTATCAAATGAAAGGGTATGATAAGTAGAATACAATAAGCAATGTAGTATACAAAATATATCTTTAGATCCATGGCGGCCGTCTCAAGAGGCCGGATTACCACTTTCTTCACAACCCCCTCAACATGGGTATCAAATTAAAGGGTATGATAAGTAGAATACAATAAGCAATGTAGTAGACTCAATATACCGATTCATGGCGGCCGACGCAAGACCCATGTTCTTTGAGGCATTTCATCTGTGTAAAATTCATATCTCGAAAAATATTAAGTCAATGGATTGTTTTTATTGTTTACTATTGACTTATGGGTGCAGCGTAGGCGCACCGGGTCCCAGCTAGTATATATATATATATATATATATATATATATATATATATATATATATATATATTTAAAAATAATTTTTTCATGCAACGTGATTTACCAATTCATATTCTTTAGCATCGTTGAAACACGGCCACTGATTCAAAAGATCAGTTAATGTCCCTTATTTCTCCGAGTATAATTTTGAAGTCCTTAATTGGCATGTTGTAATTGTTTTGCAATCAACACTTTCTCACAGAATTCCTCTGAAACTTGTAATAATATTTAATTAAGTACATTTAAGTTGAATTAAATATATACCATACGATTGGTTCCATTTGGTTGGCTTTTGAGGGAGAATCTACGATGTGTTTTACACGTTTTCCGGTAGGATTCTTTTTCCCCGTCTTTCTTGAAAGTAAAGAAGTTTTCCTTAAAAAAATTTAAAATAAATTCTATCTACATTAAAGCTGTATTACTTCCAGGTTTATCTGTAGGAAACATTTCTGAGATTGCTTGAGTCCAATTTTGCATGTCCACGTAGGACTTCTTGATTAGAGCCCTCTACAATACAATGAGTTGTTCTTTAGTTTTTTATTTTTATTATCTAAATATTCATGCTTTTCTTAAAGTATCTTAATATTGATCCTGCCCTTTATAGTAGATTTAAGGAGATTTTACACATACCTGCTGTGTGGAATAAATGAAACTTTTATAGTCTCTCCTCCGTGTGAAACTCTGGAAGAATTACTATTATTCAAATCATTGGAAATTTATGGTGGAGACATTATGTCTTGGTCACACCACATTGATTTATTCGTACAAAAGTTTAAAAAATTCAAACAAGTGCCACAGCAATAATTAAATAACTTAATCTGTTTTTTTCTCCATTTCCTCACTCCTGCTTTAAGTTTAACTTGATCACTAAAATAACCCGAGCTATCTATACCATCAAACAACTTATTCACATCTTGTATTTCCAGTTTTTCTAGCACTTCAATTGAAATTACTCAATAAATTTCTAACAATTAGTACTGTCAATCTGTAAGTGAGTCTCCGAAAAATGACATTTGACTTGATGAATCGTTGTTTTTTTCTTAGTTTCAACCAGAAGAACAAATAAAAAAAAATTATAACAATCGGAGGGGGTGAGGTCCAAATCATTGGTTGATTTGATATGGAATGACCTATTAGTAAAACTAATCAATGGCCAAACCAGATAAACTCAATGCTCCGTATAAAGATATGACAGCTAGAATTAAAAACCCAACCGCATTTCGCATCTGCAGACCTCTGAGATATCCTCCGCCTAAGCAACATGCAACATATTAGAGTTTGCAGCTTCACTACGATGCGAACTTATTCTTTTCAGTCATGGTCCGCTACAAAAGACATACGGTGAGTTTGTCGATAGGGAAGCTAGAATTTTAGTGTGCACGAGAGGAACTGACAACAGAATGTTTTTCGCAACATTGTCATCTTTCACACTTTTGCCTCTATTGCTACAAGGATTGTCCTAGAGGAGAGCTTTGATTCCTTAGGTGGCGCACAAAAAGGCAATTAGCTCATTTTTTGAACAAACTATAATTCCCAAGCCTGGAATTGTCGACGTTTAAATATTGTTTTTAAACTTAAATATATTTTTTAAACTATTCCTTATAAACTTGCCTTTAATTCTGTCGGGATCGAATTTTGAAATTTCAAATTGTAATACGGCTGATTTTCAACAGTCTTTGGATAAAATTTTGATTTACTTACAAAATTTATATTTAACTTTTAAATTTCAAAATTCGGTCTCGACAGAATTAAAGGCAATTTTATAAGGAATAGTTAAAAAAATATATTTAAATTTCATGAATTTCAGGTTTGGGAATTATCGTTTGTTCATAAAAATGAGCTACTGTGCGGCGTGGAGTAATAACTTGAGAACGTAATGATTTCTTCTTCTTCTTCTATTTTGTGCACTTGCAATTTACAGGGTTACATTAAGTTTATTATTCCGAATTTCAGGCATAGAAGGAAATAATAGTAGAGGAAAACGGATTAAACAAAAACGCATAATATTAAAAGTAATTTTAATTTTTGAGTGACCGCCTTTCCGTCCATCTCTGCCCGTCTCTCCTCGTCTATCCTGAATGAATTTATTTAGAGAGCTGAAATTTTTTACACGACGTTTCAAAAAAAAAGTAAATACTTTTATTTTCATCTAGGATATATTAACATTGGTGTGAGACCAATTATAACTATTCTTCTTGTTATAATAAGATTGTAGATTTGAGTTTGAATAGTAGACCCATCATTAGAGATTTTTTCGTGTTATAAAATTGTAGAGCAAACTGCTTGCACTATTACTTTAGGTGCATCCCATAGATGACGGGTAAGAAGACGGGTAAACCTATTTAACTACCTGGGTTCCACAGTCAGCCAAGGCAACGATGAAACGATAGAAAGAAGAGTAAACGTCGCAAACAGAACATACTTGTCACTCCTGCCAGTAATGAAATCCAGGCCCATCCACAGAAACACCGAAATAAGAACCTACAAAAGCAGCTACAGATTGATGGGAGTATTCTGCGTAGATGGTAGCAATCTTGATACAAATATCTCATAGGATTACAAAAATACATGGTGATATGTAATCCTCTACAAAAAGAATTTCAAAACGCTCTAGCAGCAAAATCGTTTCGATTTACCCCCTCCCCGATTTTTTTTCGCTTATCCAAAACCTATAAGGTTGTACAGTTTGTACCCTAACACCCTAGCTCGAATTTGCTGTAGAACCATTGAAGAAGAAGAAGGGTTCAGCGAGTTGTACAGGATTCCAGCAAGTATTATACATATATCTATAGGAAAAAATTCTTTTATTTCTCGCACATTAAAAAAGTATAAAACAAAACGAATGAATTAAATGAATAACACTTGTTTTCTCTGTACTGTATTGTATTGTACTACATACATAAAATTACAATCCGCTTTTTATTATTATTATATTTGTTTGCGGTGACGGTATACAAAATAAGATATTATTTAGTAAATAAATGGAAAAAATAAAATAAAATAACATTGTTTACTTTTAATAATACTGTTGTGTACCATAGGTGGCAGCACTAACTTCTTCATGGGTCGCATGCCAACAGTTACACAGGGGGACTAACACGCTGCTTTGTGCTCCGTGCCGAAACTGTGTTAAATACTGCTGGAAGCTCGACTACAACCTCCACGTGGGGCGACTGGAAACAGACTCCTGGCATGGTCATGTCTCTACCAGGAGTGCTGGCTAATGGTAGTCGGGCGGAGAGAAGAACACTCTTTAAAAAATCACCCCAGTCTAAGGTGAAACAGGATATGCCGATAGACTCGTGGCCAAGGGGGTGCTTGGTCTCTAATATCCGAACTCTGGATACCTGGCGTCCTCCAGTTTTAATTAGCCTTCTCCCAGTACACGGGCTCGCTGTGGGTGACTTACTTTCCCGAATTACTCGTGGGACCATTTATGGAAACAAAAAATAAAAATAATGAGCTCGATGCAGCTCCGACAGCATCATCCTCGCCAATTGTGACGATGGCCACATCTCAAGTGTCCTTAGTAGTGATGAGCAAACGCAAGAACAAGACAAGATTAATCTAGTCTTGTTCTTGTCTTGTTCTTGTTCAGTCTGTCTTGTTCTTGTTCTTGCAAGCATAGCTAAGTCTTGTTCTTGTTCTTGTTCTTGCAAACATACCTAAGTCTTGTTCTTGTTCTTGCAAATATACCTAAGGCTTGTTCTTGTTCTTACTAAATGTGCAAGACCAAGACAAGGCAAGACAAAACTGCAAGGCCAAGGTATTTTCTCGCATGTAGTAGGTATTGTATGTTGATTTTATAAAATGGTTATTGAAAAAAACCTAGACTTTAATAAAAAAATTATATCCCAACAACAAAATGCAAAAAATTGATTTTAAAACTATTATAATTTTAGCGTCAGTCAGTCAGCGTCAAAAGTTTGTATACACCGAAAATTTACTACCTTTGAGGTGAGAATTCCACATGGCTTTTTTATTAAACAAATCAGTTTCACGACTGCTCTTGGTGACGTTATTATGTTTGCCCCCCTCAAAAATTACATAAAATTCATATGGGAACAAGTTAGGCGTAGACATTTTTCTGTCAAGTGTGTAAGCAACAAATTACAACGGAAATATTTTGAAGCAAAAGTAAACCAGTATTATACCCATTACTTATTATAAAAAAATAGGTTGTTCAAGTATGATTCATTAAAGAAGAAATGTCGTGTATGGGCACAAAAAATTATTAAATCCCTTTGCAGCAATACAAAAACTGGCCCACGCTCCTGTCGTTCTTACGATGCGATGTAACCACTGTGGAGGCCTTGAAAATATTACATACATTGAGAAAAGTCCGAGTTTCCTTGCCATCCAAAAAGCAAAAGAGGTTACTCAATAAAGAATTTTTTAAAGCATTTTTTCTTTTCTAATAAACTACTTGAACTACTGAATACTGACATCTAAGGTTTGATTTTGCTTCAAAATATTTGCGGTTTCTCACCTAGAAAATGTTTTTAATAGAATGAATTTAGGTGGAATTTTTGCAAGAATCTTGCAAGAAATCTTGCTCTGGATCTTGTTCTTGCACAGTTAGTCTTGTTCTTGTTCTTGCAAGCATAACTAAGTCTTGTTCTTGTTCTTGTTCTTGCAAAATGTGCAAGAACAAGACAAGACTGCAAGAACACGACCACTTTTGCTCATCACTAGTCCTTAGGGACGCAAGAGATAACAATTGTCTCAACTAGCGGAGCCATTGGGCACGCAAGTTGTGAACCAATTGCTCAAACTAGCGGAGCCATTGGGCACCCAAGTTTGCAATCAACTGCTGCAACCGGTGGAGCCATTGGGCACACCGGTTCTCCAGACGGGTCGTCAGTCGCTGAAGATGAGTCTTTAGACGCAGTATCCGTCTGCAGTGTAGACTCGGTCAGTGTGTGTTCGATTATTTCCGGAGCTACCACCATTGCCCGAGACTTGAATAAGATGGAGCTTGACAAAACCAGGTTTGTCAAACTCTCCAACCGCCAAAGGAAACGCTTTAATGAAGCAATGGCAAACGGCCTCTCCAGGGAAATGGCCCTGGAAGAAGCTTTAATAAAGCCCTCAAATAAGTCTGAGCTGAAGAGAGTTCGCTCAGAGGAGGAAACTCCGGAACGTCCGGAACAGAAGAGGACCAAGACGGCCAAAGGGCCCACTCGCCCCACTTTTAGCCAGGTGGTAAGCAGTGTCAAGCTTGGCCTCATCTCGACTGACATGGTCAACTGCCCCCCGACAACTGAGCAAATAGCACAGTTGCAGGAAGCGATCATCGACGTCGCAATTGAAAAAGCGGGCGGCGAAGTTAAGTCGTCTTTCGAGGGGAGCTTCCCGAGAAGAGGCTGGCTTATGTTAGTCTGCTCAAACCCTGAAACAGCGGAATGGGTGAGGAGTAACATCTCCTTCATCAAGAGAAAGAGTGCTCTTGACATCACTCTGGTGGAAGAGGGTAACTTCCCTCAGACTCACGTCATTCGTGGCTATTTCCCCCAGAGTGCTAACCGAAGCAACGAGAAAGTGCTGGCTACTATTGCCGCACAAAACTCGGTTCCCGCTGACAAGTGGAAAGTGGTCCAGAGGCGGGTAAATGACAACACCCTTCAGTTGGTCATGGTAGTGGACACCGCCTCCATGGCTAAGTTAATTAGTCTGAAGGGGAAAATCGCCTATCGATTCTCCCAGATCAGGCTAATTCTCAAGGATAAAGATCCTGCAAAGAAGCAGTCGCAAGGGCAGGACTCGTCGTGTGACACTCAGACAACAGGGTCTGAAATGGCGCCTCCCGATGCTTCTGCTGTCACCGAGGACAGCAATGCCGCTACTTTGGCCATAGGGTCTTCTGACGGCGGAGCTGCGCTCGCTGTGACTCCGGGACCGTCAGGCGTTGTTTCAATCCCGGCCCCCGCATCTGTAGCATGCGCCAGGGAGCCTGCATCGGAGCTAACTGCGGAGCGGAAAAATAACATGCCTGCCAAACCTGGAGTCGGAGCACGGGGCAAATCTGTACCCCCCAAGGGCAAAGACGGTAGGACAAAGGGTCCTAGACAAGCCAAGAAGACCGGGCTTGTCAAACGCTCCTTGGAGAAAAAATGAGCGCCATAAGGGCACTCCAAGTAAACTTGCACCATGCGAAAGGGGCATCCTCCACCCTGTGCAAGACTTTTGCGGAGAGGCACCTTACCCTTGCTCTTATTCAAGAGCCCTGGGTAACCGATGGCAAAGTCAGAGGACTTACCACCGGCTCAAGTGAACTAGTGTGTGATCGGAGATGTGGGGCGCCTCGCGCTGCCCTCCTAATTGACAATCGTGTCACTTATATCTCCATTACTAACTTTATTTCTAGAGATCTAGTGGCGATCTCGGTTGCGGTTCCCACCGCCAACGGATTCCAAGAAATCGTTCTTGCGTCCGCTTACTTTCCGGGGGGTGTAGCAGTAGTGCCACCCCAGGAGGTTCAAGATCTCATTGAGTTCTGTAGCAAGACGAACCGGCAATTCGTCATCGGCTGTGATGCAAATGCTCACCACTCCATCTGGGGGAGTACCGATGTAAACCAAAGGGGTGAATGTCTTCTAGAATTTCTCGTTACGAATAACATAGATATTGCAAATAGAGGATGCAAACCCACTTTTATCACTGCTAGTAGAAAGGAGGTGCTGGACCTCACCTTCACGAGCAGGCTTTTATCCGACAGGATTGAAAACTGGCGTGTTCTGGAGGAGGCCTCACTGTCGGATCATCTGCACATTAGATTTGACATTGTGGGCCTTCCACATATCCGCGCCTCTTCTTTGGTTCCTAAGAAAACCAACTGGTCTAAGTTTCAGGGGCTTGTGGTCTCGAAATCAGACCAGCTTGCGACTTCTATCAGCTCAGTGTATGAACTGGAGAATGCGGCCACGCAGCTTACTGACGTGCTGATCTCTTCCTACCATGACAGCAACACTGTCTCTTCCTTTCAGTCATCGCGAAAGGTGCCCTGGTGGAATGACAGGTTAGCTGCAATGCGTAGAGACGTTAGGAGATCGTTCAATAGAGCAAAACACACCGGGTATTGGGATGAATATAGTTCACCCTAACAGCCTATAACAAGGAGTTGAGACGTTCCAAAAGGATTGCCTGGCGGAAACACTGTGAGAGCATTCAGACTCTACCAGAGGCGACTAGACTCCAAAAGCTACTTTCCAAAGACTCCTTCAACGGAGTGGGCCTTCTCAAAAAGGAGGATGGCTCCTACACCTCTAACCATGAGGAAACCTTAAGGTGCCTGCTCAGAGAGCACTTTCCAGGGTCAATCCTCCAGACCGCTTATCCATTGGATCCTGGGTGTAGTCATAGGACCATCCCAGACCGCTATTCCCGCAGTCTTTCAGGGAATATCTTCGACTGTGACAAGGTTAAATGGGCAGTGGCCTCTTTTCAACCCTATAAGTCACCCGGAGGAGACGGAATTTTTCCGGCACTTCTTCAGAAGGGCCTCGATCTGATCCTCAACAACCTGGTCTGCCTCTTTAGATCCAGCTTCAATTGGGGATACATTCCAACCATCTGGAGGAAAGTTGTGGTGGTTTTTATCCCGAAACAGGGCAACAGACCCCTCGAGCTGCCTAAGACCCCCCGCACACTACAGACTTTCCATCGGCCGATAGTTTAGTCGGGCTCTTAATCAGTATTAACATGTATGCAAGTGCGCATATTACAACGATTCAGAATCGGCCGATAAATAAGTTTGATGGGCTACCCGATTGCCTTCAAGCTATAATGTCGGCAAACTATCGGCCAACTCCTTAATCAGTATGGAGCTCTTCCACGCGCGCACATTAGGCGATTGTTTAGTCGGCTAATTCGGCCGATAGTTTAGTTAGCTTCATATTTTTGCGTCGGATGGTTATGGTTATTTTCATGATGGCAAGTTCATTGAAGCTGGTTATGCTCATTCGATAAAAGGCGAAAAATTTTTCAGGGTAATCTAGCAATTTGGAATGCATCGTAGAAAATTTTCCATACAATAATCTATCACTGTAGATAGGATGCACCCAATACTCTCGGTTTCTCTTCCTGGTCCTTAAATATATTTTCCTTCTTTTCGAAAATAAACGTTGAAAATGGCACTTAAATTTGCACTTTTGCGGTCGCAAAATAGTGATAACATTGTAACAACCTCGAGCAACCCCGATGACTTTCACACGAAACTGTGCGTAATAGTATCTAGTTTAAGCCTTCATTAATGCCGCGCCTAACGCATTTGTAGCCACGAAAAAGTAACACGGCGCACGGTGGAAAATGGCAGGCTCGTTCCAATGAAGAGAAAAAAAAGTATCAATTCGTAAAGCAGATATTCAAGCTGAATTCAAAAGGACTTTAGGGTTGAATATCGATGTTCCAAAACAGGTGTTTTGCAATACAAACGACGGCAATACAGCCAGACGTTTCTTCGATGACGTTTCTTTGGCGTCAAAAATACTGAAAATTGACGAGGAATTAATAGCCAATTGCAAAGTAATTTTGCAAACAATTTCATGTGGCTTTGCAGTAAATATCGAAAACTTTAAAATATATTGCTTGAATGTCGCGAAGAAATACGTAGGCTTGTATTCCTGGTACCTCATGCCAACCTCAGCGCATATTGCACTAATGCACGGAGCAGAAATTATAGAAAGGGCTCCATTACCGATAGGCCAATTATCCGAGGATGCTCAAGAAGCACGAAATAAAGACATTCGTCGCTATCGCGAAAATTTTGCACGAAAATGTACGCGCGAAAAAACGATGTCAGACATGTTCCATCGGCTTCTGGCATCTTCGGATCCACTAATTACTAGCTTAGAGAAACTCAAAACGAAAGACAGTAAACCCCTACCTTCCGAAGTTACAAACCTTTTACTTCCCTTAGCCAGTTTGGATATTAATGAAAGTGCGATTGAAACAGACACAGATACATGTAACGACGACGATTACGATTTTGACATTTGATTGTATTATTAAGCTATGTAAATATAATACTTATTAGATATAATTTGTTAGCGTAGAAATAAAATTGACATCGCAAGAAACTGAACGTTCAACGTGAATTTTAATAATCCCATATAAAATTCGTAATCAGCGACCCCGAAAACCTTCCAAAACACATTTTCAGCGCAAGAGCATATTTTTTTCCAAAAGACGTCCGCCATTTTGGATCTGCCTTTTTGAATTTTGGAAATTTGACATCAAATTCGTAATCAGCGGCCCCGAATACCTTCCAAAACACATTTTCAGCGCAAGAGCATAATTTTTTCCAAAAGACGTCCGCCATTTTGGATCCGCCATTTTGGATCCGCCATTTTGAATTTTGGAAATCAGACATCAAATTCGTAATCAGCGACCCCGAAAACCTTAAGGTACCAAGTTTCAGATCGGTAAACTCATTTTTGGACTTTTGTTCACCGAAACAGGCCATTCGCCCCACTGTGCGACGGTTTAGTTGGTCCAGTGTGTGCGCTTACAAGTCCAACCCGACCAAACTATCGACCGATGGAAAGTCTGTAGTGTGCGGGGACTCTAAATCGTACAGACCTATCAGCTTAACCTCTTTTCTTTTGAAAATAATGGAAAGGCTGCTAGACCTTCATATTAGGTGCAAACTGGAGCTCTCCCTCCCTCTACATAGCTCCCAGTTCGCTTACTCTAAAGGTAAATCAACAGAGGTTGCTTTACACCACCTGGTCAGTAAAATCGAAAAGGCCTTCCTCGCTAAGGAAACTGCCTTATGCGCGTTCCTTGACATCGAAGGTGCTTTCGATAACACAGGCTATGATTCCATCTCTAGAGCACTGGCTCTCAGAAATCTGGATCCTCACACGATTGAGTGGATAAATGCCATGCTTGCAGATCGTGACATTTCTTCTACCCTAGGTGTCTCCACCATTAGTGTTAAGGCTATTAAGGGGTGCCCTCAAGGTGGAGTTTTATCCCCATTACTTTGGTCACTAGTTGTGGATGAACTTTTGACTAAACTATCTGAATCTGGTTTCGATGTCATCGGCTATGCAGATGATCTTGCCATCATTGTCTCTGGGAAATTCGATTTGACCATTACAGAGGTCATGAGAACAGCACTACGAGAAGTTCAAAGATGGTGTACCAAGGAGGGCCTAGCAATTAACCCAAATAAAGCTGTCCTGGTACCTTCCTCCAAACGTTACAAATTGGACCTAGGTCCTATCTGTATTTGGGATACCACAGTTGAGTACTCAGACTCAGTCAAATATTTGGGGGTAAAGCTAGACAAGAGACTGAACTGGAACGCTCAACTTGGCTACGTCATCAGCAAAGCCACAAGGGCCATATGGGCCTGCAAAAGGCTTCTGGGTAGGACATGGGGTCTTACACCACAAATGATGTACTGGATGTACAATACGATCGTTAAACCTGTTGTCACTTATGCTGCTATAGTTTGGTGGCCCAAGACTAAACAGGTTACGTCGATCCTCAAGTGCAGCAAGCTGCAACGGCTTGCTTGCCTCTCCATTACCGGAGCTATGCGGACCTGCCCCACAGCTGCAATGGAAGCAATCATTGGATTGACCCCTTTGCATCTCTTCATATGGAAATCCGCCGCCATAAGTGCCTTGAGACTTCAGATCTCATCCAACTGGCCCCATACGGTCAAAGGACACATGGATATCCTTAAAAATATCCCAAGCATTTCCATCTGCCGCGTATCCGACCATATGGTTAGTCAACTGCGATTCCAAAGGAAATTCAAAGCAATTATCCCGGATCGCTCTGAGTGGGAGGAAATTATTCTTCCTAGGGATCAAACAATCTCCACTGGTTTACTGACGGGTCAAAGATGGAACATGGTACAGGGGCTGGTGTCGCAGGACCCAACTCCAGGGTCTCGATTGCAATGGGTAAGTGGCCCTCTGTTTTCCAGACTGAAATACATGCCATTGCGACCTGCGCTAGGCTCAACCTTGAGAAATGTCTGAAAGGCGCCAACATTAAAATCTTTTCTGACAGCCAAACTGCCATCAAGGCACTCTCAACGTGGAAGTTTTCTTCCAAAATAGTAGCAGGGTGTTTTGACGTACTCCAGAGCCTGACCAGAAGAAACGAGGTCTCGCTATGCTGGGTCCCCGGACACTGGGGTATCGAGGGAAATGAGGCTGCAGACAGCCTCGCGAGGGAGGGGTCTGAGGCGTTGTTCCAGGGCCCAGAACCCTTCTGTGGCATCTCTTGGTCCACCTCCAAATCCTTGATAGAAAAGTGGATTAAGAAAATAAACCTAGCCTATTGGGAGTCAGTCCCAGGTCTTAGACAGGCTAAAGATCTTATAAGACCCTTTGCCTTAAGGGGCACTATTACTCTAAACAGAGCGGACCTAAGGCTACTGGTGGGCTATCTCACTGGCCATGTAGGACTGCGGTACCACCTCCACAACCTAGGACTGCCTCAAGAGACAGAATGCCGACTCTGCTTTGAAGGCGATGAAACTTCCACACATATTCTTTGTGAATGTTCTGCTCTGATCTGGCTTAGAAGAAGAACGTTTATCAGAGAGTTCTGGAGCCCTGCCCAAGTCCGGTCTTCATCAACTAAAGACCTTCTTGCCTTCATTCGGAAGGCCGATAGTCTGTTCCGCTAGTGGAGTACGTACACAATAGGCCTAACTTGGCCGCAGTGTTTACCATATGGGTTGCCCCCTCATTCCTTAATAATAATAATAATAATAATAACTTCTTCATGAATTTGCCTTCCTCCATTATATTAATTTTCATCTTTCTTATTTTTCCCTTTTTTTAACTGACTTAAAAAAAAGAGGAGGTTACTCAATTCGACGTGTAGGTATTTTGTGGTCCTGGGGGGCAATTCTGGTTCGGTGCAGTGAAAACGTGAAAACACTTTACACGTTTACACATTTGTTTGCGATTCTTATACCGTGCAAACCGCTGTCAAAAACTTTGCACGCTCAAAAATATTTTACACCGTCAAATTTAGAGTGAAGCCGTGAAAAGTTTACACTTTAAATATGTGCCTACTAGATTTGATAAACTGTCACTTGCTAGTATAAAAATTCAATTTTTTTTTTGCTTATAACTTGTTAACGGTGCCTGGACAAACTTGGACAAACAATGGGCAAACGTATGACAAAAAAATTTCCAAAATTCGCATTTCGTGTTGCCAACTTCACAAACCTGAAAAATTTCAATCAATTATTATAATTAATTGGGGGGTGGACAAATAAAAATAACTGCTGGACAAACTTGGACAAACGATGTGGTTAAACAATTTTTTTTTTTTTCAAAGTTGGGGAGTTGCTTGAAAAATTTGCAAAATTTTTTTTTGCTTATAACGTTAACGGTGCCTGGACAAAAAAAAATTTTGCTTGGACAAACGAATGAAAAAAAAAAAAAACAGTGGGTGTGTGTACTTATATGTATGTACACGCATTAGAAGATATACTTATTTGGCGTGATTTGAAGACTAATTTTTAATTTATACACAAATATTTTATTGGATTCTATCTATTTTCGTGTGTTGGAAGGTCCAAGCATTATGATGCCGACACGCTTAAGGATGTCGGTTATACCGTATTCTAATCCTAAATAAAATCACCAACTAGTTGGGTCATTAGGCCTAATTACAATTATCTTAAGATGGGCTTATGGATCAGCATTTATTTACCTGATAATACTACTGGTACTTCTAAGGATCTGGCATGAGTCTGTCTTGTATCGACGCTGTACGAGTAACGTAGAGTACCGTCTTCACCGAAGCTGAGAAGTGGGTTGGAGGGGATTGAAAGAAGGTAATTTATAAAGATAAGAAATAGGGCTGGTGATAAAATTGACCCTTGGGGGGACCCCCGCAGAGATTGGGTGGGGTTCAGATTTGATGCCATCCAATACTACCTTAATTGAACGGCCGGAAAGGAAACTCTCAATCCACTTCTGTAAAAGTGAGTCGATTCCAATAGCTTTGAGTTTAGCTAACAAGGCTAAGTGCCAAACTCTATCAAAAGCCTTGACGATATCCAAAGCAACCGGACTGATTCATGCAAACTTCGGCTGAGGTGTTCTGTAAGACAAACTAAAAGATCGCCAGTGGATCTTCTGTGTCGGAAGCCTTACTGTCTGTCGTTTATGAGTAGGTTGGATTCTAGATATCCCATATGTTTTTTGTTGGTTATCGTCTCCATTGTTTTGGAGAGAATAGAAGTAATTGCTATTGGGCGGTAGTTGGAGGGAAGGCTGGAATCACCTTTTTTCGGTATTGGCTGAACATGGGCAAGTTTCCAAGAGTCTGGATAGACTCCGGAAGAGTATGATAATGCAAAAAGTTTGCGCAGAGGTTTAGCCAAAGGTGAGGCGCATTGTTTTAAGACGACCCCCTATCGTCTTAAAACAATATCTATCTATATTATCGGGTCCAGTGGATTTATTGATATCGAGCTCCTTGAGGCACCTGTACACCTCGCGAGTCATGAAGAAAACCCTGTCCATTAGATGAGCGCTGTGCTCGAGAACCGGGGGTAGCACATCAGTTCGGGGTAAAGAAGAATTGGAAGCAAACAGAGATGCTAATAAATCGGCCTTGGATTTTCTGTCTGTTATCACCTTCTTATCGTGGATGAAGTGAAATTCTTCTTTATGGAGCTTACCAAGGACCAGAAGTTCTTGCTACCAGAGGTTGCATTAAGGAGTTTACTTCACAGCTTGTTGTTAAATGAATTTTTGACATTTCTGATTTCTTAGTTTTATATACTCTACACGGAGCGATTCAGTCGGGGCGGCTTCTTTATTTCTGATTGCATTCATACACTCCTGATTAAACCATCTGTTGGGCCTAGCCTTCACAGATTTAGTAGTATGAGGAATGAACAATTGCATTCCTGCCTGTATGATCCTAGAGATACAGATAGGGGCAGAGTTGACGTTCTTGTTTCGGAAACACAGGTTCCAGTCCGTAGATTGGAAGAAATTAATAAGCCCCAGCCAATTGGCCTTCCCCTAATGCCATACAGTTCTTTTAACTGGTTTGGGAGGGGTGGGAAATTTGAATGGGAAACTAGCGCTAACTAAGCAGCAGTGGTCCGAATTGCCGAGAGGTGAATCAACTTCGACGGAGTAACGCGCTGGATGAGAAGTTAGAAAAATATCAAGGAGATAGGTTCCTTGATCAGCAACATCAGGGACTCTTGTGGGATGATCCACAATTTGTTGCAAATTATTGGCGTCTGCAAAGAGCTCGACGTCCTTGCCAGAAACACTGGTGGTATTTGAGTAAGTCAGCCATTTTGCGTTGTGAACATTGAAATGACCTGCAACGATGATTTCACACTCAGGATTGGACGACAAAAATCCTGAGATTTGTTTTGTAATAGTATCAAAAGATGAAGTGGAGGCTTCGTTACTAATGTTAGGACTAGGAAGCAGAAGAATATGACGTGGCTTTGGAGTATGATTTTAACCGAAGATAGCTAAAATCTGAAGTCGTGTTTGAATATATTTAATAATAAGCCCCGTCATCCCTAACAAAGATGGCAATACCCCTATGGGGGGAGAGATTGTGCACTAAAGTGTACCCCGACCCCTGAGTCAGTACTTGACTTGTAACGGGACTTCGGTTGCGCGGGCTCAATTGCCACGTTTTCGGGGATATTTCCCGGCATTACATTTGCCGCAACCATCAGAGTCAATAACATTTGTCTGCCTCAAAGTGTTATGCCTTTTGAGACGGGGCAAATTTTATCGACCAACAGATTTTAGCCGCGGCACCTGTAGGATCGAGATGCGAGAGAAGGTAGAGAGCAAGGTTACTTACTTGCGCCGTTCGTCAGTCCGGTCGTGTCTAGTGAAGGGTGATTGGCCTTCGCGTTAGACTGCGCTCGTTTTTTATGACACTGTTTTTGAAGTGTTAACTTCTTTAGGTGCGTTTGGCACTTTTTCGCTGGGGGTAAAACAAAGAATTCGCGACACGCGCACGTTGTTGCACACCCGTTTCTGGACACATGTGGCAGCGATAGCGTCAACGCGAACATTTGTTGCTCACCTGTTTCTGGGCACTTAATGCAATGCAGAAGCTGCTCTCAGCATTCATATCGTATTCCTGCAATGCAGATGCCGCTCTCAAAATCCACGTCATATTCTCGCTCACATTCTTATATTTTCGCAATGCAGACGCCGCTCTCAGCATTCATTTCATCCTCGACTAAAAGTGCCCCAGACCAGATATGTAAGTAAAATTTGGTCGAGCTCCAGCAACAGACAGCAGCCATGGCGTGCGAGAATATGACATGAATTTTGAGAGCGGCGTCTGCATTGCGAAAATATGAAATGAATGCTGTGAGAAGCTTCTGCATAGCAGCATTGAAATCCAATACCTCCCACCAAGCGCGGGCTATTTTGCCTCGCACAGATAGAATTATATGCTGCTGTTTCTAGGTGGGGCTAAACAAAAAGTTGCCCTGCTCTAGCCAGCTACATAGGCACAAGTGTCCAGAAACGGGTGCGAACCAAAAATGCGCGTCACCATCGCTGCTGTCTGTTGCTGGACCTCGACTAAAAGTTTCCATGCTCTAGGCTGCAATATTTAAGTATTTTGCTTGGATTAATCGCTTTCGGCGACATGGAATACGTTTCAGCGTTTCGCCTATTCGACTGGGCATCTGTATTTTACGTATATCTGGGGTAATATCCCAGTAGGGAAAATCGCAAGTAATTACTGTGGGAAGTCGATTTGGAAGTACTTATTTATTTAGTGTTTTCTGTAATGACTTATAAGTAATGCACAGGAGAATGGGTTTGGCAACCAAGCGTTTGATTTCGCGCAAAAAGCGTGTTGAAAAACTCCGTAGCTGGTCGTTTTCTTTGTTAATCATCTCAGTTATCTAAGCAATTAAGTTTTATATCTTTAGGGTGAGTTGCACCAACTAACTTTAACCGTAACAAAAGCTAAATCGGTTGTCAAATCTCCGGTTAGACAAAACGGGAGTTGCACCGTTTAACAATTGTTAACATGACGTAACATTTTAACGTTAACTTTAACCAGGCAAATTCGCTCGGTTAATGTTATTGTTATTGTTAACTTATGACAGTTGTCATAGATCCAGATAGGGGCGCCATTTTCAATAAACTCACAAACTGTGAAACTTATAAATACACAAAAATGTAAATTTAAATCAAAGTAGCCGTTAACGATAACTTTAACAAACGGTTGGGTGGTGCAACTCATTTTTACAAACTGGAACTTTAACAACTTTGTTATTGTTAAAGTTAATTTTAACAATAACTTTAATCAATGATTTGGTGCAACTCACCCTTAATGTATTAACATATATATATTTGAGTTTATGTTTATGATATAAATATAACTCGCTTAATTTTACCTATTTAACTTGTTCTGAAAAAATTCAAATGGAATCCAGTAGCTTCCCATAAAAATTTAGATCCGTGACTTTGGCTGAATATAATATGACTTTTTTGCATATTTTCACAATGTTTAAAATAACAAAAATTTCTGTTTCGTGACTATTGCATCAACCCGACGATATGTACTGTGTACTATGTACTACATATTTCCTATGAACTATGTACTATATATGTAGAACAATATGGCGGATGCTTAGTTTACTAGTGATAACACTTGCAAGGTTTTTAAGTGTCATTCAAACATTAAAGTTACAAAAATAGTTATTTGTCTCATTTGTGAAAACGTTGATCATGAAGGTGACTTTAAAAAATATGCTAAAGGTCAGTTTATTAGTGAAATGCTGGTTATTTGTCCTAATCATAACTTGGACAAACTAACCTCCAAAACCCAGTTCGATATTGTTTCTCTGGATGAAAGCGTGCGTGAAGTTATTTCTAAAATAAAACTTTTTGAAAAAGAGGAATTGCGTAATGAGCTCAGTAATAATCTCACACTTAATAACTCAAAGAATGCTGATCTATGTGACCATGAATGTGATAAGCTGACTAATCTTAGGATTCAAAACGAATTACTTACTCAACTAAACTCTGAATCGCGAGATAAAAATAAGTTATTAAATAATATCATAGAAAGCAAAAATAATCCAATGCCTCAATTGTCATATTCTAGTGTAGTCAAAAGCGCTCCTAGAATAATGGATAAAGTTCCTAAAATTCATATAAAAGCCAGAAATAATAATAACTGTAACACTCTGGTGTCAGTAAAAAATAAATTAATTTGTGATACCTCGATTCCGATTGACAACGTGAAAACAAATAGTGAAGGTTCAGTTTCGGTCTCATGTAAACACAAAGAGGATGTAGCAAGAACCAAGTCTATTCTATCGGATAAGTTAGGCAATGATTTTAGCGTCGATCTAGAAAGCCTTAAATTACCTCGAGTCAAAGTAGTGAATGTGAATAATGACTTGAGCACCGATGAACTACGTGAGGACATCATCAATAGAAACTTCATCGATTTTGTTAGTGCTTTCAACATCTTAGCTGAATACAAAAACTCAATGGGGAAACGGACTTTAATTCTTGGTTACCTCTGAGTCATATCTATATTTGGTAAACAATGATTTTAAGCTGTATATTGGCCATCAACGATGCCGTGTTTATGATCACACTTCAATCTAAGCCTCTGCTTTAAGTGTGGCAGAGCTAATCATAACCTCAACAAATGTAATAACTCTGACAAGTGCTTAATCTGTGCCGGCGTCTATCCTACGAAAACTTGTTCTGCGAGTATAAATAAATGCCTTAATTGCTTGGAAGATTTGATAAAAGGGACATGCTTACAAGATCCAGTTTTTAATACGTGTGTTGCAATGGAGCTTTCTGGAAATCTACAAATTGAAGATAATTATTGTGATTTAAATAACTTAAATAATTTTTTTTTAAACACGATAATCTACTTGTATTACATGTTAATATTAGGGGTCTCAATGCAAATTTTGCTAAGCTAGAGATTTTTATTGATAGTTTGTCTGTAAAACCTGATGTTATCGTCTGTACTGAGACTTGGTCTCTACCTTGTAATTCCTTTTTTGTTTTAAGTGACCATGATATTCATTATAACCATAGTAACATAAATAAAGCTGATGGTGTTGTCATGCACATTAATCAGTAACTAAAGTATAAGATAACTATTGAAGGGTTTAATAATTTTAAATTTTTGTCAGCTGAAATTAAACTAGTAAATAAGAGTGTAGTTAAGATCTCTGGAGTTTACAGATGTCATGATGTTTGCAGAGAAGATTTTATTAATTTAATTACAAACTTTATCTGTGATAATAGGAATTTCAAAAATCATATCATAGCCGGTGATTTTAATATTAGTCTTATGCTAGCTGATGTTATGGTCAATAACTTTTTATCTATACTTTTAGATAATGGTTATCTTCCTTTTTTTTATATGACATACTAGAGGCTTAGGGAAGGTCCCTTTGTACTGTCGACAATCTATTGTTTCGTATTCAATGACGAACAGCAACTCTAGCCGGAAGATAGAAAGAAGAGAGAGAGAAGAGAAGGTAGGAACTGTCACAACCTAGCGGCGATATTTTTTATTCCACCCACTCTCAACCATTTCGCGACTCTGACATCAGGGCATCGAGAACAACTCGCTGGAGTGCTATGCCTCCTGAAACGAGTTGAATCTCATCAACCAACCGATGACATGCGCTTGGTGGAGCAGGGAAGGCTATGACAGGAGGAATCAGGAATGTAAAGAGGGAAGAAGAAAGCAGGAAAGTTATGTAGGTGGGAAAGTGGAAAAGGCGAAGGAACGTGGGGCTGGCCGGGATTCGAACACGGGACCTCTGGGATAGCAGTCAGGCGCCTTACCCCTAGACTACCGAGGCCCCCCATTCCTTACTTAAACGGCGTTACAAGACCTAATGACTTTGAGGGTTCTTGCATTGATAATATCTTCATTAGATCAAATTTCCCTAATATTCAATCTGGTACATATACTAATGTTCTATTTTCGTCTCTCTACGTTTACGTAAAGAAAAATTAATTTCTAAGGACATTTTTATTATTAATTATAGTAGGCTAGTTAATTTAAGTGAACAAATTAATTGGGAATCTTTTTTGTATATTGAAGATCCAGATATTTTCTGTGATCTTTTTATCAGCTGTCTACAATCACTGATAGGTAACGCGACAGTCAAGAGAAGTAATACTAAGTACAATTTTTTTCCTCGTAGCAAGTGGATTACTAGAGGAATTGTGATATCGTGTAAGACTAAAGAAACTTTATATCATATCTGGAATTTGGATAGAGGTAACCTGACTCTAAAAAATGAATACAATGATTACTGTAAGATACTTAATAAACTGATTAAATTAGCTAAATTAAACTATGAAAAAAGAGAGTTAGGGCTTACTCTAAAGATAGAAAAAAGCTTTGGCAATATGTAAATACTATTCTAGGCAAGAAATCCACTAATTCACAGGATTTAGATAATATTATATCTGAAAATGAAACTATTACTTGCAAACAAGCTATATCGGACAATTTTATCACTTTCTTTAGTGATATAGTTGAAAATTTGGCTAATAAAATTGTTACTAATAATAATAACGTCGAAGGCATGATTTGTAAATCATAATGATAGGAGTTTTTTCCTAAGGCCTACTGATCGTTATGAAATTCAAAAAATCATACTTAACTTGAAAGATAAAAGGGGTGGAGTTAATGGCATTAACAGCAAGGTGCTGAAGTGTCTGGCTAGTGTTATTAGTTTGCCATTGGAGCACATTTTCAACATATGTATCAGTAAGGCAATCTGGCCAACTCTATTAAAAAAAGCTGAAATAATCCCAATATTTAAATCAGGCAATAAGCACTTTACAGCAAATTACAGACCTACATATCTCCTTAATCTCGAATGTGGCTAAGATATGTGGCAGCGCTTGCGAAAAACACAGCGGAGAGAAACGAAACTATGTTGACGACAAAAAATCAACTACGGTCAGCAAGAAAAGAACACACACCGACAGTCCTCCTGTGCGATACACAACGTCACACAAATTTAACTTCCAGATATAATTTTGTATTTCGAATCTATTAAGGTAAAAAATATTGTTAGCTAGTAACAGAAATAAAAGTAGAATATTGTCTATTCGTGTCTATTGAATTCTGAGAACTTTTGTCCCCACAGATATTTGAAAAAAATATATATATAGTCGACTCTATGACTTTCTTGCGAATAATATAATTATTTGTGATAATCAATTTGGCTTTATGAAAAACAAAGGTACTAATGCCCTAGTTTGTGTTTCATATTTTATAATTAATAACATAGATAAATGTAAACCAACTGCTCTTTCATTTCTTGACCTAGCTAAGGCCTTTGATACCGTTAATCATAAAATTTTATTGGCCAAATTGTGAAAGTATGGCATCAGAGGTATCCCTTTCGATCTTGTTAAATGCTACTTATACAATAGAATGCAATATGTTAAGATAAACGGTTGTACGATACAAGTGTATCAAAGATTGTAAAAGTGGGTGTTCCGCAGGGAACCTTCTTGGGTGCCTTACTTTTTATTATATACATATATTAATGACATTTTTAGTTGCCTTCCTGTTAAATCATTGGTATCTTATGCGGATGACACTGTTGTGCTTTGTTCTTGTAATAGTTGGAATGAAGTCAGGCTTCTGTTAACAGAATGGTTAAAACAATTAGACAATTGTCTCAAACTCAATTAACTCTCATTAAATTTGGATAAAACTACATTCATAACTTTTGGTAGTTACAGCGATAGTATTCCATCTGATTTCAGTGTATGTATTAATAACTGTGCAATAAAACGTGTCTATCAATATAAATACCTAGGCTTGTACTTTGACTGCTGTATGAGATGGAATAACCATGTTATTGACCTAACTAGAAAAACTGAATACTTCACTTTTTTATTCTATAAGCTTAATAGATTACTTAAGCATAATCTATTGAAATCGATCTATCATGCCCTTTTTGAGAGTATAATTAGTTATGGAATAATAGCGTGGGGGTGCCTACAATAATTCGACAAGGTCTTTATCACTAATTCAAAATAAACTGCTTAGTTCTTTTAGAACAAGTAATTTTCGTAATACACTTTTAAATTTTAAAGATTTTTTTGTTGTAACCTCACTATTATATTACTACAATGAATGTCGTAAGTTGTACTTAGAAAGGCATGATAGAACGAGGCATAGGTTATTACCATTACCTAAAGTTAAAAAATTAATTAGCACTAGGAATGCGTTTTATGTAGCAATTATGTATTACAATTTACTACCTCCGAATTTGAAATTACTGAATGGCTCAAAAAAAAGTATAAAAGTTAAGATTACCAAATGGTTCTATGATAATTTTAAGAAGACTAATGTATAAGAATATATCAACCAACTAACTATTCTTAAGATAAATTTTTGTTTATTTTGTTGCAATGCACTTAAACCATGCAATAATGTTATGAATGAATGAATATGAATGTATAATTTATATATAAAGATATTTTTCCGTTTCCACAGCTGCTTACACACCTCCTTTTTGGATTTCTGTATACTGGAATTAAATAAATAAAATAAATAAATAAATAAAATTGCCAAAGCTTTTTGCTAGTAAGCCTTAACTTTCTCTTTTTCATAGTTTAATTTAGCTAATTTAATCAGTTTATTAAGTATCTTACAGTAATCATTGTATTCATTTTTTAGAGTCAGGTTACCTCTATCCAAATTCCAGATATGATATAAAGTTTCTTTAGTCTTACGGGATATCATAATTCCTCTAGTAATCCACTTGCTACGAGGAAAAAAATTGGACTTAGTATTACTTTTATTGACTGTCGCGTGTGTGATTGTAGACAGCTGATAAAAAGATCAAAGAAAATATCTGGATCCTCAATATCCAAAAAAGACCCCCAATTATTTTATTTTATTTTATCGCCAAGCAAGGCACTTAAAACAAATGGATTACATTAGATACAAAAAATACGTAATAATTAACGTAAAAGGAACATTGTGAGTATTTAAGTATTAAACTAAGATCTAAGTCTAAGTGTTAGTGAGAAATCAGGAGGACAGTAGGGAAGTTAGTTTTCTTTTATAGGACATTTTATTAATTGAGGGAGAGTAACAGGCTGCGTAGGTATTGAAGATAGTGCAGCACCTGTTAGCAGGCTCGTTTCTACCATATTCAGTGCGATGCGGGTACTCTTTAAGTAATTTGCAATGTCTTGTTTGTCGAGTATCGTTAAATTTGATGGCGTCCGACAAGAACTGTACCTTGAGGTTATTGTTCAGGACATCCAGGGTAAAACAAGATATGAGTAATTTCCGCCTAAGGGATAGAGGTAAGAGATCAATTAATTTGAACACATAAATTTACTAGCCTACTATAATTGAGGCGCTCAGCGCTAGATCGGCCTAAGCCACAAATTTATTCAAACTTAGATGAATACGTAATAAAAATCGCAATTTTTAAAACCCACAAATAGACCAGTGCAATTAGTAAACCAAATTGCATTTCATGATGGTCAAAATTTTTTTTTTTGGAATTTGTTGGGGTACATCTGACAATGTTAAAACCAAGTTTGTGGGGTCGCAGTGTGATGGGAAAAGCCGCCATCTTGAAAAGGAGGTAGAGGTCGTTTATACCAAATAACTCGGTTGTGTGCAATGATAGCTGAAAATGATCAATACAAAGTCATTAGAGAAATTATCTACAAAATGAGCCCTTAACGAGGTCTGTAAGTTAATTTGGCTCAAAGTTATGGCCGCTCAAAGTTCGAACTTGTTCGGGTGGTTGATGTTGAATGCAGTTTTTTGCGATTATCTCGTAAGATATTAATTTGGGTGGGTTAATGCCGATTACCAAACTTATAGTGCTAGTGATTACCTTTAGAATAAGCCCTTAGTCATCGTTCTCGCTTGTATAGTTTGCGAGTAATCCAACGCCAAAGTTCGTACTGAACGTGCCTGAAATAACTGATATCTACCTAAGCGGCTTAGGCCATAATGTATATGTAACTTATTTAAATCTAATTGGATAGGTCACAATTGCAATATAACTTTAGCTTGCGTAGCAAAACAAAATTGAACAAGAAAAATCCTGCCTACATAAGACAAACATATTTGTACACATTTCGGTGTTATAAATTTCATTTGGTATGCAGCTGTGGTTGGATTAAAACACGAATTTTTCAAATAGGCAGTAAACACCTTTTTCTGCAAGTGAGTGATATTTTATCGATCTGTGTACTGTAGTGGTAATTATTTAAACGAACTTGATTTTAATCAATTGTGGGGTTTTTATATCGTTTCACGGTGAGTTTTTAATTTTTGGAAGCTTTTATTCGTGGTTAATTTTCGTTAAGAGTGTTGGATTTGAAATGTCGGATATTGATGTAGAGCCATTTGAGGATTCTGGTTCAGAATATGAACCTGCATCTTTGTCTTCATTTGAAGATTCCACAGATGCAGAGACGCAACTTGTACCATCAACCTTTGCAACAGAATCCCAGTTAATGTCTTCAACTTCTGCAGAAGAACGACAACCCGGGCCATCAGGTCTACAATTTGAACATTCTACATCTGATAATCACGAAAATGAACGGGAGAAAAATAAAACTAGAAAAAGGATTCGTAACGAATCCAATTGGAAAAGAAATATAATTAAAATGAAACGAGTGCATGGAGAGTGTTATATAAATACTAAAGGTATTATTGTACCTGCAAAAGTACAAACATCGCTGGAATGTTTATGTCCAAAAAAGTGTCACACTTTTTTCAGTGAAAATAGACTTAAACATATTTTTACAAATTACTATGAACTTGGTGATCATAATCTGCAAACATCATACTTGTTCAATCTCAACATGCTGAAAATAAAATTCATTAATAAAATAAACAATTATTATTCATTATACTTCACAAAATGTTTGGGCAGACCAGTCTAAATTCTCACAATTACAGCACAGCCATCATCCCTGTAAATAAACAAATTTATCACCAAGAAAATATTCTTATGAAATCATACGAACCTGACAACACTGAAAGCCGAACTCAATCTCCATCCCAGCATAGATAAATCCATCCGCCATAAATAGAAAAAAAAAAAAGAAAAAAATTATTATTATTAACATTATAATAAAAACAAACAAAATAAATATCTTACCAATTGACAGCTGCAGCCGGCACAAACACATAAACAACTAGAACTAAAATAAATGAAGTACTAAAATAACCATATGAAGCATTACCCCACCAAAACTCTCGCCCCGGCGAATTGACCGGCCATTGTTAAGTGAGAAATAAATATCGCCGCAGCTGGCTGAAAATTTTCAGATCACAATTGATCTTCGTAGCGACTCGAGCTCGAAGAAAAATCTCACAAAATAACCAGTGATCTCAATCCAAGGTACATGGAACGGGTCGAGTTCATGTAATCTCAAATAATATTTACATCGAACGTCACGAGTTGATGTAAATTCATCCCAAAGTCTCATTTACCTTACATGGAACGAATCGAGCTCATGTAAGCACATATTCCTAACTCCTAAATACATGCAACGGAACGAGTTCATGTAAAATTCCCAATAGTCAAATAATTGGCATCGAATTGGAAGGACCCATTTTGGACGTTAATAATTGGAGTCAATTCAGTTCATCAAGAAAAAAGGACTACATTTCAGAATTAAAGAATTGTGAAATTTTATGAATTAAAATATTTTGGTTTGTGAATTTTATTGAATTTTTAATAGTTAACTTAATGTTTATTTGAATTAGTGAAATTATATTGAATTTTAAAATTGTTAAAGAATTGAAGTTTGTTAAATAAAAGTTCGAATCGTCAAACAAGGTTTATTTCTTAAGCTGCCCTGTAGTCCACTGAGTTTTAGGCATTCTAAGCCCTAACATTTTGGTCCTTCGAGCCGGATAAACGGTATAAAAGTACTCAGTGGTCGCAGCGTAGCTTAGAAATTTAACCAGTGACATCAAATTAAAAGATGGAAGCTGAAATCAAATTGCAAATAGCACGAAAGGATCTCTTGGAAAATTTCATCAAGAATTACAAAAAGGATGGCTCCGCAAGGCGAACGGAACCATATTACAAAAAACGACTGCAGGATTTCCAAGAGCAATTCAGCGAAATAAAGCGAGCACATATCCAGATTCTCGTGGCAAAAAACAACGAACCTGTCGATTCGGAAATATTAAACCACAAATATTTCCAGGAAGAACTATACGAATCAATGGAGTCATTCTTCTACGCACACTACGCAGCAATAGAATCTCGGTATGATACCGAGTATCCACCAATAGCAGCAGGCAGTCAGTCTCCCAGAGTACAGGAAAGGGAGATAGCTATGTCAAGTAAGGAGCATCTTATCAAGCTTCCACGAATCTCATTGGAAAAATTCTCTGGAGATTATCGGAAATGGACAACTTTTCATGATCTCTACACAAGCCTGATCCATGAGAATCATAATCTGTCTGACGCACAGAAACTTCAATACTTGAAGTTACATCTAAGTGGAGAAGCTGAAGGTCTCTTGCGACAGGTACAAGTAACTAACGATAACTACATTCCAGCCTGGGATCTCCTAAAAGAGAGGTATAACAACAAGAGAGTGTTAGTCAACGCACAACTGAAACTCCTACTTAATCAATCTTCCGTATCTTCTGAATCGGCACAAGGAATCAGGAGTTTAATGGACGTAACAACGGAATGTCTACAAGCGCTAAACAATCTCGGAGTGGCAGTGGACAAGTGGGACGCGATGATAGTCTACATAATAGGACAAAAGCTACCAACCGAAACGCTCCAGCTATGGGAACAAGGCAATAGTAAGAGCACTGAGGTACCATCATGGACGATGCTACGCGAATTCTTGGAGGCACGCTTCCGAACGCTAGAAGCCATAGGAAAAAAGGGGCCATCATTAAGTAAAACCCAACGACATCTCTCAACACCACCAAGGATTCAGTCATTCGTCACAGGACATCATCATGCTTGCGAAACATGTGGAGAAGATCACCCCTTGAGAAATTGTTCCAAGTTTATGAATTCAACAATAGAAGAGAGAAATCACATAACACGCAAAAATGGTCTGTGCATCAATTGTTTGGGACGAGGACATATGGGAGCAAACTGTCCGAGCAAGTTTACATGTCGACATTGCAAGAAACGTCATCATACTCTATTGCACAACGCCGATAGAGGTCCCCCGCAAAATACCGCAACGAAACCAGAGAACGAAGCATCTCCGCCACGATCTATGCAGACCACAACCACGCTTAATTCTCTACACTCAGCAATGTATAAAGAAGTTCTTCTCTCTACTGCAATCATAACCTTAGAAGGACCCCGGAAAGTACGCAAAACCTTTCGGGCACTCATAGATCCAGGCTCGCAAACATCCTTTCTGACAGAATATGCCGCCCAATCACTTTCACTACAAAAGAAGCCAGTCCTTGTGAACATCTTGGGTGTACAACAATCCGACGCTGGAATCTCCCGGTCAATGGTGGAAACGGCCCTGGTTATTCAACCCGGGGGTTATCAGTTGAATCTACAAGCCCTTGTCTTAAAAACTTTAACGTCCTTCTTACCATCAAGACCCTTTGTACCCATCAACTGGAAACATATTGAAGGGATACAGTTGGCTGACCCCACCTTTAATCAACCAGGACGAATTGATGTAATATTAGGAGCTGATATTTACGGATCCTTAATATTACCCAACATTCGAAAAGGACTTCAAGACCAACCAATCGCACAAGAGACTCTATTAGGCTGGATATTATGCGGGAAAACATCAAGTAATACCAGTGAATTCTCTTCACCCAACACCTTTACGTCCATTACATCTCTAACAACTCTCAGTCAACAGCTACAACAATTTTGGACGATTGAAGAGGTTCCCACTACATCATCATTAAATCCAGATGATCGAAAATGCGAAACAATCTATCAGGAATCACATCAACGCCTAAAGGATGGTAGATATTGTGTGCGGTTACCTTTCATCAGCGAACAACACCAACAATCACTAGGACGGTCGCGGGCAGCCGCCATTGGAAGTTTCTTGAACCTCGAAAGACGGTTTTTGTCAAATCCAGATTTAAAGGGCGAGTACACTCAGTGCATCAATGAGTACATTCAACTAAAACACATGATTCCAGCAGCAACTTCAGAAGACGAGACCAAAGTACAACAAGGCAATTCCATTTTTTACAAAAGTTTCTACTTACCGCATCATGCAGTCTACAAGGAGAGTACTTCCACAAAGTTACGAATTGTGTTCGATGCATCGAGACAAACCAGTTCCGGACATTCTCTCAACGACGTGTTGCTGACCGGTCCTACACTACAGAATGAACTCATAGCGGTCCTTACTCGTTGGAGGAAATTCAAATTCGTGCTGGTATCAGACATTGTTAAAATGTATCGCCAAGTATTGGTGCATCCAGATGATGTGACTTACCAAAGAATCATATGGCGAGAATCCCCATCAGATCCCTTGCAAGAATATTGTTTAACCACGGTAACATTTGGAGTCACTTGCGCTCCATTTCTAGCAATTCGTACACTACAGCAGCTAGCCACCGACGAACGTAACTCCTATCCACGTGCTTCCGAAATAATTCTTAACGATTTCTACGTTGATGATCTACTCACGGGTGCAGATTCGATCAATGAGGCAATAACAATCCACAAGGACTTAAACGAACTTCTCCTCCGCGGCGGTTTCAAGCTCAAAAAGTGGCTTACAAATGACAATTCCATTCTAGCCACCATCCCAGAAGAGGATAGAGCAGTGTCTGAGCCTATTGACATCAACCCAGATCAAGGCATTAAATCTTTAGGTGTTATGTGGTACCCTTCCTCTGACACATTCAGCTACAGAATAAAGATAACTCAAGATCATCATACGCTGAGCAAACGAGAGCTTCTATCAGAGATTGCCAAACTTTATGATCCATTAGGCTGGATTTCACCAGTGATAATTACTGCAAAAATTCTGATGCAATCATTGTGGATCCTTGGCAGTACCTGGGATGAGCCCGTGCCTTCGAAAATACAACATTCATGGTCCATGATAAAGGCTCAACTCCCCCTACTTGAACAGCTTCGCTTTCCACGATGGTTAGGAACTACTCAGAACTCTCAGGACATTCAACTCCACGCCTTTAGTGACGCCTCGCAAAACGCCTATGCAGCCGTGATCTACTGTCGAATCTCTACCCCGGACCACAACGTGAAAATCCAGATCATCACCTCTAAAACTAAAGTCGCTCCGATCAAACAAATATCTATACCAAGATTGGAACTTTGTGGTGCAGTATTAGCCGCAAAATTAATACGGCATACTCGCAATATCTTACAGCTTGACAACATCGAAGCACACATGTGGACAGACTCATCAATTGTCCTCTCATGGCTAAAAGGACAACCAAGAAAGTGGACCACTTTCGTGGCAAATCGCACAAGCGAAATCTTCACATTAATAGGGAATGCACCATGGCATCATGTCTCATCGAAAGACAATCCAGCTGACCTCGCTTCCAGAGGAGTTCTACCAAACGAACTGATCACTACAACACAGTGGTGGAGCGGACCTCATTGGCTAATTCAAGATCCCAGCCACTGGCCTCATTCACCGAGTTTCGAGGAAACAGAACTAGAAACCAGGAAACATATTCACGGGTTACATACCATGTATGATGAAAATCCATTTATGTTAGAGCTACTAAAAAGGTTCTCCTCTTTTTCAAAATTAATTCGCGTCACGGCATATTGTCTCCGTACAATCAAACGCCCCGGACCAAGGCAACTTTGGCTATCAACACAAGAACTTGAACGAGCCACGAACCTTTGGGTGAAGTTTCATCAACGACTACACTTTCCCAATGATCTCCGTCATCTAGAATTACACAAAACTGTACATCCAAAAAGCAAACTAAAAAATTTAAACCCATATTTAGACAACGATAAAATTTTAAGAGTCGGCGGACGTCTACAAAACGCTCCCATAAGCCATAAAGAACGTCATCCCATAATTTTAAACAATTCATGTCACTTAAGCTTTCTCCTAATTGTCCAGTATCACCATTCATGCATGCACGGCGGAACTCAACTAACCTTATCACTACTACGAAAAAGGTACTGGATACTAGACGGGCGTAATACTGTGCGACGGTTATTACTCAAATGTATGACATGTTTTCGATTCAAAGCGCAAGTCAATAGTCAACTAATGGGAAATCTGCCAGCTCAAAGAGTCACGATGTCAAGGCCTTTTACGCATACGGGTGTGGATTTTTGCGGACCAATCAGTATCAAAACCAGTAAGAGACGAGGAGCTCCTGCAACCAAAGGATACATTGCGGTATTTATCTGCTTGTCAGTAAAAGCCATACACCTCGAACTCGTTAGTGAACTTACCACGCAAGCCTTTCTAGCAGCACTTTATCGCTTTATCTCAAGAAGAGGAAAATGTCAACACATGTACAGTGACTGCGGCACCAACTTTATTGGTGCAAACTCATTCCTCAAAGCAGTTCACAAACAACAGAATCAAGTCGCTGACCACGTATCTCATGAAGGCATCAATTGGCACTTTAATCCACCACATACACCCCATTTCGGTGGCCTCTGGGAGGCAGGGGTTAAATCGACAAAGTATCACCTCAGAAGAATCCTCGGAAACGCCACATTAACATTCGAAGAAATGGCCACAACGCTAAGTCAAATTGAGGCATGCTTGAATTCACGGCCGTTATGCCCACTGACCGAAGATTCAACAGATCTGAGTGCTTTAACTCCAGGCCATTTTCTTATCGGCGATGCCTTATTAGCACCACCACAACAAGATCTATTAGAGAGTAAACCCAATTATTTGAATCGATGGCAACTTTGTCAGCAACTTACACAGCATTTCTGGCAGAGATGGTCCACCGAATATGTTACTAGACTTCAACAACGTCCTAAATGGCTTCAGCCACTACCTAATTTAAAAATAGGAGACTTAGTTTTAATTAAAGAAGATCGTCTACCTCCGCTACAATGGGCGTTAGGACGCATTGTAAAAGTTTATCCAGGCACCGATAACCTAATTCGGGTAGTTGATATTAAAACAAAGAACTCTATAATTCGAAGACCAATCGCAAAGGTAGCCCTACTTCCTATTAACGACAGCGATAACCAAATAATACGCAACCATGTCAATGAAACCCAAGCTTCAGATTCTATATCATATAGCAAGGATCAAAACCATGTCGAACAAAATTCCGAAATACTACAACAATAACGTCTAAGAAAACCCGTTAAATTTTCTACAAAATTTTTCTGCAAGATCATCTCCATCATTAGTATATCAACCGTGCTGAAAGTTAAAGTGTTTTATTTTTTCTTTTAAAAATCATGGATTATTTGTGGATCGACGATCTACCACAATTGTCCACACCACCAAGAGCGGAGTCAACGTCAATTAAGACCAAATTAGCCAGGCCAACATCACCACAGCCACCACGTCTTAAAAGACCCTTTGAGGCTATACCGTGCGGCCCGGAAATTCGTAGGCGCACTCAACCGCATAAAGTGCCGACATCCACCCACAGCACTGCCCAAAGTTCCAGCTCACCTAAGAAACGGCGGATCTCACTGGATGAATATAGGGCACGCCAGCCACCACCAAACATCATAGTGGAACCAGCATTATGGCGAAAAATTAAAGGTTTATCTTTCCCTTGGGACAAAATTTACGCTGCAAAACGATCCTATCGACACAAAAGTAAGGAAGGAATAGTGCGATTTACCTTCCTTAAGGACCGACGATGCCGGATCACACTCCAACAAAAAAAGGATAATGCATGGACAACACAGGCGAATTCAAAAAAAAAGGGGGACAAATTAAGCTTGAATAAATAAAACCAGTAAATATAATAAATGAATTTCTTTTATTGAAAAAAAAAAAAGAAACCCAAATAACATCCTTCAAACAAAAAAAAAACAATATCAAGATAAACACAAAAAAATTGAAGCTAGCGCTTCAAAGCCCGGGAGGATGTTCAATCTCAACATGCTGAAAATAAAATTCATTAATAAAATAAACAATTATTATTCATTATACTTCACAAAATGTTTGGGCAGACCAGTCTAAATTCTCACAATTACAACACAGCCATCATCCCTGTAAATAAACAAATTTATCACCAAGAAAATATTCTTATGAAATCATACGAACCTGACAACACTGAAAGCCGAACTCAATCTCCATCCCAGCATAGATAAATCCATCCGCCATAAATAGAAAAAAAAAAAGAAAAAAATTATTATTATTAACATTATAATAAAAACAAACAAAATAAATATCTTACCAATTGACAGCTGCAGCCGGCACAAACACATAAACAACTAGAACTAAAATAAATGAAGTACTAAAATAACCATATGAAGCATTACCCCACCAAAACTCTCGCCCCGGCGAATTGACCGGCCATTGTTAAGTGAGAAATAAATATCGCCGCAGCTGGCTGAAAATTTTCAGATCACAATTGATCTTCGTAGCGACTCGAGCTCGAAGAAAAATCTCACAAAATAACCAGTGATCTCAATCCAAGGTACATGGAACGGGTCGAGTTCATGTAATCTCAAATAATATTTACATCGAACGTCACGAGTTGATGTAAATTCATCCCAAAGTCTCATTTACCTTACATGGAACGAATCGAGCTCATGTAAGCACATATTCCTAACTCCTAAATACATGCAACGGAACGAGTTCATGTAAAATTCCCAATAGTCAAATAATTGGCATCGAATTGGAAGGACCCATTTTGGACGTTAATAATTGGAGTCAATTCAGTTCATCAAGAAAAAAGGACTACATTTCAGAATTAAAGAATTGTGAAATTTTATGAATTAAAATATTTTGGTTTGTGAATTTTATTGAATTTTTAATAGTTAACTTAATGTTTATTTGAATTAGTGAAATTATATTGAATTTTAAAATTGTTAAAGAATTGAAGTTTGTTAAATAAAAGTTCGAATCGTCAAACAAGGTTTATTTCTTAAGCTGCCCTGTAGTCCACTGAGTTTTAGGCATTCTAAGCCCTAACATACTTGTCCGGATTAATTTCTGTAATTAAAAAGAAAAGGTCGTATAAAAAATCAGTTGGCGAAAGTAGAAGAAATAATACCAGAATATATAAATTGCCTAAAGAAGATAATGAAGACCAAGTTGTGTGCAAAAACTTTTTTAAACAACGAGCGAAAACTCCTATACAACACCGAAATTGGATCAGAGAGGAAGACATCTACCACACAATAAAACTAGATCTGAGGACATAGAACTAGTAAAATCATTTATTACCAAGTTTCCCAGATATAACTCTCATTACTCCAGAAACAAGAATGCTAACAAACAGTATCTTGCGCCTGAATTAAATATATCATTATTATACAATTTATACGTTAAATCTTCATCAAATCCCGTATCAAAATACGTTTTCACCAAGGTATTTTCAGAAAACTTTAACTGACATTTTCGAGCACCAATTTCTGATAGCTGCAGAAAGTGTGATGCATTAAAAATAAAAATTGAAGCTGCGGAAAATTCTGTTCAAAGACGAACATTTGAAATTGAAAGGGAATTACATCTCCGTAAGGCCGAATCTGCTAGAAAAGGAATGGCGCTCGATTCTAAAGGCAATAAGGATGAAGTTGCTGCAATAGCTTTCGATCTTATGAAAACTCTACCGACACCAGTTATTTCTACTGGAATTACCTATTACAAAAGGCAGTTATGGACATATTGTTTGGGTATTCGTAACCTAGTTACCGGAGATTCCTTCATGTATGTATGGCACGAAGGCATGGCATAGGATCTTGCATTATGCATTACGTAAAAAATAACGTTCAGTGCAAAAAACTTATTATATATAGTGATCAATGTGGTGGTCAAAATAGAAATATTCGAATGAGTACAATATGCAATTACATTGTTAATAGTCTATTATTTCCTGTTACTCTCATAGATCACAAATTTCTGGTGTCTGGCCACTCTTATTTACCTTGCGATCAAGATTTTGGAATCATTGAAAAAGAAAAGCGTTTTTATAAAGATATTTTTATTCCTACTGATTGGGAACAAGTAATTTTAACTGCAAAGAAGAAAAATCCATTTCATTTAGTAAAAATAATTGCAGAGGATATAAAAGCCATTACGCCTTTAGAAAAATTAATTACTAATAGAAAAATTTCGGTGAATAAGTTAAAAGTACAATGGTTGAATATCCAATGGCTACGTTACGACAATAAAAAACCCTATAAAATAAAATATAAATACTGCAATAGTGAAGAAGCCGATTTTCAAGAATTTGACGTTGCAAAAAGGAATGTCAGTAAAATAATAACAATAGAACTTGAACCACTTTATCCACGTGGAAGGAAAATACAAAATTCAAAATATAGACTTACCTACAAGAACTTAAGCAGTTTATCCCGCCGGTTTATCACAAATTTTATGATGATCTCAAACATAATGTAAAAGCTGTCGACGATGACATTGTAGAGGAAGAAGAAGCTGAATGAATTTTATTTAATCATTAGTGGTAAGTTGCCATAAATTGTAATATCTTTAATGCTAAAATTACATTTTTCTTTCAGATAAAAAACAGCCTATCCCCCCTATCAATTGCATTTTCATAAAATTTAAGTCGAGGGAAGAACGACCTAAGCCACATTTTTTTTAACTGCTTCTTTCTTTTTTGGGGGGCGGATACAAAAATATTCTTTATATTAATATTGAAAAAAATTACAAGTTTAATTTGTTTATAAAGATACCAAAATAAATTTTGTGTTTGTTAAACATTCATCTTTCTTTTAAACCTAATTATCTCTGTTTAAGAAATTTGGGTTTAGGCCGATTTAGCGCTGAGCGCCTCAATTAATAATAAAAATGTCCTTAGAAATTAATTTTTCTTTACGTAAACGTAGAGAGAAGAAAATAGAACATTAGTATGTATATGTAGCAGATTGAATATTAGGGAAATTTGATCTAATGAAGATATTATCAATGCAAGAACCCTCAAAGTCATTAGGTCTTGTAACGCCGTTAAAGTAAGGAATGGGGGGCCTCGGTAGTCTAGGGGTAAGGCGCCTGACTGCTATCCCTGAGGTCCCGTGTTCGAATCCCGACCAGCCCCACGGTCCTTCGCCTTTTCCACTTTCCCACCTACATAACTTTCCTGCTTTCTTCTTCCCTCTTTACATTCCTGATTCCTCCTGTCATAGCCTTCCCTGCTCCACCAAGCGCATGTCATCGGTTGGTTGATGAGATTCAACTCGTTTCAGGAGGCATAGCACTCCAGCGAGCTGTTCTCGATGCCCTGATGTCAGAGTCGCGAAATGGTTGAGAGTGGGTGGAATAAAAAATATCGCCGCTAGGTTGTGACAGTTCCTACCTTCTCTTCTCTCTCTCTTCTTTCTATCTTCCGGCTAGAGTTGCTGTTCGTCATTGAATACGAAACAATAGATTGTCGACAGTACAAAGGGACCTTCCCTAAGCCTCTAGTCTGTCATATAAAAAAAAGGAAGATAACCATTATCTAAAAGTATAGATAAAAAGTTATTGACCATAACATCAGCTAGCATAAGACTAATATTAAAATCACCGGCTATGATATGATTTTTGAAATTCCTATTATCACAGATAAAGTTTGTAATTAAATTAATAAAATCTTCTCTGCAAACATCATGACATCTGTAAACTCCAGAGATCTTAACTACACTCTTATTTACTAGTTTAATTTCAGCTGACAAAAATTTAAAATTATTAAACTCTTCAATAGTTATCTTATACTTTAGTAACTGATTAATGTGCATGACAACACCATCAGCTTTATTTATGTTACTATGGTTATAATGAATATCATAGTCACTTAAAACAAAAAAGGAATAACAAGGTAGAGACCAAGTCTCAGTACATACGATAACATCAGGTTTTACAGACAAACTATCAATAAAAATCTCTAGCTTAGCAAAATTTGCATTGAGACCCCTAATATTAACATGTAATACAAGTAGATTATCGTGTTTAAAAAAAATTATTTAAGTTATTTAAATCACAATAATTATCTTCAATTTGTAGATTTCCAGAAAGCTCCATTGCAACACACGTATTAAAAACTGGATCTTGTAAGCATGTCCCTTTTATCAAATCTTCCAAGCAATTAAGGCATTTATTTATACTCGCAGAACAAGTTTTCGTAGGATGGTCGCCGGCACAGATTAAGCACTTGTCAGAGTTATTACATTTGTTGAGGTTATGATTAGCTCTGCCACACTTAAAGCAGAGGCTTAGATTGAAGTGATCATAAACACGGCATCGTCGATGGCCAATATACAGCTTAAAATCATTGTTTACCAAATATAGATATGACTCAGAGGTAACCAAGAATTAAGGTCCGTTTCCACATTGAGTTTTTGTAGTCAGCTAAGATGTTGAAAGCACTAACAAAATCGATGAAGTTTCTATTGATGATGTCCCTCGCCGACGTATCTACACCTTGACGTGGTGGTGAGGCTTGCGTCCTGACTAAGATAGATGCGCGCAATCCCAAGGTGTAAACAATCATGCTGAAGGGATGAATGGTACTGCGTTAGTGTACTATACTAACGATGGACTCCGGATACCAGGCGACCTCCGGTTTAAATTAGCCTTCCCATGGTAATGCGGAGCTCTGCCATTAGCGACTGTCCTTTCTCGCGCAATTCGTGGGATCAATATAGATACCTTAAAAAATAATAATGAGGATGGAGCACCTCTCAACGCTTCAACCACTTCTGGGGCTTCCATAGCCCCCCAACAGGCCAACCTACAAGACCAGTTGGACATTCCCTGCGAACTCATGCAGCAGGGTGCCGATCACGGCCCCAATGAAGGGGAATTTTCGGGATCCCTCTTCAATGAGGGCAGTCTGAGTCCGCGAACTGCCGTGGAGCACGCTGAGATCACTCCTTCAATGGAAGAAGATCTCCTTAGAGGCCCACCTGCGGAACCGCGCTCACCTTCTGCTCCATTGGAGCGGCAAACTGGAAATCAAAAAGCTCCTTCTAAAAACCGGAGTGGCGCAGCCACCAAACGTTTTAAGAGATTTATGGAGGCTGGTTACTCTCGGGAAGATGCCGAGAGGATTTGCGTGGCCCCCGAGGAAGAGAGGAAAGCCATTCTTCCTAATAAGAAGAGGGGTAGATCCTCTGGATCCTCTCCAGGCCAAAATGCCCTGGCGAAAAGGGCGAAGGCTCCAGCTACACGGCCTGGAAAGCCATCTGAAAAGCCTTCACCAAAGAAGTACGACGCACCCACACTGAAGCCTAAAACAGCTTCAAAGCCGACCTTCTGCCAAATAGCAGAGAGTGTCAGAATGGGTGTGCTCGCTGCTGACTACCCAGAGACTCTCCTGACCACGGATCAGTTAACTGCTGTGCAAGGGAGTCTTCTGGAGGCGATAGCCCAGTTGGGACTAAGCTCAGAGCAGCCGAGGTTCCTAGGTGTCGCTGCGCGCCCGGGGTGGCTAGCCATCACTCGGCCGCGGCCACGTGGCTGAAAGGTGCGATGGTTAACCTTAAGCCCTGGGAAGGAGCTAGTCTTGTCGCTGTGGACGAAGACAAGCTGCCGCGCAGCCATGTTGTGGTCGGATATTTCCCGGCTGCAACCGAAGACCCTACCGACATTATGTTGAAATGGATTGGGGTCCAAAACAGAGCTGTAAGGGTGCTTGAATGGAGAGTACTCCACAAAGTGCACCGTCCACCATTTACGGAGATGACGTTCTCCGTGGACCAAAGGTCAATTGACGAGCTGAGACGGACAGGCGGCCAAATTGGCTACAAGTTTGGTTGGGCACAGCTTAGGATTAGGCGGCAGAAAAGCCTATGTCCATGGCTGACTCTGGCCAAACTCATACTGTCCCCTCAGCGACCGCCAGCACTTCGCGAGCAGCCGCGACAATTTCCGCTCCTATCACCAAGGAAGCAGATGCCCCGAGGCTAATATCTGAAGCCTCGCCTGAGCCTGCTCCGGAAATGGGAGAGGTAAGCTCCAATGTGAGGATGGTGACCACTGCACTCTCTGGGCTGGTGGTTGGGGGTCCTCTAACGAGGTAATGAATCCCTCCACTAGCTCAGTATTTCAGGCGACTGGGGCAATGTCTAGTACCCCACCATCCGACACATGCGAACATATAGCCTCCAGAGAGGCTGGTGCTGCTGGCGGAATCGTCGGGGAAGCAACTCTGGATGCTTCCTCTATTGCCGCTACAGGCGGGGCTGAGCCCCTAAAACTGCCACTCCAATCCTCAAGGGGTAAACCTCCACAGCCCAGTAAGGGTCCTAAGAAGGGGAGGAGAAAAAATCCCTTCAGGAAATGAGTACTGCTTCCAATATGAAGCTTGTCCAGATAAACCTTCATCACGCCAAGGCTGCTTCTGCAATACTTGAAAAAAGGTTTAACTCGGGCAATTTAGATGTGGCCCTAATCCAAGAGCCATGGGTGTACCGAGGAAGAATATGTGGCCTCGCGACTAATGCTGGCAGGTTGATCTACTCCACCGAGCATGACTGCCCTAGAGCAGCACTGCTCATGGGGAAGAGACTAACATGCCTTCCTCTTTCGCAGTTCGTATCCAGAGATCTGGTCGCGGCTGAGGTAGTGCTACCTGGAGACGAGGAATGCCCAGGCTCGTTATAGCCTCGGCCTACTTCCCTGGTGAAGAGCCTGCCCCACCACCACCAGATGTCAAGAGACTTGTGGAAGACTGCACTAGGAGGAATATTCAGTTAGTGATTGGTTGCGATGCCAACGCGCACCACCTTGTGTGGGGAAGCACCAATACTAATTCTAGGGGCGATTACCTCCTTGATTTCATTACTACCCTCAATTTACAGGTTATGAACAAGGGGCACGAACCTACCTTTTCTAATGTGATTAGGCAAGAGGTAATTGACCTGACTCTTGCTAGCACATTTGTCAGTTCCAGAATACTAAACTGGCACGTCTCAAGTGAGCCATCAATGTCTGACCATAGACATATAAGGTTTAATCTGAGAGCTTCTGCAATATCCTCGGAAGCATTTAGGATTCCACGGCAGACTGACTGGGACGCTTATCGCACAGCTCTCAGTTTAGGAATCAGCCATATGGATACTAATCTCATTACTGAGGCCGATCTCGACCTTGTCTCTACCAATCTGCAGGAAACGATCATCGCAGCCTTCGAGAGCAGCTGCCCTGCGAAACCTCGAAGCACTAACCGAAAGGTTTCTTGGTGGAACAATGATCTCTGCAAGCAAAGGAGAGAAGTCAGAAAATTATTTAATAGGGCTAAAGTCTCGGGCAACTGGGACCCCTACAAGAAAGCCCTTACCAATTACAAAGAAGATCCAAACGAAGGTCATGGAAAGCCTTCTGCGAAGAAATAGACAAACTTCCAGCCTCCACGAGGATACACAAAGTTCTGTCTAAGGATCACTCCAATGGCATTGTCTCTCTCAAGACCTCTGAAGGGTCCTTTACGGAGAACACCAGGGATACCATGGAGCTATTAATGAGCACTCATTTCCCTGGCTCTCAGGTAATTAACCCTGGATTGGTCTTTGAACCTAACATTGAATCGGAGGTAGTACTTGCCCATCGGTCCTATAATAGGAACAAAGGCCTGGCAAACAGGATTTTCACTGCCGGTAAGATTGAGTGGGCCATTGGCACCTTCAGTCCCTTCAAGGCTGCTGGAAAGGACCACATCTTCCCAGTTCTCCTTCAGAGAGGCATGGAAGAGATCTTACCGGTCCTGCTACCACTTTTTCGGGGTAGCTTTGCGCTGGCCCACATTCCGAGGTGTTGGAGAGAGGCTAGGGTAGTCTTTATCCCTAAATCGGGGAGAAGATCAAATAGAGAAGCAAAATCCTATCGACCCATCAGCCTCTCTTCCTTTCTTCTGAAAACAATGGAGAAAGTTTTAGAAAGTCATATTAGAGAGGGTCTTACAGCGAGCCCACTTCACTGTCTGCAATTTGCCTACCGGCCAG
Organism: Thereva unica; assembly: GCA_949987705.1. Taxonomy (NCBI): domain Eukaryota; kingdom Metazoa; phylum Arthropoda; class Insecta; order Diptera; family Therevidae; genus Thereva; species Thereva unica. Next base: position 62,227,142 of record OX465284.1, read on the forward strand.
GCAGATCTACAGAGACTGCCATTCATGTGCTAGTGAGAGATATTGAGAAGTCCCTCAGGGCCAAGGAAATCTCTCTCTGCGCTTTTGCAGACATTGAGCGTGCGTTTGACAACGTTACCTTCGACGCGATCAATGAAGCAGCAGTATAAAAGGCATTCTTCGCCCCACTGCGAGATGGATCACGTCACTCTTCAGCAGCAGATTTTATTTGTTATTTATTAGATTAGATTAGATTTCGCGCTGTTATTTATAAATCCTACATTCGGCCTCTTCTCGAATATAACTCCCTCGTCTGGGGCGGCGCGTTGATAACCACCTTGGCATGGTTAGATAAGGTCCAAAAAAAGGCCCTTAAATTAATTGATGACGACACCGCCTGCTCCACCATCGACCCCTTGAGCCACCGTAGGAATGTAGCAGCACTAACAAAATTTTATCGCTACTATTATAGCGACTGTTCCTCCGAAATAAACGCTCTCCTGCCTCCACGGCAATCTTATAACCGCAACACCAGATTAGCCCACTCGTCTCATTCCCTTTACCTACAACTCCCCCTTTCACGCACTCAACAAGATATGAATTCGTTTGTTAATAGAACAACTCGACTGTGGAATAATCTCTCTCAGTCAGTATTTCCGAGCTCCTATAACATCCAAGAGTTCAAACGCGGGGTTCATCGCCACCTTCTTCAACACCCCTTCACACCCCCATAACCCTTAACCTATTCCCCCCACTCCCCCATAACCCTTAACCTATTCCCCCCCCCCCCCCCCGTACTAAGCTTGCTGCTAGACATTGCACCATGACGTGACAAACGACATGACGGACTAGTAGTACAAAGAATGATTCCTGAGTTTAGCACTGCCACATAAAAAAAAAAAAGATTGATAACTGCTGAGATGAATGGTGAATCGATTACGGTAATTGCTGCTAAAGGCTGTCCTCAAGGGGGCGTTCTATCACCCCTCCTATGGTCAATCGTGATCGACGAACTACTTGCCGACCTGAATAACCGTGGATTTAAAACACAGGCCTATGCTGACGATATCGTCATAACGGTAATGTTTTGGCTATATACTACGGTCGTAAGGCCCATGATCACATATGCATCCATCGCATGGTGGGCTAAGACCAAACAAAAGGGTGCTATGATTAAGCTGGCCAGGGTGCAAAGACTGGCCTGTCTTGGTATCACAGGGGCCAAAAGCACCTGTCCGACTGTGGCTATGGGGGCTTTACTGAACCTTCCTCCGATACACCTGGTGGTGAAAAAAGAGGCTCTGGCAGGGGCACTGCGTCTACGGGACCTTTTCTCCTTTAAGCCAGGAGACCTGCTGGATCACTTATCGATCCTCAAGGAGCTGAACTTGGAGCCAATGATATCCTTGTCCGATACCATTCCTGCTACTCTTGACTTTGACAAACCGTTTACGACGATTATTCGAAGTCGGTCAGAGTGGCAACATGGCAGGCCTCTCTTTAGAGGAAGCACGGCCTTTTGGTACACAGATGGTTCCAAAACCGATAAAGGGGTAGGGCTGGGTGTTGGGAGCAAAATATCCATGGCTCTGGGCACTACCCCCACTGTTTTTCAGGCTGAGGTACTCGCCATCCAGGTGTGTGCTCAGACTTGTATTAATAGAGCTCCAAATAGCTCTAACATTGTTATTTTCTGGGACAGTCAAGCTGCACTGCTGGCCATTAAATCGCACAGAGTGTCATCAAAGACTGTCCTGGATTGTCTTCAATCCCTGAAATTCCTCAGCAGGAACAATAGTGTCACGCTGATGTGGATTCCGGGCCACGAAGGTCACATTCGTAATGAGATTGCCGATAGCCTGGCTAGAGCAGGCGCAAACTCATTACCTATTGGTCCGGAACCTTTCTGTAGCTTAGCAAGCTGCCACGTAAAAATGGCCTTAACGAATTGGGTTGACCAGATGTTTCTTCAAAGCTGGTCTAGGACCCAGGGTGCTCGTCAAGCTAAAAGATTCATCCAAATCGATAAAGCTAAGGCGGGCAAACTTTTAAATCTCAAGAGGTGGGAGCTAAAAATAATAACAGAGCTCCTGACGGGCCACTGTTCGCTTAACTATCACCTAAACAAAATAGGACTGGTGGCCGACTCTGGCTGTCGATTCTGCGGGACAGCTCTCGAAACTGCGGAGCACTTGATGTGCGACTGTGAGGCTACAGCGAGGAAAAGACTGAGCCTTCTCCATCGTGATTTCCCTACTCCCAGGGAGATTTGGGACAGCAACCCTAAATCAGAAGCCTTAACCTTGATGGTTTTTAAAGAAGGGGATGGCACAATAGACCAAACAAAATAGGTCGCAGTGCCCGCTAAAGCGCCCCTCAACAAGAATAATAATAATAATTGATGATGTCCTCACGTAGTTCATCGGTGCTCAAGTCATTATTAACTCAAGTCATATTTAACTTATCCGATAGAATAGACTTGGTTCTTGCTACATCCTCTTTGTGTTTACATGCGACCGAAACTGAACCTTCACTATTTGTTTTCACGTTGTCAATCGGAATCGAGGTATCACTAGTTAATTTATTTTTTACTGACACCAGAGTGTTACAGTTATTATTATTTCTGGCTTTTATATGAATTTTAGGAACTTTATCCATTATTCTAGGAGCACTTTTGACTACACTAGAATATGACAATTGTGGCATTGGATTATTTTTGCTTTCTATGATATTATTTAATAACTTATTTTTATCTCGCAATTCAGAGTTTAGTTGAGTAAGTAATTCGTTTTGAATCCTAAGATTAGTCAGCTCATCACATTCATGGTAACATAGATCAGCATTCTTTGAGTTATTAAGTGTGAGATTATTACTGAGTTCATTACGAAATTCCTCTTTTTCAAAAAGTTTTATTTTAGTAATAACTTCACGCACGCTTTCATCCAGAGAAACAGTGCCGGATTTACCAACAAGCAAAACAAGCAATTGCTTGAGGCCCCTACCCTCAGGGGGCCCCGCGCCTCTTATATTTTGTTTGGTTCGTCTTTAGATAAAAGGGAGAGGAGAGAGAGAGAACTCGGAACTTGACCCACAAAGATATTGAAATATATAGTTTATTTAAATAAAATTTATATTCCATTTTACTTAATTGATTTCTCATTAAAGAACTTTTCTTTTGTGTGTGTGGGGGCGGGGGCGGTGGGGCGGTAGTCATTGTTGGGGGGCCCCATCACGAGGTTGTGCTTGGGGCCCCGCAATATATAAATCCGGCCCTGCAGAGAAACAATATCGAACTGGGTTTTGGAGGTTAGTTTGTCCAAGTTATGATTAGGACAAATATCCAGCATTTCACTAATAAACTGACCTTTAGCATATTTTTTAAAGTCACCTTGATGATCAACGTTTTCACAAATGAGACAGATAACTATTTTTGTAACTTTAATGTTTGAATGACATTTAAAAACCTTGCAAGTGCTATCACTAGTAAACTTAGCATCCGCCATATTGTTCTACATATATAGTACATAGTTCATAGGAAATATGTAGTACATAGTACACAGTACATATCGTCGGGTTGATGCAATAGTCACGAAACAGAAATTTTTGCTATTTTAAACATTGTGAAAATATGCAAAAAAGTCATATTATAATATATTCAGCCAAAGTCACGGATCTAAATTTTTATGGGAAGCTACTGGATTCAATTTGAATTTTTTCAGAACAAGTAAAATAGGTAAAATTAAGCGAGTTATATTTATATCATAAACATAAACTCAAATATATATATATATATATGTATGTTTATACATTAAAGATATAAAACTTAATTGCTGAGATAACTGAGATGATTAACAAAGAAAACGACCAGCTACGGAGTTTTTCAACACGCTTTTTGCGCGAAATCAAACGCTTGGTCACCAAACTCATTCTCCTCTGCATTACTTATAAGTCATTACAGAAAACACTAAATAAATAAGTATTTCCAAATCGACTGCCCACAGTAAAAACTTGCGATTTTCCCTACTGGGATACTACTCCAGATATACGTAAAATAAAGATGCCCAGTCGAATAGGCGAAACGCTGAAACGTATTCCATGTCGCCGAAAGCGATTAATCCAAGCAAAATACTTAAATATTGCAGCCTAGAGCATGGCAACTTTTAATCGAGGTCCAGCAACAGACAGCAGCGATAGTGACGCGCATTTTTGGTTCGCACCCGTTTCTGGGCACTTGTGCCTATGCAGCTGGCTAGAGCAGGGCAACTTTTTGTTTAGCCCCACCTAGAAACAGCAGCATATAATTCTATGTGTGCGAGGCAAAATAGCCCGCGCTTGGTGGGAGGTATTGGATATCAATGCTGCAATGCAGAAGCTGTTCACAGCATTCATTTCATATTTTCGCAATGCAGACGCCGCTCTCAAAATTCATGTCATATTCTCGCACGCCATGGCTGCTGTCTGTTGCTGGAGCTCGACCAAATTTTACTTACATATCTGGTCTGGGGCACTTTTAGTCGAGGATGAAATGAATGCTGAGAGCGGCGTCTGCATTGCGAAAATATAAGAATGTGAGCGAGAATATGACGTGGATTTTGAGAGCGGCGTCTGCATTGCAGGAATACGATATGAATGCTGAGAGCAGCTTCTGCATAGCAGCAAGTACCCAGAAACAGGTGAGCAACAAATGTGCGCGTTGACGCCATCGCTGCCACATGTGTCCAGAAACGGGTGTGCAACAAAGTGCGCGTGTCGCGAATTTTTTGTTTTACCCAAGCGAAAAAGTGCCAAACGCGCCTAAAGAAGTTAACACTTCAAAAATTCTGTTGTCAGTTTCTTCCTTGCCCCTCTAAAATTCTTCCCTATCGGCAAACTCACCGCGTGTCTTTTTTTGCGGACCATGACTGAAAAGAATAAGTTCGCATTGTACTGTAGCTGGAAACTCTAATATGTTGCATGTTGTTAAAGTAGTGGCAATCTCAGAGGTCTGCAGATGCTAAATACGTTTGGTTCTTAATTCTAGCTGTCGCATCTTTATACGGAGTATTAAGTTATCTGTGGCCAAACCTTTCGGAATCTACAGGAAATTCCGCGACGAGCTTCAGTATCCAGAAACTGCTGAAAGTGCTGGTCTAAAGTTTGAAAAATGCGTGATGTTTGTAAAAGGTACCTAACATTATTTTTGCTTGATTTTTACAGAGTACTTAGATTTTGAACGCACTGCTGAATTCAGAAAAGGAAACTTCATTTAAAACTGGTTTCCAACGAGTTTGTTAGATATCAGAAATACTTATCAATTTAAGGTATACGAGTATGTGACCTTTAGTCGATTAGAAATCTTAACAACAAAGAGTTTGACCGAAATTCTCTTCAAAAAAATTTTTCGTTAATAAATTTCAATTGCCATTTCAACAAACATCTTTGCTTTTCGCGATATCGTGCAGGTACAATAATCGCTTACGTCGCACAGTGCGGCCGATTCCCAAAAAGCTGGCCAAAAGTCGATAAATCAAGTAATTGATTCAAAATTTCTTACTCGGGGGTTTTCGGGGTCGCTGGTTACGAATTTGATATTAAAAATTAGAAAGGCCACCCCTTTCAACCCCTATTGACCACCCTATCACGTGAAATAGCGTATATTATTCAACATAATCAAGATACATGTCAATTTATAGGTTTTCGGAGCCGTGGATTACGAATTTGATATTAAAAATTTCAAAAACCACCCCCTTCAACCCTATTGGCCACCCCTCCCGTGAAATAGCGTATATTATTCAACATAATCAAGATGCATGTCAATTTATAGGTTTTTCAAAATCTTCTTAAAAAAAGCTAGCAAGTTCGGGCAGCTAAATCTTGTTTTATTCTGTAACTAATACCTTAAGGAATAACCTCCATCAAGTTTCAGAGCGGAACAACGCGGAACTTTTTTCTATTCGCATGATGACTTACACAGATTATTTGATTTTAAGCGATGAAAATTAGTAATAATCATGGTGTCACTAAAATTTTTGGCATGGGAAATCACTCTTTGTTATTTTTGTTTTACATTCTACTTACCTTCAGAAGTAGATTCCATTTTTGGTATGGCTATCCACGACAATCTGAATTTTTTACCCAATTATTAAACAACACTCTGTTAAATGTACTTTCGCAAGAACCATTTGACAAATCAAAACAGCTATCGTTGCGACTGTTGTTTTGGAGCAAGTACGAGAAAAGTAGCAATGCTATGTTTGATTTCTGGTGGCTGTGGGTGTACTGAAGCCAACTGAACAAAAAAAAAAACCCTATAAGAAAAAAAAAATTTTTTTTCGACTTTTGGCCAGCTTTTTGGGAATCGGCCGCACTGTGCGTCGCTTAAACAAAAAAGGCCCGACCAAATTTTATCTTTTTCTATTTCCGTCAAATAAATATTAATATAATAAATACATTAATGGCAGATTGTATACTTACAAACGGATTTAAATTGCATGAGTAAAAATTCATATCATTTCAAATAAAACATTTTAACTTTTACTGAAAATTCGCATTTGTAGGAGCTATTGATGGAAGTCACATACAAATTAGCCAACCGCTAGGAAATGCTACTGACTTGCACAATATTAAGCAGTTTCACTCTACAATTTTACAAGGTATATTTTTTACTATAAATTTATACTAACGTCATAAACCCCAAATTATCCTAGGTATTTGTGATAACTGATTTTCAAAATAAGAAGACGGTTCTAATCCATTACTTCAACCTCAACATCATTTAATGGGAGATAATGCATATCCAAATTCAAATTTTGTGATTTTCTTCGGTATGGACATTTAACAAATGCACAAATAACATTTAATACCTACTCGTTTGAGTTCGGTACGTGAAATACATATGTAATAGAAAGAGCTTTTGGACTTCTCAAAGGGAAATTCCGAAGGTTAAAATATTTGGATGTAAATAATATGAATGTAGCAAAGTCCCAAATACGTTCATGATGTATTTTGCATAATTTCATATTGGAGAGTGATGGGGGGAATACAGAAAAGATAGTTCTTTCGTTGTATTTTTCAAGAGGATGAAGGTGATACAGCATTTTCTCTTTTTATAGAATCAGATAAAAGGTTACTTTATAGTTCAAATTTTAAATAATTTTTGTACATTTAAGAATGAAACAAAATAAATTATCTTTTTTAAAAACAAAAGTTTTAATTATTGTTGCTATTATTAACACTACTTTTACGTCTTACAGACCCTTGTGTATGCTGGACACGACGAGTAAATTACTGGTGTGGCTACTGCGGCCACGCATTCACGAGGCCGTACAGGCGGCGAGATACCTGGCCGCCAGCCAGTTCTTCTTCGGACCGGACCGTTCTACTATTGACGCTGTCCAGCAGGTGGTTGGGGCTTCCAGGTCAACCGAACTAGGGAACCACTTTTCCCGACCCGTGTGCCTGCTGGCCCCTCTAGACGTAAAGAACGCTTTCAACTCCTTTAGGTAGGACAGGTCACTAGGGGTGATGCAATGCGGCTTCAGACTCCCTCAGTACCTGTAAAGGATACTACGGGACTACCTGAATGAGCGCGTCATATAATACGAAACTAACGATGGCTTGCGAAGGAGCTCTAAGGCCGTCCAGAGCTCCATCTGGGACCCGATGTTTGGAACATTTCTTACGACGGGCTCCTGCGTCTGGACATGCTCGTGGGCTTTTTCCTGGTTGGGTACGAGACGACGTCACTATGATGATCACCGCGAAAGATGTTGAACCAGGCATTGCGTAGAATCTCCTCTGGATGACTGCAGCCTTGAGTTTACAACTCATAAAAAGGGGATCGTGTCGCTCAAGAAAAAGCGCACCAACCCGGTGCGCAATTTCGGGGTGGGGCGCGACAATCAAATCCACGAAGCTCGGGAAGTACCTCGGAGTGATGCTTGATAATAAGCTGTCCTTCAGGGTTCTTGTTCTGCGAGAGGTAGACGCAGCGAGACAGGCAGCGGCGGTGGTATCGTCGCTTAGCAGGATCATGGCAAATGTTCACGGTTCCGGCCCCTGTCTGCTCATGCGCACGGCCGAGTCGATCTTGCTCTTCGGAGCAACGGTGTGGGCCGATGCGTTGCGTTAAGAAAAATACCGTAAGCGCATGGCCGCAGTACAAAGACGGGGAGTTCCCCATGTCGCGTGTTTCTACGTCTAAGTCATTCCGATCGACCTGCTAACCCAGGAGAAACAGTCCGTCCGTAGAGAAAGGAGCAGGATGTGAAACGCGAGGCGGCAAGGGATGCCAGGGCCAGGGAGAAACAGTCCGTCCGTAGAGAAAGGAGCAGGATGTGAAACGCGAGGCGGCAAGGGATGCCAGGGCCAACGCCGTGGAGGTCTGACAAATGCGCTGCGAGGGTAATTTCATGGGCAGGTGGGCAGCCCGCCTGATCGGCCAGAGTTCGGCGAGGTTGATTATTACTACCTCACCCAATTTTTGACAGTGCACAGTCCGTACCTGGAGAAAATGGGTAAGGTGGAGGATGCCGTTTCGTACATTTTTTGAATGAATTAGGTGGGAGCTCGAGGGACGCGCGCTGGAGGAGGAGTTCGGAAGCATGACCTCTGACACAACGGTTGGGATAATGCTCCGAGGCCCCGAGTAATGGTCAAGGGTGGCCCGGTTTGTCCAGGCCATCTTGAAAACGGACAAGATGGGGACGGAGGGTCGCTGATCTGTTCCCACGGAGCAGTGACATCTTCTCGCCCAAGCTGGAGAAACCCGAAAGGGTTTTGTTGGTGACACTCTCCCGAAGTGATGCCTCGCGGTGGTGCCGGGTGGGACAAACGTCACCGAAAGAGGTGGTGAGTTCAGTCGATAAGAATCTGACACTACCATCTGAGTGCGCATCCTCAGCCGTGTCTCCTGTAAGGCGTGACAGGTAGTCGAGCATTGATCGACTGATGTAAGATTCTCCCCATGCCATCGTCAAAAACTCTATTTTAAAAATAGAAAAAAATTCTTGAATTTCTTTCACGTAAAGAATCGGGGAGTTCCGGAAGCTTCTGGAGTTTAATTTTCTCTATATTTAAATACTCAGCTCTATCTTGCCTTAATCTTTTGCATCGCATTGTTCTGGTTGGCAGTTGGATTGCTTCATAGCTATCGTACTCAGACATATCATCCGCGCTGGGAGTGTTACTTTCTGCACTTGTGAAACGGGTTGAAGAAACAGATGGTAGATGGTCCAACATTAATGGTTAGATCTTCGGTGAATATTTCTTCAATAATAATCCCATTTCACTGCATCATGGCCAGATGGTTTCTGTTTTTTTTCCTAACCGAAATATGCTCTTATTGTCAACTATAAGTAAAGTTATGGCGCCAACACATACTAAGTTTGCTTCATGTTTCGAAATTTCTTATCTCAACTTGTAGAGTCAACATTTCCACCCTTTTCTTGGAATATTTCTGCTATGTTGTCCTATAATACTTTTTTCTTCTTTTTGGGATCTCTGAAATCATTTTTAAGTTTATTCTCAGATACGCTGTAGCAGCAGCAAATTTGTGTTATCTGTCCTTTGAAATTGTAATTGTTTTGGGAGCATTTCCCTTTGTTTTTTTTCTTCGCATAATCGTTAGATATATATATATATATATATATATATATATATATATATATATATATATATATATATATATATATATATATATATATATATATATATATATATCCCCACCTTGTATCTAAACCTTGTCACGGTGGTGAGGTTTGTGGCTAACTAAGATATGTAGATACACGAAATCCCAAGGTGGAAACAATCGTGCTGAGGGGATGTATGGTACTGCGTCAGTGTACCGCTAACGATGGACTCCGAATAGAGTTTCCGCCAAAAGATTTGATGCCGGAGCGCGCAGCTGGGGAAATTAAAGATGCACACAAATAAAAATTGCGCCCATATTGATAAGAAATGCGCTTATGTATTTTCAAATTTCCCCCTTCGAAATTTGTTGCAACTAGGCCAAGGAGCGGGAACGGCATGCGGGGATTCTACTGCGCATGGAAAACGCGACTTTCTCGGCATCAACTCTTTTGGCGGAACCTCTACCAGGCGACCTTCGGTTTCAATGTAGCCTTCCCGTCGTAATGCGCAGCTCTGCCATGGGTGACTGTCCTTTCTCGCGCAACTCGTGGGATTCAAAATAGAGAAACACTCCAAAACCAATGAGGTTGGAGCACCTCCCAAAGCTCCAAACTCAGCTAGGGCTTTTATAGTCCAACAAAGGGCGACTCCGGAGGATGGAAATCCCATCCAAAGGAGCAGAAACAAAAAGAAGGTGAGAACACCACCACCAAAGAGTGCTAAGGACCAAGAGAATCTTGGTTCTGAGCAACAAAGTGCGGCTCCTCAAGAAAGAAATCCAAATTCCGTTCCTAGGAGCAGCAAAACGGCAAGAACACCGCCACTAAAGTGTACCAAGGACCTTGGGTCAGCGAAAAATGGCGAAGTGAGGGTGAGCACTCCGGCGACCACAGCGGAGGAGGCTCAATCATCCCCTTTTGATAAATTAGGCGTTATAATAAGAGACCTCATGGAGTATGTCGACGCAAAGAAAAACGTCGAACTCGCCATAAAGGAGAAAATTAGGTGGGTTAGGTCTACCTACCTCAAAGCAAAGGAGGAAACAATTACCCAGCAGAGGGCGAAAGAGCTGAAGGATACGTCGGCTCAAACAGAAGTTTTGCCGCACAAACAAGAGAGCAAGCGCCGTAGGGAGCTCAACGAGGAGGTGCAGCTGCAGCAGCACACCCCCAACAGAAAAAGGGAAAGACTCCCCACGCAGTGGCCGAGCCAGCCCCGCTACAGGCGGCACGCCCGGTCGAAAGCGATAGTGGGGACCGAGAAAGCTCTGCCTGGAAGAAGGTGGAACGGAAAAAGAGAAAGAAAAAGAAAAGAAGACCAACAAGTTAAGGCAAAGGACCCGGTCGGATGCGATTATCATCACGACCAAAGGGGAAGCAACGTACGCGGAGATCCTTTGCAAGGTGAGGACAGATGCCTCCCTGGCGGAACTGAGTTAGGAAAACGCAAAAGGGCGATCTCCTGCTAGAGCTAAAGAGGGGAGATGCTAAGACCGGGGACTTAGAATAGAAGGTGAAAGCATCGATTAACGGGGTGGCCGGCGTAAGAGCCAGTACAAATACGGTAGTGATCGAGTGTAGAGACTTGGACGATACCACAACCAAGGAAGAGGTGTGCGAAGCACTGAGGACCCAGCTAGGTCTGAGGGTCGAGGAAAAGGATGTCCTCAGGCTAAGAGAGTCGTGGGGGGGGGGGCACTCAGACGGCGTTTATAAGCCTGCCTGTTGGAGCTGCGAAGATGGCTATCGCAGCAGGTAAAGTTCGAGTCGGCTGGGTGGTATGCCGAATGCGGGAGCGGGTATCGCTTAAACCTTGCTTCAAAAGCATGCAGTCCGGTCACATAGCGAGAAACTGCAGCAGCAGCCAGGGTAGGGCAAGCCTGTGCCGAGGCTGAGGAAAAGAGGGTCACAAAGTAAAGGAGTGTGACCAAGCTGCCAAATGCCTAATTTGTAGGAAAGTAGAGGGCAGGGATAGTGGGCACGTGACTGGATGTAGTAGATGTCCGGCGTACAAGGAGGCACTGAAAAGCAGACGAAGATAAGGTTCATACAGATTAACCTGAACCACTGTCAAGCGGCACAAGATCTGCTGGCACAGACAGTCTATGAGGAGAAAATCGACGTCGCAATCGTCTGCGAGCTGTATAGAAACTTGCACAGCGGCGTCTGGATATACGATAGCAGCGGCACATCAGCGATATGGACGTGTGGGAGCCGAGCCATGGAAGATACCATGAGAAGCCCAGAGAATGGCTTCACGCAGGCAAAAGTAGGCGGAATACACGTCTACAGCTGCTATGCGGCGCCAAGCCTGGCACTAGACGAGTACGAGTTGATGTTGGAAATGTTAGTCGCCGACGCGAGTCGCCATTACCCGGTAATATTAGCGGGTGAGTTCAATGCTTGGGCTGTCGAATGGGGCAGTCGACAAACGAATGCAAGAGGGCGCATACTCCTAGAAGTATTCTCTCGACTAAATGTGGTGTTGGTCAACACCGGAGGCGAAAACACCTTCCAAAGGGGTGGGAGATCATCTGTAATCGACATCACTCACGTGAGCGATTCAGCGGTCAAGGACCTACAGTGGCGGGTGAGCGATTTGTACACGTACAGCGTCCACCAAGCCATCATCTTCGAGGTTGGTGAGCGTATATAAAAGAGGAATCCTAGGTACGGAACACCCCGCGCTGCTCCAGAGTATGCATTGTGTACGTCCTGTTTCCACAGAATGTACGCACCGTCGAACTACCCACCCTTCAGGTGGACCCAGAAGAGATACCTGCGGTGACCGCAGATGATATTCTGGAGGCTGCAAAAAAGGTAGCCATCAATAAGGCCCCTGGCATGGATGGCATACCAAATAAAGCGGCGAAGTTAGCAGATTCAATAGCGCCAGACAGGTTCGCTGAAGTCTTCACAGCGTGCCTGAGAGAGGGGATCTTCCCGGAGCGATGGAAACAACAGAAACTTACTCCTACCGAAGCCGAACAAGCCTTTAGGGGACCCATCGTCCTACAGACCGATATGCCTCCTTAGTTGCATAGGATCTGTAACAGGATTCTCCCTAGCGTCGAAAGGGTAGGTGGCCTGTCGGACAAGACAAGCAATTCGGCTTCAGAAAGGCAAGGACGACGACTGAGGCAGTCAATGCTGCGTACTGATAACCCTCGACGTAAAAAATGCTTTCAACTCAGCCAGGTGGAGCAAAATAGTTGAGGCGTTGATAAAGCTAGGCACACCAAATTACCTAGTGCGAGTGGTGGCCGACTACCTCCAGGGTAGGTCGCTTCATTGTGATTCGGAAGATGGTCCGAAAGTGTTCGGGACAACATGCGGTGTTCCGCAGGGTTTCCCTGGGCCCCAGATCGCAATGTACAACGATGTGTTGGGGCTTCGTCTTCCAAAGGAAGCAGTGGCGATCGGGTTTGCAGATGATATCGGGGTAGTTGTCGAAGGAAAACACCCATATGACATCGAACTGTATGCGAACGAAGCGATCTGGGAAATAAAAGCGTGGTTATAACGCGCTGGGTTGAAGCTTGCTGAGCACAAAACTGAAGCAGTTCTGATCAGAAAAATTTTCAGGGTGTAGCATTTTCGGCAAAGCTTAGATGGAAAAGACTAAAAAAGCACGCACCAAATAAGGTCAAAAGTAAAGGCCTAGCATAAAAATTGAACGGACGTTATTCATATTAAGTTGTCCAAGTTTTGCAATTTTTTGTAGAAAATTTTGGGCTCTATTCTGATTCTCACTTTCACGGCGAGTGACTACCCAAGACACAGTTTTACATTACACTTTTTATTTGAAAATGTGTCTTGGATTGTCACTCGCCGTGAAAGTGAGAATCAGAATAGGGCCATTTATGTTGACATTGTTGTTAAAAAACTCACTTCCGGGGTCTTGCTTTACGCAAATGACACGGTTGTATGTATTGTATATGCCATTGTTAAAGATTCATACGTCCTCGGTTTACACTAATTAAACATCTTGAAATAATTAGGAAAATCTATAGTACATAGGGAAATTTGTTGCTAATTTGTTATGTCAAAAATAATTTTCTTCATCTCATTGTTTAAATAATGATGAAAATATGGCTAGCCAAACAGTGTATCTCCTGAAAGGAGCAAGACAACATTGGGGCAATAATTTGTGCTGAAAGAATCACGTAATGCCGATTTTGTTGCCGGTTTTCTGAGAAGGCGGCAGAAAGCTATTACCGATCGGCCTATCAAGGTGGCTGGCCAACGTGCTTATCTCCCATTTAAAAGAGATAACTGAACTGGTAACAGGAGGAATAGCGTAATTTCAATTTTGTTACCTGCGGTATAAAGATGAATGAAGCTGATTCCCCTGAATCGGGATTAATCTTGATGGCCAAAAAGCATACTCGTGCTTGTTTATTTGCTGAATTTTATATTTTTCCCATAAGATTTAATATGTTCTGTTTACTGAGTATCGGTTGCAATAATTTTAATCAATCGAGCAACTAATCTTTTAAGGATATGTTTGCATCATCAGTTATTAGTCCACTAAATAGGTACTTTTTCTTTGCGAAAAATACCGCAAACGATTTTTTTACCAAATGATTTTATATATTTTTATGAGCTTAAATTCAAAATGGCGTCATCTCCACCCTTATGCTAAACGTCAGTGAAGGGAAACGCGCTTAATTCTATATCTCAGAAACTGTGCATTTTACGACAAAAATGTATATAATCTTTTTTGTAGATAAATAAGTGATTTAACTTTTTTATTCAGAATTTTTTTTGTAAGGCAATATGTTCGGAGTTATAGCGCTTCAAACTTCATATATCACTTTCTTTGCACTATATTTCGTTAATGGCTAACTCGCCATGAAAAATCCTTCCTAAAACTTATAGAACACACAATTATCTATAATTTTTGATATTATTAATCTTTACGTAGGGCTAATAGATTAGTTTAGTTTTTAACCGACTTCAAAAAAAGAGGAGGTTACTCAATTCGACGTGTAGGTATTTTGTGGTCCTGTTCACGCATAACTTTGTAACCCAATAACTTTTTTGCTTTTTTTTTTGGTTCATTTGAAGGGGGAGCTTCCCACGGTGGTCCCGTTAAATTTTTTCTAAATTCTGATAACGGAGTTCGAAGTTAGGCAGAAAAAACTGTTAAAATTCAACCTGTTAAAGTTCAACCTAAACATTTCATGGGCACCGAACAAATTACTTTATTGTTGTAAACCTGGCAGCAGGCCGATGGCAGAGTGGGTAGAGCGTCGGATCCTCGATTCAGCGTTGCAGGTTCGATTCCGGTCGGGGCAGCCGGTTTTTTTCTTTTTCTCTTTTTCTTTTTTCTGAAATGATTTATTAACATATTGGTCAGCGGCCGATAGTACTTGACATAGCGCAAAGGGCTAGAGACAAGTATTATTGTCTGTGGGATCTGTGGGGTGCGAGTTCGATCCCAAGGGCTCGCGGTGCTTGTTTTTCTATATATCGACAAAATAATTATTTTTTAATTTCCTTCGGGGAATTTTGTTCCATATTAAACAAGTTTTCGACGTGAATGCGTCTGTAAATGTGCTTCCAGAACAAAAGCCGATAAGAACGAAATTATGGCGAAATTTGCAGCTCAAAAAACTATTGTTTATATCGAATAAATAAATATACCATGACGTGGATATAGAATCAAAGAAGTTTATTGTTTACATTTAATTTCCCCGATATCAATGGCAACTTAACTTTTTATATGCCTTATATTATCTTGATCTGTATGTGTGTATAGTGTAAACAAATCTTGCAACTTGATTTTGACCCAGTTCCATATAACCGATCAACTGCAAATTTTGCACATACGTATAGTTCGCATGACAATACAATCTGCAATCAAATTTTGCAATTGTGCTCCCCGACCCCAGACATGGGTAGCAAAAGAAAAGGTGTGACAAGTAGAATACACTTCGCTATGTGGCGTCGTAAAAACGTAGGCTCCTTGCAATGACAGGCAATATTAAAAAATGAATGGACTAAAAAGCACGAAATAAAAAAAAATTTTAAAAACCGACTTCAGAAAAAAACCCGCGATGCACAAAAAAGGATGAAATAATTGTTTGTAATTCTTAACAACATCAATCCAATAAGAATGGATCTAGAAAGAAGAATCACTTTTGAAGACGGTGCCAGGTAGTAGTTGACTTTGATTGCACTAACTCTTGCTTCGGCAATTGTTTACATTTCTTTGTTAGGCTTATGCCCTTAATATATCACCCACATGTGTTAGCACCGTCTTCAAAAGTGATTCTTCTTTCTAGATCCATTCTTATTGGATTGATGTTGTTAAGAATTACAAACAATTATTTCATCCTTTTTTGTGCATCGCGGGTTTTTTTCTGAAGTCGGTTTTTAAAATTTTTTTTTTTTGATTATAATGTTTTTTATACGCAATTTCATTACCCACATGTTTTGGTTGTGGAGGCCAAAGAAATTTCTCAATTAGTCTAATCAATCTAAAATAGCTCCATGTAATTTTTGTGTTAATTGCCAACAGGAAACAAAAATATGGCCATATGGGAAAAAACATTCAAAAAATGATAGCGTTTCCTTTTTTTGATTTTGGAATGGCGAACCTATCCTGAAAAATCCCGGAAAGTGTAAAAAACGCTTTTTAGAGAATAAAAGAAAAACGACACAAAACATAAAGAAAAATGGGAAAAACTGTCAAGAATCACGTTTTTTGAATTTGTTAATAACTTTTGTTTAACGCCACTTACATATTTGTTATTTTGTACAAATATTGCTTCTTACTGGTTGAAATAATGGTGTTAATTTTGTTGCGAAATAGTGAACAGTTTCCTAGAAATTTTTCTTGTAAAAACGCTCCTCTTCTCTTGGTCCATGGAATTCGCTGAATCAACAAAAAATGTGACGACGGACACATATACCATGCAATTCTACATATTCTTCTTAAACGATCCTGAAAAAATCAGCTGGTTATTAATAAATTTTTGGGAGCTCAAAATTTAGCCGGTTTGGGGTGGTAGACACCCTTAACGGTCCAGCACTTTTGTCGGTCGAGTTTTGTTTCGCACGTATCATCGCCATCTCATACGGCTAGGACTGGTAAAAAACCAGTATCCAAAAAATTTTAGGCCACCATAAAAAGGTTGACTTTAGGGCAACGTAGAGGAACATAACCCGCGCCCCCAAGAATGTTCGCAGAAGAAAAGTTGGTAAACTAGGTGTCCTTAATCCATACAAGAGTGTGTAAATTTATACATTTTTGTTCGTGTTCACTTAGACTACAACTATTATAACTGTATCAAATTATTAACTTCCCAGTATAGGAAGTTATTGTTATCGGTCCGAAAATCGAAATCGAAATTTTAAACGTATTTTCATTTTTCAAGGTCCCAAGAGCATTTTAAGCAAAAATTTGAGTGGAAGTATGTGTGTGTGTGCGTACGTATATGTTCATTTTTCCTGCACACTATCGCGCTAACCAAAAAAGATAACGACTTCGTTGAGGTGTCGTTCGAAGTGTATTAACGGAAATATGATCTGACAAGATTTTCATAAAATTCGGTCGAAACGTTTTTTTGATTAAACGACGTTCGTGAGTTTTGTACCTACACGATACCGCACGAACTAAAAACTATATCGACTTCTTTGAGGTGCCGAAAGAAGAATATCAACGAAAAAATGCCCTGAAAAAATTTCATTACATTCGGTCGAACCGTTTTTTTTTTAAACGAAGTTCGTGATTTTTGTACCTACACGATACCACGCGAACTAAAAACTAAAAACTATATCGACTTCTTTGAGGTGCCGAAAGAAGAATATTAACGAAAAAATCCTCTGAAAAAAATTTCATTACATTCGGTCTAGCCTTTTTTTGATTCAATGGAAAAACCTCGGATAAATGTCAGAGAGACCTTAAATTGATAACTTTTGCTAATATCTAATAAACTCGATGGAATGAGACCCGTTCTACAGCGATATCCTTCCAAGAAAACATCACTTTTCAAATCCGACAACCTTTAAAAATCGTGCAAAAATTTCGTTACCCTTTACAAACATCACGAATTTTTCAAACCTTGGATCAACACTTTTTTGACATGGAATTGTTTTCTATGCGTGATACAGTTTCAGGAAATTGCGGTTCATCCCGGGATTTTCAGCAGTTACCAAAAAATTTTGTTTTTGGACAAGTCTGACAAGTACTATCTCCGGACAGCTTTGGAGTTTCCAAATGAAGTCATTCTGTTTCCAGTTTATCAGCGGCGCCTCACCACGCTCAATGTGAATTCGAACACCCGCTTTAGGGTAGCAAACGAAGTACGAAGAAAATCTTTGTTTACTAACGTTCAGGAAAAACTAATTCTCTAGAAAAAATTTTTAGATTAACAACCACTATTATAGTTATTTGAACTAGCTTCTCTTAAGGCCATTCATACACGAGGGAGCACGGTTCAGGAGCAAAAGCTTTTTCTAGGAAAGGGAGGCGTGCGGAGATGAAATAAGTGGAGAGTTTCGTGCTTCGGTGGAGACTTTTCTGCTCCTACTTTCGACCTGCGAACACGGGAAGCACGCACTCACACAAATGCGAAATTAATACGTCCCAGCGGGAAAAATAAGGCTTCAACTTGCGTTCTGTAAGTACTCCTGGTAATCCGTGGAAGCATTACTTTAGGAAACCCACGTCATTTCTTTTTTTACATTGATGTCCTAGGGAGGTAAGGTATAAGCCAGCTTTATCTTACCACTGCATTACTGGTAAGGCAAAAATATGCACTAGCTTTGCTTACCTCTACATTACTGGTAAGGTAAGGCAGAGGGCAATTGCTTACTTTCAGCTTACCCTTGCCTTCCTTAAGAAGCAGACGTTGCCTACTGCTTACTTTTGCATTACAGATTACTTTCAAGGAAGGCTTACCCTATACCTTTCTACCGGAAGCATTACCTAATTTCCCGCTGGGGTTGCCATGGAGTTGAAAATAATAAACATTCCAACAGACAACAATTAACAATGAAAAAACATGCTGCCGCTGCAGCTGCAGCTGAAATCACCAACGCACTATTTTCATCCATTATTATATTTAATTAATTAATTATTAATCATAAATAATGAGCTAATTTAAATAAATACCCGACCAGAGTCCAAAAATTTGACATCTCACTAATACAAACAATCATCGCGTAGCAACACAAAAGCTGCTTCCCAGTAGGAATTCTAGGAAGGCCTTACCGATGGAGCACTGAAATAAGTACTCATCTGGTAAGGGGTACCCCTTATTTTCTTGGTGCTAGATGAGCCCTTACAAACCCCATTACAAGAGAAGGCAGATGGTAAGGTGTAATCCAGAATTATACCCAAACAAGTGAGAGTCTGCCCGATGACTCAAGGGAGCTTTCCTGGAGCTTTCATAAATTTTATAGAAAAAAAAAGAAAACGGGCAATTATATTCGTCGACATAAAATGCGACATTAGCATACTCAATAGCCCGGCTCTCATTCGATACGGAGGACAAGCAGCTTTGGAGAAGTGGAGAATTTAGTTGGGGGACTGCTTAGGTAAAGCCACTCTCGGGCTTGGAAAAAAAAGGCATTTGTAAAAGATGAAAAAAATAAAAGCGTTTCGACACCGGATCACATATCCATAGGCGCCCATGAATATCTCTTTTTGCAATGTTCCATTTGCTGCCTTACTATACCCCTTACAGATGAGCAGTTCTATAAGTACTCTAAGGTAAGTAGTAAAGTAAGGCCTTACCTCCTATGACATCGTGTGTAAAAGTAAGCGTTTCTGTAAAAGGATGTGGTAAGGCCTACCCCTTACCAGTAAGTGCTGATTTCAGTACTTCTGTAAGCTTACCGGTCCTACTGGGTTCCTTTGCTAATGCTCCGTGTATTTTCAGGAAAGTTGGAGCGAAGCTTTTGGTTCCAGAACCACGATCCCTCGTGTATGAATGGCCTTGGAATTACTTTGTCACCAGCTCTGGTACTAGCCAATTTCCCACTAGTGCTAAACGTAATACTATTTTGTTAGAAGACAGTTTATTCCGTCTACGTTCATCATACTCTGAAGTTAATCGTGTGGACCGAAGGGGTCAAACCCACATCCCAACTAGTTTTAGTCATGCATTGATAATAATAAAAATATTTATATACGTCTGCCGCAAAAATTGTAGTTATCTCTAAAATTGAATCGAAATAAGGTCAAAGTTATCTCAAGATTTCAATAAATTAAGATTATGAAAAAATAGGTATGAAAATTCCTGAGAACTGATAGATCATCTATATTCATAAACAAACATTCACACACATCATCCCGAAATTTTTTTTATCCATTTATTTTTATTAAATTTCATGATCTTTTAGATTTTTTGACATAAAATAACAACAAACAACGGTTTTGTGATACAACTCCCATAACATAAACTGGCAAAGAAAACATATTATTTGACGTGATGAACATGATGGGGCCTGTTAACTCTTGGCAATTTTCCTCTTTCTCGACATCCCTATTGTCTTGCGGGGACATGATTTAGTACTTCACTAAAAGTAAAATAATCACAAACCATTAAAAAATTTAAAAAAAATTAATTTATGAGATAACAATAACATCAATTTCATTGTTATATTTTATTAACAACCGAAGTCCTACATCAGGGGCCTAAATAGAAATTTTATTCATTCATTGTTAAGCAGAAAAGTGAAGAACATCTCTTCATTTTGAATTTTTCATAATCATTTTACGTCGATTTTTCATATTAACGAGGATAAAAATGGAGCATTCCCCAGCCCCAATCTCACAAAAAAATGGAGGAAATCATCCGCAATCCATCCCGTAATATTACTGTCACTCTCACTATGTCGTAGGGACATCATCTATTACCAAGGAGGCGCAATAAAAATTCCTGAGGGGTTCATTATGAAACTTCGGCAATCGCAGTAAACAGATTAATGCTGAAGGATGTACAAAAGGCAAGAGGCCATAAAATGTTCAAGGGATTTCCTATGATGAAAGGATGAGAAGGACGAATCTGAGGGTGTTATTCATCACATTTTTTTCATTGGCAAACAAAATATAAAACATAAATATAAAAAAGCGGTCAACTATGACAAAGGAAACGAACGATTCTTGTTGTTTTCTTATTTGGAAGTGTCTAAGGAAGTAGGAAGGCATTATCTTAAGCCCCCCAAACACGGTCAAATCGAATCGGATTACATCCATGCTGTACAACCAAAAATGTGATATCCCACAATTGTGCTTTTTGGTTGTAAAACTTCATTTTATGTGTGGTCGCGAAAGAGTTAACATGGGTAATAACCAGCAGCTAAAATTATTGTTGTTATGGTTTGATTTTTTGAAGGCGTGGTTGGATTTTTTGGAGGCGTGGTCGCCGGTGCTCCAACATGCATGAAAGTAGTGGCGTAGTTCTCCAACCGAACATCGAAAAACATTACATTAAAATAATTCATTAACAGGCGTTAAGTCATTTTATGACTTTATTAATGAATTTTTGGAGTTCAAAAAAGAACAGACAAAGTTTTTGTAAAATACGGAATCCCTTAAACAATATAAAAATATATGACTGCATTCTAAAGAAATCTTTTCAAATTAATTCAAATATGCTTTTGTTGTAATTAATCCTTCTTTAGTTGACGTACAGGGAAACAAGTCCTAGAAGTTTACTTTTAATAAAATCCTCTTGTTTTATTTAATTTGGAATAAACCTATTATAGTCCATTCAAAATAGACGAAAAAACGCCATAATTGCAAGATAATTCGGAAGTTGCTGAAAATTGGAACAGCCCTTAAACATTATTATACATAAGCTGTAGAGACTGCCACGCGATTGGACAACTGCAAACTTTTTTATTCAAGGTCAAAGGGTCAAAATATCAGTTTTTTGCAAATATATGCTAAACCGTACGTCTTATCAGAAAATTGTGTTTACAAAGTTTGTAGATTAGGCGATTATCTACAAAAAAATATATCATACGTTTTCTCGTAGGAATTGCCATTTCTGAGATATTGTCGTTTTAATAAGTTAAAATACTCACATTCTATCATTCCCGACTTGTAAAGGTCATCAGAAGTTTAATAAATCCTTTGTTGGAGTACGCGGCTAATATTTTCAGGGGTGATTCCTGGATGTCTTTGGAGAAAAAAATTGTTCTGCAGAGGGCGGCTATCTCCACTATCCACTAAGATACAGGGTGATTAGGGAAACAATTTTATTTTTTTTTTAAATTTACTGAAATTTGAATAACTCCTAAAGTAATTATTATAAAGTAGCCTAATTAGGCTCATCTTTTAGGTAATTGTGTATTCTTTTATTTGGTATAAAGCACAGCAAGTGACTCCGTTCAAAAAATATGTAGGCTCAAACCAATACTTTGCATCTAGACCAGGCATATTTCTTCGTTTTTCTCAGAAAATTCGATACTAACAGTACATTTTTTTTGCTTTTCTGATGCACCAAACTATTACCTACAATATTTCCTCGTCTTTCAACTGCGGCATTTACTCGTCTTTCAACTGCGGCATAGTTCTAATACAGTTGAAAATTGCTGCAGACCATAAAAACAAAGGTCCCAAAAAATCCGTGTTATGCAAAAAAGTATTTTTCTTTACCTGCTTCCTCCTGCAGGGATACCCCACAGCATGGGCGGTTTTTAGGTTTATTATGCTACTACTAAATTTACCAGGAACTTAATAATTAGAAGGATTGCATACAATAAGCGTGTTTTTTAGTTTTTTACATTATTTTACAAAGGATTAGGCACTTGCCAAATACGCTGTATAGGCAAAAATTGGATATTTAGATTTTGTGTGACTTGCACGACATATCGACATTTTCAAAATGAAATAAAAAGTCAAATTCTACACTCTTTTCCACACCACCTACGAGGTAGAGTACTTGGTGCATTTTTTTACGTGGTTTCCCCTGTAGGTATAATCCACGATATTTGGATGGAATAACTTTGATTACAACATTCTCTATTGATGTTTGATAAATTGAGCTATGATTAAATATATTCAAATTATTTTTCAAAAGCCATATGTTCTTCTTCGGTTTCTTCTTTCTTCCCTTTTACCTTTCTCTCTTTCCCCTGTAGGAATAATCCACGATATTTGGATAGAATAACTTTGATTACAAAATTTTCTATCCGAAATGTCCGAAATGTCAAGCTCATATCGATACTGGAAAGTTAAATTGTTACAAGCGCCATTTTAGCAATTTTACAGGAGAAGGAAAAAACGTTTATCTATTTAATTATTACATTCACTGCAAAAAAATTATGTTGTTATAGTTAATGACTCCTTGCTAAAGATGTGTATGTGTTTCTTTTTTGTTTAATAAGTAAATATAAAAAGTTAAGTGTCGCTTGTACCAATTAAAATACACAGAAATAGCACTTATAACATTTTTTTGGCGTGTGTAACACTGACTGTGCGTATATAAAAATAAAGGCGCATATAACAAAATAAAAATACTTCTTTATTGAAACTGAATTACAAAATTAAGTATGTTCGTTTATATGATTTTTTTTATAAAAGTTTTAATATAAAAGTGTTAAAGGTTAATCTTCTTCATAATTAGAAACATCTTCTTCATCAGTCTGTGGTAACTCATCCCGGATGTTTTCATTGGAGGTCATCAAATGATATTCTTCAGCATATTCTGCAGGAATTATTCCTTTTTTGAATAAATTCAACAGGTCCTTTTTTTCTTCTTTGATATTGCTAATGGTTCTGTGTATAATTTTTTAATGGTAACCTTCTTTAATGCTTTTGAGCGAATTCTAGCTCCAGCAACATCAATAGATAATTCTTCATTTTGTGTATAACTATTAAAAACATTAATCATGGGGGAGTGATATTTGAAAACAAAAACTCTTGCTTTGCTAATACTAAAAATGTTTCCATTTGTAGTTTTAATTTTATTTTTAAGAAAATATTTACTCGAAGCATCCTTCCAGTTTCTGAACGACTTATACGATAATGGTATAACGTGTTAAGGCCTGGGGTTGATACGGGCATTCCTTATTATAGTTGGCCATTCTGAAGGAGCCCATATTATTCGCTTTTTTACAAATCGTTCTATTATTGCGTGCACTGAATCTGCCGGCATATTAGTCCAGGAAGAATAGAAAAAAAGTTGAAATAAATCTACCCTGCGATTTCTTGACGCTATAATTAAGAGAAAAATCGTAGGAATTCAATGAATGTGTTTTGGATAAAATTGGTCCAGGGCAACAGGTGGTAAAAAGCTAATAAAAGGAGCGAAAACGCGTTTTTTCACGTTTTGGGTACGAAAAATATGTTGTTTTGGAAAACAAAAAATACTACATAATAGTGCTTAAAAAGACGAAAATTATGAGTTTTGGACCATTGAAATCGGTCAACAGGTTTTTGCAGAAAAATTCAAAAACCATTAAAAATTGCCGTTTTTTGACATTTAATTATAGGGAGTGTAATTATCGTAGAACCTTGTGGCAGGGCTTAAATTGTGGCCACTGATGGTGCCTACCTACAATAAAAATTTCATGAAAAAATAATGGTAACTTTTCGAGTAAATCTCAAAAATGTAAAAACACCTGTTTTACGAAAAAAGGTTGAACAAGGCCACCAGTGGTCCTAGAGTTTTTTTGATGAGCCCAATTTATTCCCAAAGAGTTGCTCTACAACCCCATTTTCGTGTATTTATTTTCGAAAAACGTTTGATACACTTTGAAATTCAGACGGTAGGTATTTTCGATTGGTTCTGCTTCGACAATAATGTGATGGGACCGCAGGTAGTTTCTGAATAAACTTATAAATTTCATTTAAAGATTCTTTGGCAGAGTTATTGGAGGAATTATGTCGGTTCAGTTCAATAGTATTTATATTTGATCGCTTTTCAAGTAAATAATTAATTACTCGGCTGGAAATGTTCAGGGTTTTCAATAAAAACTGAAGGCATATTTGGATCTCTTTACCATTAAATGGAATAATGTACTTTCTAGTTACATTTTTTACTGGAATATTATTCGTCCTACGTCTTTGGACATCAATTTGATGAACGCAAGAAAGCAGCCAAGTTTTTCTTCTGTTGTTATCCATGCCCCAATATGAATTAAAGATTTCAACTCTATCAGCTTCGCTAAATTGTTGCCTGCATTTGTTATGGCAATTATCATTGCACGGAACAGCTAAAACTGCCCTTGGCTTAGATTTAGCTATTTCCGCTTTATTTGTTGGAGCTCGTATACATTCAGAACCAATCCTATATTCAGGTTGTTCCTGTGCTTCTACAATACTAGGATTTTCAACAATATAAGTTGTTGAATCTATATTTTCCAATTCGCCCACATCTAGTGATTTTTCCTGACTTGTCGATGGTGTATTAAGGTCAACCAAAATTTGCTTCAAATTTTCAGGTAAATTTAATACGTCCACTACTTTACTAGCTAATTTGATATTAGGGTTAATACAAACCGATTCAATTAATACGCCTTTATCACTAAGAAGTTTTTGTGTAGTGTAGTCTGATGCTTGCATTTCTTCTTCAAATTTATATTTTTCGCCTTCCATGCGATTACCTACCATCTTGAAAAGTCATTTTTTTATTCCCGGCGATTATCTACATAAAATATTACAAAATCAATCAAACCAAAATTTAAAAAAAAAATTGAACAACTCACACTTCACTTACTGTTTAAAGCACTTTTGAAATATAATTAAACAAAAAGTTAACTTCTTAGGTGAGAAAAATCACTACTTATTCACTTTTAAGAATTCGATGTTATCGCCAAGAAATAATTCAACAAAATGATTTCTAGAATACTTCCCAAAAGTAAATAATTCAATAAAAATTGGTACAGGATTATGCGAGTCACGACGTGATTGATAATTGTTATAAGAGACAAGGAGTTTAAAGCGTGCGGAAAGAAATTTGTTCTAAATGATTACAACCGCCAACACTGCGTAATAAGGGACATGTAACAACATGAAACTACAGAATTTGTTATTATACCAAAAATAGTCATACTAAGGCGCTTGTTACAATTAAGTTGGTGCTTAAGACAAATTTGGGTCGGAACTTGATTGTTTTTTGTGTGTATGCCGCTTGTAACAATTAATTTTTTTAAATAATTGCTTCAATTTATGATTTTAAAATATAATTTTGCTATTATTAAATGAAGGTTGACTAATAATTTTAGAAAATCTAATAAAAACATTTTGGTCAAATTGGCGCTTGTAACAATTTAACTTTCCAGTATCGATATCTTGTTTTTACATGCAATAACGGGTTGTGATACTACGTCAGCATTCTTCAAAAGAGGAAAAGCAAAAGTATTTAAATTATTTGAAAAACGTGATGATTTAATTGATAAAAAATTTGGAAATAAAAAATTTTCCCTAATCACCCTATATATTAGTGGATAGTGGAGATAGCCGCCCTCTGCAGAACAATTTTTTTTCCAAAGACATCCAGCAATCACCCCTGAAAATATTAGCAGCGTACTCCAACAAAGGATTTATTAAACTTCTGATGACCTTTACAAGTCGGGAATGATAGAATATGAGTATTTTAACTTATTAAAACGACAATATCTCAGAAATGGCAATTCCTACGAGAAAATGTATGATATATTTTTTTGTAGATAATCGCCTAATCTACAAACTTTGTAAACACAATTTTCTGATGAGACGTACGGTTTAGTATATATTTGCAAAAAACTGATATTTTGACCCTTTGAGCTTGAATAAAAAAGTTTGCAGTCGTCCAATCGCGTGGCAATCTCTATAGCTTATGTATAATAATGTTTTTAAGGGCTGTTCCAATTTTCAGCAACTTCCGAATTATCTTCCAGTCAAACCTCTAATTTGACTGGACTATTATTTTAATATATTTGGATCCATTTGGATTATTTGTTAACGGCAAATAGTAAATTATTTTTGTGAATGCCATTTATACAATTCTAAAATCTGTGATAACAGAAACATCTTCAAACTTGGCAAATTTGGATTGTAAAGTTTTTATTATGTTTGGTTTGGGCCTGTTGTTAAATTTACGGAAACTTGCAGGTAGGACTAATATTTCCTTTTCTAGGATAATAGCTAAATTTACACTCACAAGATGGATCATTTACGTTATTTCATTGCAGAATTTATGTAAAATACTTACATAACCCTCTCGGGAGGGAAACTCTCAGGAGATATTGCTGTTAAATATTTCAAATCCTCAAAACTGGCACCCGCGGCTAAAAATCTTAAAGTGGTGGAGAGTCTTTCATTTGGTGAAATTGTATCTCTCATTACATTTTTTTTTTATGAGAGGTGTCACCAATCCCAATAATTTGTAATAATTTCTCTCATCCATTCTGAGGAAATTTTTAAAATCCTTTATGGATGTCTCTTGTAATTCTTGTAATTAATTTACATGAGAGTATTTTTCCCGTGTTAACAGCCATTCTTTTGTCCAAACACTTCTTCTTTTTCTAGGTTTTTTTTCTTCGCTACAAATATCTATTGCCACCGTTGATAATACTATTTTCAGCTTTTGGCTACTATCCATGTTAACTCTTTCACGACCGCACAGAAAATGAAGCTATATACAACTAAAAAGCACAGTTGTGGGATATCACATTTTTGGCTGTACAGCATGGATGTACATCCGATTTGACCGTGTATGGGGGGCTTTATCTCACTTTTAAGTTAAGGCAACTTTCATTATGCGCCAAAGTTTTTTAGGGGGAAAGTTTGATATGTGTAAGGCCCTAAATAAAAAAAGACGATATTAAGGACTGAAGAGACATTAGCAAAAATTCATAAACTTTCGCTGTAGGAGCCTTGTGAATCCATTTTATTATCCTGAATCTGACGCTCGTAAAGAGTCTCGTTAACCCACAGTTAATTATGAAAGCATCCTTGGGCCCAGCCAACAATCCACTCTGAAAAATTTAATGTCTCCCAGTTCGAAAACACGTACACAGGAAACGATGGCAGTAAGCTAGTACACAATTGAGCCTGAGAGTAATTGAAAGTAATTAAACTACGCTCCTTTAAGTTATGCAGAGTCTTAGCTGCTGCATACATCCTTAGGCATTCTTGGAAATGGCTTCCCTTCCTTAGCTGCAAGGAAGGACCCTCATAGCTAGGTCTAGCAAGAAAGACCAGCACGATACACACGTCTTCTGCATAGAGAACATAACAAGGCGCTGTTCTTGCTTATGGCATATTTACCATGGAATTGCTAATTCTGGAAACACTGCACCACTGAGCAGGGAAATTGGACAATGAGATATGACGGAAGGACATTTCCCTTTAATTAAAGAAGGTATCACCGGGTCGTCCCATATTAGCATGTACCCTTTATTGTGCCATTAGTTCGTTCGTTTGACAAACGACTTTCTTTCTATCTAGGATATGTGCATGTAGAGAAAGTCCTGGATATAGATACATTTAAAGTCTGTTAATCTAGCTCGCAATATAACATTGGGTTGGAAATTTGGGAGAGTATCAATGGTCTTGATTCTATACACTCTTTCCCAACAGATGATTATTTTTTGTGATTCCTATCCATTTGTTACCATTCGCTGTAAACAATTCTAATGGACATTTTGAAGGGGGCAATAGAATATCAAAGAAGGCATTTTCAAGCCAAAGCAAAGGTATCAATCGGTTTTCTGTCGTTTGCATGGAATGGGGAATGAAAAATGATTTTTGTAATTGAGACCGATTCTTTCAGACAATTTATGTACGTTGTAGTATCGATATTTTACTATGACGAAAGGAAAAAAAGTTGTTTATAGTTATAGGATCTATTCTGTGTTTTAATTGATACTGGCAGAATGATGAATGAATGATTAAAAGCGGAAGACTTGGTTTGAATGGTTTGACGTTTCTTTTTCGTCAAGAATTGGTTTTATGTTTTTAACTAAAAAAAATTGTAAAAATATATAAAAAAACATTTACTGTGCTGCCAGATGGGTAATTTACAAATATGTATAACAGTAATAAAATGCTCAGAAGGTTGTAGATTTGGTGTACGGAATCTCCAAGATATACGGATATTTTCTTAGCTTTTATTAGCTTCACTTGTAACTATGTACATACATATGTAAGCAAAACTTGGAAGTTAAATTTGACCCACCTTCCGGTTTCCGACTGAGCTGAAATTTTGCATACGCGTTCCGTTTGGATGACAATGCTATCTGACAATTTTGTAAAAAAAAATCCAGATGGCGGCCGATTTTTCAATTGTGCTTCGTATCCCTCTGACATGGGTACCGTAATGATTTATTACTTAAGAGGTTCTCATCTTAGAAGTAGTGCCGGTGTATAATAACTTTTGTCACTGACTGTATTTAGTACTTTCGGCATACCCTTGATTCTCGTCTCAGATTATGGAAGAATTTCAAAACTTCTTGAAAAGTAATGTCATAACATATAAGATGGGAGCCCCATACCGCCCACCTTCTGAGAGGTATGTTCAAATCATCAAAAATAAATTAAAACATTTACAAAGCAATACTGAAGAATCTATCCATAAAGAATTATGCAATATCCTTTTAAATTATAGAAAAGCAGAACATCTAGGGGGCGAACGGCTAAAAGAGACCTCCGAAGATGGTAACAACCGATTGGTCATTTCTGTCAAATCCCGAGAAGATTCATTGCAGACAAACACCCAGCAGATCTGTGAGCAAGTCCTAATCCCACCTCTACGCGGTGCCCTGGGGAACTTATTCGGAAGGGGCTAACGGGAGGCGGGCCGGTGCGAGCTCTCTGCGAGACAAAACAGAGTTTTCAGTCAGTTGGGCTGAGGGTTAGCAACTCGCTCCCATTGCTACGAATCGGAAAACAATGGACAATCGGAACCGGATGGACAATACAACGACGACCTTTGCTTTTCGAACAAGGGAACGAAGGCACTATCAGCGGCCACAATTTAAACCCTGACCCAAGGTTCTACGATGATTACACTCCCTATAATTAAATGTCAAAAAATTGCCTTTTTTAACGCTTTTTGAATTTTTCTGCAAAAACCCGTTGACCGATTTCAATGGTCTATAACTCATAATTTTTGACTTTTTAAGCACTATTATGTACCTAGTATTTTTTATTTTCCAAAAATACATTTTTTTCGTACGTTAACCGTGAAAAACGTGTTTTCGCTACTATTATTAGCTTTTTACCACCTGTTCCTCTGGACCAATTTTATCCAAAACACATTTATTGGATTCCTATGATTTTTCTCTTAATTATAGCGTCAAGAAGTCTCAAGGTAGATTTATTTCAACTTTTTTGCTATCCCTCCTGGACTATTACAAAATTATAAGGAAAAGTGAAATGTAGTTAATAATATGAAATTATAGAGTAATGCAATGAACTTTTGTTATGGGAAGAGAGCTGTTGTAACCTTCTAAGTCCTATCGTGAGTTTCCACGCAGAAGTAAAGTGGAAAATAAATACTTGCAATAACTAGTGAAATCTATAATTATTTGCGTCTCGGGAACATAACAGGCAGCTACCACAAAGCGGCGGATTACCTTTTTACATCCCCCGACATGGGTATCAGTTAGCTTTTTGACATGATTTTAAATCCAATACGGGGACCATAACAAAATGGCGCTTTGCCTTTCCCTTACAACCCCGACATGGGTATTAATGGCACGCAAAGGCGTTGCAATTCTCGCGGGCTTTTGCTAGTTGAAAATAAATGTAATCGCAGCTGCGATGGTTCTGAAAAAAAAAAACACTTGGATCTGACGTTTGTGTCCCTAAACAACCCATAAAAAAGTCATAAAAAACCATAACAAAGTAGTTTAGCGGAATTTGGGTTGCGTTGTGTGGACAGACCATAATAGGCTGCCGTAAAAGCGATCATCTAGTAAATAAGTCGATAAAAAGGACCTCGT
Source organism: Thereva unica (assembly GCA_949987705.1). NCBI lineage: Eukaryota > Metazoa > Arthropoda > Insecta > Diptera > Therevidae > Thereva > Thereva unica. The sequence continues at coordinate 62,257,624 of OX465284.1, forward strand.
AATGCGAAAAATACAGCACGCGATTTTTTTTTACCAAATCATCAATAGATATTATAAAAGAAAGTTGGATGTCGGTATGTTCCGATAAAACTCAAAAATTTTACCAGACAAACGACCAGTTGGAGAACATGAGCGTCGTTTCAAGCACCTCAAGTTAATGACATCGCTGTTGTGATCGTGGAAAAAGAGTGCTCAAATCGTGATATAATTAATCAACGAAGAAGTGAGAAACTGAAGCGTATCTCAGAAACACATCGGTCGTATGGTGCGCTTCAATATCCGTTGATTTTCATACGAGGGGAAGACGGATATCACTTCAATGTAAAACATGTGGACCCAATTACAGGCAAAGACACGAATAAAAAAGTGACTTCAATGGAGTTTGACCCGTATCGGATAATGATAAGAAAAAATGAAGAATACAATCATATTCTAAATTCACGTCATCTATTTCAACAATTTTTGGTTGATATGTACGTAAAAATTGAAGCAGAACGAATGTTATACTTCAGGCTGAACCAAAATAAACTGCGTTCAGAAGAATATATTCGCACTAATAACGTTAGTGACATAGGAAAACTGGTTATTCTATCATCATCTTTCATCGGAAGTCCAAGGCACATGCATGAATACATACAAGACGCCATGACATTCGTCGCTTATCCAGAATAGTGCTACAACTCAAAAATTTTCAATTTCGAGTTTATTTTAAGAATGTATAGCTAAATATGCATATTTTTATGTAGCAAAAATCCATATTAATACTTCTAAAAATGACCGCTGGAAACCCGCTGGAATCCAAGATCATAACATGGGCTTGTATGAAACTAAAAACTTTCAAATGGCTCCCCTGTAAAATTCATTGTTTTTGAGTTGTGACACTATTCTGGATAAGCGACGATATGTTAAAAAATACGGTCGTCCTGATCTTTTCATAACTTTCACTTGCAACCCATCATGGCTGGATATCACAGATTACCTGGAATACGGACAAGCTTCCGCAGATCGTCACGATTTGATAGCGCGAGTTTTCAGACGGAAGCAAATAAAATTCATAGAAGTCATAAAAAAACATAATATTTTTGGCAAAGTCAAATGTTGGATGTACACAATTAAATGGCAGAAGCGAGGATTACCGCATTCACATAATTTAATTTGGTTGTGTAAAAAATCCAACCTGATCAAATTCATGACATAATTCGAGCTGAGATTCCAGATCCAAAAGAAAATCCTGATTTGCACAAAATAATAGTTAAAAACATGTTTCATGGTGTATGTGGGAGACTTAATCCTAGCTCGCCATGTATAAGCGAAGGCAAATGTACGAAGAAATATCCGAGGGCATTCCTAAATGGGGGAACATATCTGCCCAAATGGTGAGTCCTTCTTATATTCGGGAGAAATGAAACTGAAAGCCGTAGGAGTGGCGTTGGCGTAATACTCACCAAAGAAGACAGGTCCAGCCTCATTAGCTGGTCACCAGCAAAGTCTAGAAATTAACAAGTCTTTCATCTTCATATGGTTAATGAGTGAAAGGCGAACAGCTGCATGCACAAGTTTTTTAAATGACGATGTCAGGCTATCAGAGAGAGAATGCAACATTTTTATACGCGCTGGAATACAACCATAAGTCGGAAAATTTTATGAGTTTATATGGGGATGTATTGGTGCATATTTGCTCGTTTGTTTTGATTTATAAAAGAAAACAGCTGATTCAATTTTCTTTCCTTTTCTGTTATGCATACTTTATCGTAAGGAGAGAATCTGGCTTTGTCTGGCCGAGCTCACGAAGTATGCGTTGAGTTTTGCTCAGCAGTGATGTTCATATATGCACGCAAACAATCAACGGTCGGAAATTTTTGTATGAAGATGAAAGACTTGTTATTACTAGACTTTGGTTCAAACCAAAGTCTAGAAATTAACAAGTCTTTCATCTTCATATGGTTAATGAGTGAAAGGCGAACAGCTGCATGCACAAGTTTTTCAAATGACGATGTCAGGCTATCAGAGAGAGAATGCAACATTTTTATACGCGATGGAATACAACCATAAGTCGGAAAATTTTATGAGTTTATATGGGGATGTATTGGTGCATATTTGCTCGTTTGTTTTGATAACTTCAATTTTGACAGCTGATTCAATTTTCTTTCCTTTTCTGGTCTGCATACTTGTTCGAAGAGAGAGAATCTGGCTTTGTCTGGCCGAGTTCACGAAGTATGCGTTGAGTTTTGCTCAGCAGTGATGTTTATATATGCACGCACACAATCAACGGTCTGAAATTTTTGTATGAAGATGAAAGACTTGTTATTACTAAACTTTGGTCACCAGTTTCTGAGAGGATTATTACCGTGCGCCTGCGTACCAGGCTAAGAAGTACTACGGTAGTCCAATGCTATGCTCCAACTGAAGACGCAGAAGATGACATCAAAGACGAGTTCTATATGCGACTGAATGAGGTTTTTCGCTCTATTCCAAGAGGAGACATCATTGTATTAATGGGTGACTTAAACGCACAAATCGGCCGCGACAACACCGGTCTTGAACAAACAATTGGAAAACAAGGCCTAAGCCAAGTTACCAATAACAATGGTGAGCTTTTCGTTGACTTTTGTAGTTCCCATCAACTAATGGTAGGTGGAACTTACTTTTGCCACAAGAAGATACACAAAGAGACCTGGGTATCACCCGATGGTAGAACGAGAAATCAGATAGATCACGTGGCCGTCAGCCGCAGATGGAGAACCATTCTGGAGGATGTCAGGAGCTTCAGGGGAGCGGACACTGGAAGCGACCACCATTTGGTAGTAGCAACTATTCGCCTTAGAATCGCTGCAATCAGAAACGTTCAACGCGATGTTATAAACCGTAGACGGTTTAACGTTGACCTTCTGCAGGAGACCGCTAAAAAGCGAGAATTTGCTGGAAACCTGCAGCAAATATTAAACCAGCAAACCGTTTCTGACGACACAAATATTGAAGAGCTGTGGAGTAGAACAAAGGGCGCTATATTGACGGCTGCGGAAACGAGCGTCGGTTATGTCCAGAGAAACATGCAACATTGGATCTCGGACACTACCTGGCAAAAAATAGAGCGCAGGAGGGCCCTCAAAAATAACGTAAACTCTACAAGCGACCCGGAAAGACGTCACCAACTTGAACGGGAATATTCCCAATTACACCGGGAAGTAAAGAGAAGTGTGCGGCGTGATAAAAGGCAGCAGATAAATGAGCTCGCAGAAAAAGCGGAAAACGCGGCAAACACAGGCAACAGTAAAGTGCTGTACCAAATTACTAAACAGCTCTCGGGAAAGCACTCTACTAAAAAGCATGCCGTAAAGAGTGCGGATGGGAGGCTGCTGTGCAGCGACGAGGAGCAACTCCAAAGATGGAGAGATTACTTCTTCGCCGCCCTGAATGGTTCACTTGCACAGGAACCTCAGGAAAACAGCAACAATGCACAGCCGATAAGAATCAACACCCGGGCCCCATCCAAGACGGAAATAGTAACCGCAATTCATGCGATGGCCAATGGTAAAGCAGCTGGAAAAGATGGCATCCCGGCAGAATTGTTGAAAGCCGATTCAAGCCTCATAGCAGATGCGCTTCAGCCAATCCTGGAAATAGCATGGAACACCTGTACCTTTCCGGAGGATTGGACGGAAGGTATCATAGTCAAAATACCCAAAAAGGGGGACCTAACAATATGCGACAACTGGAGAGGCATCTGTCTATTATCTACTGTGGGTAAAATCTTGTCCCACGTTATATTATCAAGGATAAGAGAGGCAGTAGACCGAACGCTTAGAAGGCAGCAGGCCGGATTCAGGAAGGGCCGCTCATGTATAGACCATATTAACACCTTGAGAATCATAGTGGAGCAGTCTACTGAATTCCGATCCCCCCTTTACCTAGCTTTCGTAGATTATGAGAAAGCGTTCGACTCGGTTAATAGGAGCTTTATATGGCAGGCATTACGGCGACGTGGACTGCCTGATAAAATAATAGAATTGATAAAAGCCCTTTACAACAATTCCAAATGCAGAGTTCTCCATAATGGAAAATTATCCGACAGCTTCGAGGTGAATTCAGGAGTACGACAAGGATGTCTACTTTCGCCATTACTATTTCTTACAGTAATAAATGACATCCTTGTCGACGCTCTAGATAATAGAACAGGCGGCATACAATGGGGTTTGCTAGACCGCCTTAAGGACCTCGACTACGCGGATGATATCTGTTTGCTGGCCCACAGACATCAGGAGCTAAAAAACATGTTAAACAATTTGGCAACAGAAAGTAGTCTAGCAGGCTTAAGGCTGAATCCGAACAAAACCAAGGAAATGCGGATAAATGCAAACACACTTGAACGAACTGCGCTGAATAACCGTGACGTGGAACTGGTAGATAAATTCTGCTACCTCGGTAGCATTATTACCGAAAATGGCGGTACAGAAGAAGACGTCAGTTCCAGAATAAATAAAGCACGAGGCGCATATGCATGCCTGTTCCGCATATGGAGATCAACGGAGATCTCAACTAACACCAAATTGCGGCTGTTCAACTCCAACGTTAAGGCAGTTCTTTTGTACGGTTGCGAAACCTGGAAAGTCACCCAATTCATCACAGGGCGCCTACAAGTCTTCATCAACAGATGCCTGCGTCGTATCCTAAAAATCCGCTGGCCAGATAGAATTTCAAATGAAGAGCTATGGCGCCGTGCCGGCCAAGAAAGGATAGACGACCAAATCAGGCGAAGGAAATGGAATTGGGTTGGCCACACCTTGCGACGCGATAACGAAAACCTAGCCAAACAGGCCCTTGACTGGAACCCGCAAGGATCCCGTCGAGTTGGAAGACCTAGAACAACGTGGAGGAGGACCCTACTAGCAGAGGCCGCAACAACTGGGAGATCCTGGTCAGAGCTGAGAGCTGTCGCGCAAAACAGAGTCCGCTGGAGGGCAACTGTTTCCGCCCTATGTCCCATGAGGGATTAAAGGGGCACAAAGAAGAAAGAAGAAGATTCCTAAATGAAAATCAAACGGGAGAAGATGGATATCCTAAGTATAGGCGACGATCACCGGAAAATGGTGGTTTTACTGTTAAAATTAAAATACGAGGTAATCAAGAGATAGAAGTAAATAACAGCTGGGTCGTTCCATACAATCCACTTCTTTCACACATGTTTCAAGGTCACATTAATACAGAGTATTGCCATTCTGTGAAATCAATCAAATATGTGTGCAAATACATTAAAGGAAGTGATATGGCTGTCTTCGCAATTTCCGGTGATCAAAATCAGCAAGATGAAATCGTTAAATTTCAAATGGACATTAATAGTAATGAAGCGGCTTGGCGAATATTCGGTTTTCCAATCCACGACCGAGAACCAGCAGTTATTCATTTGGCAGTGCATTTAGAAAGTGGACAATGAGTTTATTTCACAGAGAAGACTGCGAGGCAAGTTGGCAGCGAATCACCAGTGGATACTACATTGACTGCATTTTTTAAACTCTGTCAAAGTGATGATCAATTTGCAAAAACTTTGCTGTACGCGGATGTTCCAACTTATTATACGTGGGACCCAAACAAACGGATTTTTCAAAGAAGAAAGCAAGCAGAACCACTTGAAGGTTACGAAGGAATATTCAAAAGTAACGCACTGGGGCGAGTCTACACGGTATATCCAAAAAACAGCGAGTATTTTTATTTACGAATGATGCTACATGTAATTCGTGAACCGCAGTGTTTCAAAGATTTGAAAACAGTCAATGGATTTGTGTGTGATACATTCAAAGAAGCATGTCAGCGCTTAGGATTATTAGAAAGTGATAACCATTGGGAGTTAACTCTGCAAGAAGCTACCTCTTTAGCTACTGCTCATCAAGTAGGAGATTTAGTTGCGACAATATTAACAATGTGCAATCCCTCGAATCTTCAAAAATTGTGGGACACATTCAATGAGTGATGATATATTGTATCAAGTACGACAAGCTAATCCAGAGTTGAACATTGAGTTCAACGAAGATACATATATTTAATCAAGCTCTGGTACTTTTAGAAGACAAATGCTTAGCGATGTGTAATCAAACATTAGTTCAACTTGGACTAAAAGCACCAAATAGAGATGCTCTTGATGCATTAAATTCTGAAATATTGAAAGAAAAAAGTTACAACGTTTATGAACTGCAGCAATACATTGCTAGCAAGCTTACGATTTGATAATGGATTATGCTAACAAAAATATTGGAGGAATTATTATTTAGATGCACCTGGTGGAGCAGGAAAGACATTCTTAATAAGTTTACTTTTGGCTGAAATACGCGCCGACGAGAGATTGCACTTGCTCTAGCATCATCTGGAATCGCAGCAACATTAATCCTAGGTGGAAGAACTGCTCACTCTGCGTTGAAGCTTCCATTAAATGTTGCAGAACAAGAAATTCCAATTTGGGATGTATCAAAACCATCTGGACGAGGGCAACTCTTGCAGAAGAGTAAAGTAATTATTTGGGATGAATGTACATGGCACACAAGAAATCACTTGAAGCATTAGATAGAACTCTACAAGATCTTCGATGTAATTCAAAATTGATGGGAGGTGTGTTAGTTATACTTTCTGGGGATTTTCGGCAAACACTTCCAGTTATTCCAAAATCAACTCCAGCTGATGAAGTCAGCGAATGTTTGAAACAATCTGTACTTTGGCCCCGAGTAAAAAAATTGCAATTAAAAACGATGAAGAAGGCAAACTCTTTGCCGAAAAACTCCTACAGATTGGTGAAGGTACTCATCCAATCGATCCAGCGAGTGGGCAAATCGAACTTGAAGAAGATTTTTGTCACATCATTAATAATAAGGAAGAATTGATCGATAACATTTACCCAAATATTGTTGTAAACTATCAAACTCCAGATTGGTTGTTCGAAAGAGCTATATTAGCAGTGAAAAATGACATAGTAGACGGAATTAATTTGGAAATACAGGACAAAGTTCCTGGTGAGGCAAGGATTTACACATCGATCGATTCAATGGTTGATCCAGATGAAAGTGTCAACTTTCCTACTGAATTTTTGAATTCATAGAAAGTGGCAGGAATGCCATTACATAATTTAAAATTAAAAGTAGGATCGCCGATAATTTTGTTGAGAAATCTAGATTCACCAAAATTATGTAATGGCACACGAATGACGAAAATAAGTGGCACAATGAAAAAATAAAAACAATAAAATAGAATTAAAAATAAATTATGTTGTTCATGTTCATTTTGTAAAAGAATCGTACGCTATGACAAAACCACTCCCATCCGCGAAGCCCGGGCCCTCAGCTGGTGATTTTATATATTTTTATGAGCTTAAATTCAAAATGGCGTCATCCCCACCCTTATGCTAAACGTACAGTGAAAGGAAACGCGTTTAATTCTATATCTCAGAAACTATGCATTTTACGACAAAAATGTATATGATCTTTTTTGTAATAAATAAGTGATTTAACTTTTTTATTAAGAAATTTTTGCTGTAAAGTCAATATGTTCGGAGTTATAGTGCTTCAAACTTCATATAACACTTTCTTTGCACTATATTTCGTTAATGGCTTACTCGGCATGAAAAAATCCTTCCTAAGACTTATAGGTATTTTACATCAACAAAATGTCAATTGACAACTTGCAAGAAATCACACCCAAATCTTCGGCAAATTTCTGCAGAGCAAAAAGCAAAAATTTTCCCCAATTTTTTTGCATGAAAAAGTAAAGAAACACAAATTGGGCAAGTTCGGGTGAATTCTTGCTCCCGCGTAATCCCACATTCGAGTTTTGGAACAGAGCTAATACAATTACCATTTTCAGGTTCAAAATCACTGTTAGAAAAAACTTGTAATATTACTTGTTATTGGAGGATTCTAACTTGTTTTTATGTAAACTAAAATCAAGTTTTGCAGATTTGTTTAATTTTTCAATGTACTTCTTTCCTATTATGAACTGTGCACAAAAAGCCGTTTTTCTTTTAATAAACCATAATATAATTAAAATAAATAAAAACTCAAAATTTAAATTGAAACTGCTGATAAAAGCTTTTCTTTTTATTTCAGGTGAGTATCCTAGCCATGGAAAAGAGGACTTTTCATTTTCACGTTTGAATGTGAATGAATCCTGACCACGTTTTTCTGAAGGAAAAGTCGGAACTCTGGTATATTTAGGAGATTCAGCTCACAATTAAGTTTGCTTGCATAGCTTTTCGCTTCTTAGATTTTGGACTCTCCTGATGTCCTATAAATTTATTGCTAATAGTGTATGATATTTTCAATTTCAGGAGATACAAGGAAATTGCAATAGCTAAAGTAGCAGGTACATTTACAATAGCTCTTCTATACAAAGTGTTTTGTAATAAGAATAGCAGAAAGAAACAGAACAAAAAAGTAAAAGTTTAAAAGAAAAATCCACAAAATCAAGATTTAACTAAATAACTCAACGAAAAAAATGTATTTCGAATTGTAAATAATATGATAGCCGCACAGTATTTAGCCTAGAACAAGCTAGCTGGACAAAATTATTTTTCGATATTTTTGGAATCTATTACGTTCTTTAAGTATTTCGGCATCAACTCTTTTGGCGGAACATCTATCTGTTTCCGTTTTGAGATCAGCAAATCTTTGGATTTCGTTTCTTCACATTTACAAATCACAATGAAAATTTACCGACAAATACTTCAAAGTATAATGTTCAACTGTCAATTTTTTTTTTTAACAAAGCAGTCAATGACTTTTTGTATATCTACATTTATATCGCGAAGAATGTACAAAAAGGTCAAAACAGAATTGCGACTGCGACGGCCGACTGCAACTGCGATTTATGTCAAAGTGGCGCAGTTAATGTAGAACGAAATTGCAACGGCAACTTCTATTCTGACATAAAAGCGTGACATTTTACGTTGTATTTGAAAACTAATTTGGTTTTATAGGTACCTACATTGTTTGCATAATATACTCGTACATATATATTAATTAAAGTGGAATAAAACTTGTTTGGATTTGAATTTCAAGAAAATATGAATATACATATATAACATGTTGAGGTCGACGCCGACGGTGATTTTAGAAATTTGCTCAAACGCCGACTTCGACTTCGGGGCGCTGTGCCGCTGCAGTTGTAATTTCGTTATACACGGTTTGCGTTCATTTGCGCTAAACGGCTGACTTCGCTGTCCGCCGTCGCAGCCGCAATTCTGTTTTGACCTAAAGAGCAATTGTCAATCAGCAGTCCATTCCTAAATGTCAGTAGTAATAGTGAACTAGTGTCATTTAGAATTGCGCGTTTTTTGAAACATCATAATATGATGCAAAGTTATCATTAAGTGAAAACACTACATTCGTTTAAGAAATTAATGAAAAAAGCCGTTAAATAATTTAATAAAATTTATTACGGTAAAAAATGGGAAATACAAATGGCCCCACCTATAAAAAGTTTCTAGATTCACCCTGAGTATCTTTATAATAGCATTGCCAATAAATGTAAACCTGGGTTTCAAGTCTCTACAAGTACGTACATAACCTATAAAACTAAAAAAAACGAGAAAAAACCGTTATACCGACTGAGTCTACTCATTAACCCGGGAATACACATGGCAGTAAAACGGGTAAGTAGCTTGCTTTCGTGAAAGTGGAATATGCCAATAGATGGTACAGCGGTGATAAATTTGCACTTTCTAGTTACCTACATACATATCAACTTGCCTGTACCTAGCAAGCGAAAATTTATCACAGCTGTACCATCTATTAGCATATTCCACTGAAATAATTAGACGGATTGTGTAATGAAATGCTTTACAATTTTATTGGTCTGTAGTAACAATAAAACCTTTAATACACAAATGTAATCAAACTAATAAAAACTTTAATACACAAATGTAATCAAACTAATAAAAACTTTAATACACAAATGTAATCAAACTAATAAAAACCTTAATACACAAATGTAATCAAAACTTTACACAAAAAAAGGGAAAGTAAAAAACTTTATCGAACAACTTTACTAAACTAATTACAAGATAATGGACGCGGCGCGGCGGTAATTCATCCGGCGGTGATGATTTTGACTTCCAGACTGATCGATGTCTCTTCGATTTTGTTGAGTGCATCGCACGCGCACCTCAATCCGCGATCGCGCAAAAATGCCGAATTGCCTGCCCTTCTTGTCTTAATTAAGGTAATTTAGGCGATCAGCAATTGTGCACGCGCAATTGATTATTGCAATCGATTTGCAATTCGAAATGAGGGCGATCGATGCACTCTTAGTGAAAAATCCAAATTAGGTTTCCGGTGTCAGGTGGCGAAACATTCCGGCGGCCTTGAAATCCTGGGATTTAAATGATGATTCCTGCTTCGCTTCCTTGTTCTTGCGTGCTTGAAAAGACAAAGATATAATGAGTGTGGACCGCCTCTCGTCGCGGCATTTCCTCCATGCAAACGAGTGGTGTCCAGATTGTTGAGAGGTTAATTTAAGGGCGCCTCGACTCGCCCTGTTTAGAGTTGAAGGGAAAGGAGTTTGGGAGTAAGGGATATGTGAAGGTAGGAAACTAAGTGTGTGTGAGTTTGATAATCAGATGTGTACCTGTGGGTATAAATTTACCTTATCCTTCAAAGTCTGAAGAGTAATGGTATCGGCTTCCGCTGTTGTTGGGAGGCTTACAGACCCGGGATTGACATCATTTGACTGCGGTATAGGTTCAGCTTCTGGTTGATCGTTGATTCTAACGGATGATAACACGGTTTCATGGGTCCTTTGATGATGCTTGTGAACGATTAAAGTTGTAAGTGAATTGCCTAGTGCGGCGAGTATGTGCCAACTCCATCCATGAATTCTCCTAATTATGTGCAGGTTGATTATTATATCCACTAAAAACTTTATGGCTCGAATGATGATAAATATGCCGAAAATACTAGCGCTAAAGGTTCCAAAGTGCGACAATCCCCACCAGGTCCCCTTCAAGTATGCTGTTATTTTTCCAAGCTGTTCTGTAGAGAACAAATTTAGCACGTCAATATTCCGGGTATCAGTATCATGCCCTAACAGTGATTGGGTCAGAACGTTCTCGATTGCCTGACGTTCTGCAGGATACATTATTTGTCTTCGAAGGTTCTGCGTAGATTCTGCTGTGTAGATTCCTGATTTTATGAGGTGCGTGTGGTCTTCGTAGTTCCAGGGCACCTCGTTTGATACGGTGAGGGAGTCAGGCTTCTCCAAGCGGTGAATTTCTGGACTGAAGCCGTACCAGGTGCCGTGCAGAAGATATCCAGGGCTCATAAGGAGGGAGCAAGGAATTTCCGTTCCGTGTTCTTGGAGTAGGTGAGTGGTAGGTGCCATAAAGTAACTTTTATTATTGTATGTTACCGGTAGCTCATTATAGCACCGTACGGTTTTGCGAATACTTGCTTCTACTGGCTGACATTTTACAAGATAAATAAGTTCTCCTCGGGGAACCGCGGTAAAGCCGGGTTCTTTGAGTCTCATTAATGCGAATTCAGCAGGATGATGTTGAGCTATAGCTAGCTGTGTTTCCAAAACCTGATTTTCCAATTCACATTTCTTCAGTATGATATGTTTGTACATAGATTCCATCTGTGTTTTGATGTGACGCTCAACGTAAACGAATTTCGAATTTATATAAGTAAAGAGATCAAGATTAGCTGTTGAAATTGGTCTTTTGGGGAACCAGTATTCATGTCCTGATTTCACTACGATCACTAGTCTCGGGTGTTCTGTTTGGAAGCCTGTAAATCTGCACACAGGAACGGTTTTAATCACTTCCAAAGCAAAAATAATATCTCCGCTGTGTACTGCATACAGAGTACGAATATTCACTCCCTTTCCAATAGTTTGGCTTTTTATGGCTAACCCCTGATAGAGAACGTCGTATTGCAGGCTTTCACAGCTTGAATCTGCGATCATTTCCCAGAAACTCATACCATACTCTGGGTCGGTGCATGTACCCTTAATGTATGGGCATACGATGTTATTCCGCAACACAGCATGGTTGTCTTCTAGTCGAACGACACTGTCATAATCAGTGATGGTGATCTCCAAGGCGTGCATCACTACTACGTTGTCCCATGAGTTGGAACCGAAGGTGTACGGAACTCCGGCACAATTTCCTTTTGCGTCGACGGATCCCGCAATTACTTCTGAATATCGTGAGGACGAATTTGCTTTGATGTTAGCTAAAATACGATTATTTTGGAGAAGATAAGTGCCATGGGTATGAATTCGGAGACAGCTTTCTTTGGTTATTTCGGAGATGAAGGTGCTGATGCCTCCGGGCACTACGGAGAGATGGCTAAACATCCCGCAATGGAGAACTGTCTGTAAAACGTTAATCTTGCATTGGTAAACGTGAATGGAAGCCACCTCGCTCAGTTGTAGAAGTTGGATGTCTTCGTTGACTTGGTCCACTGGAATGTCTTTAATTTCACAATTCCGGCTGCTTAGTAAGGAGATTTTAGTTAGATTCATCCGTTCGTGTCCACAATCATACACAATGAGGGTTTCAGTTGAAAAGATTAGCAACATACATGTAAATGTAACATACGAAGTCCAGGTCATGATTCTGTCTAGGAATAAGAATTGGAATAGAGTTGTGTTAATTTAAGTGAGTACGGTGAGTTATTACAGCTTATAATCTAAGTAAGTAAGACTAGTGTTGTGGGATGTATACCTCATTAAAGTTAGGGTGGAGTTCCCGAATTCGAAGGTAGAGGGGCCAGTTTTGAAATAGGCCTTTTAAATTCCCCAGATGAAGTTTTTACTCTTACAACTCTTGTTATATTATCTTTGCCTGGAAAGATCTCAATTATTCGAGCTAATTTCCAATAAGATGGAGGAGATCCCTCGTCCTTTAGGACCACGAGATCTCCTACCTTAAATTCCTTGTTAATTTCCTTCCATTTGCGTCGTTGCTGTAACTGATGCAAATACTCTGTTGACCACCTTTTCCAGAAGTCCTGACGCATCTTTTCGACTAGTTTCCATCGGGATAAGTGCGATATTTTCCTTTCTTCGTAATTGTTGTCAGGTAAGCTCAGCAGAAGGCTCCCCACCAGAAAGTGCCCTGGGGATAAGGGGTTTATGTCATTGTGATCTGAGGACAGAGCACAAAGCGGTCGTGAATTCATTATTGCCTCTACTTGAGTTAACAGCGTTGTTAGTTCTTCGAACGTGAGTAGAGTCTGTCCCACTGTTCGTCGTAGATGATGTTTCATTGATTTGACAGCTGCCTCCCACAGGCCCCCGAAATGTGGGCACGAGGCGGTATGAAATGCCATTCTACTCCCTTATTTGCATACAATTCGGCTGCTATTTGTTGGTAGGATCTGATGAATTCGTCCATTTCTAGATCGATGATTTTCTTTGCTCCCACGAAGTTGGTTGCATTGTCGCTGAAGATTTTTTTACTAAGTCCTCGTCGTGAGAAGAATCTGCGTAGGGCGGCCAGGAAACACTCTGAAGTTAAGTCACTTACAAGTTCAAGATGAGTAGCTTTTGTTACAAGGCAGACGAAAACTGCTATATAACACTTAGTGCTAGGTGCATTTCTAGTTTTCCTTGTTTTGATTAGTATGGGTCCAGCATAATCAATGCCTGTGCAAGTAAATGGTCGGCAGGGAGTTATTCGATCGGCTGGTAGTTGGCCCATAATGGTAGCTGTCTCTTCCTTTCGCCAGCGAGAACAAGTAGTACATTGATGTATTTTTTGTTTTATAATGTGTTTTGCACGAGGAATCCAATAGGTTTGTCTCAGTGTATACAAGGTCAGTTGGATTCCTCCATGCAGTGTGTCCTTATGAATTTGCTCAATCAATAATTCTGAGAACTTGTCCGAGTGAGGCAGAATAATAGGATGTTTTTCTTCGAAGGGTAAATCGGAATGTTCTAACCTTCCTCCCACTCTTAGAATGAGTTGATCGTCGAGAAATGGGTTTAACGCCAATAGTGAGCTTTTTCGTGGTAAATTTTGGTTTGCCTTTAAGCACTCAATTTCACTAGCGTACGCTGTCATTTGGGTCACTCTTATTAATGTTTGTCTGGCTTTATGAATTTCACTTGGGACTAGAACGAAATTGGGGTAAGCCTTTAACTTTTGGCATCTATCTACAAACCTTCGACAGTAAGCGATGGTTCTTAGTGCATGCGTCAGATTAGAGAATCGTTCTATGATGTGCTCGCTAATGGTGGTTAAATGGAAAGTTTTTAATCTTTTCTTTTCCTCTGGGTGGTCTTCCGTCAAGGTTGAATGCGGTTCTTTTGGCCACTCACTCTCAGGTTTTATGAGCCAAAAGGGACCTCTCCACCAAAGATCGTGGTCTTTTAATTGTAAAGGGGACACACCTCGTGAGGCGAGATCCGCAGGGTTATTTTGGGAAGGAACGTGTCGCCAGTCTGCATTTCCCGAGTTTTCAATGATTTCGGTGATCCGGTTTGCTACGAACGACTTCCATCGATGAGGTAGACTGCGAATCCATGATAGAACTATTGTAGAGTCGGTCCATAGGATGGTCTTACAGTCCTTAATATAAGACTGCTGCAAGGACTTTATCAATCTAGATAATAGGACAGCACCACACAGTTCCAATCGTGGTAAAGAAATTGTTTTGATAGGGGCAACTGTTCAATATCCTTCCTTGATATTGAGTATTTATGCCAGTTAATTCGCTTCGTTTGCTTGAAGCACACTTATTGAAATAAAAACACGTCTTTTATCTTTTACTGATATAAATTGTTTATTCAATAAATAATGAAATAGAATTCTGGTTTTAATCAACTTCCAAGAATAACAATAAACCTTTTTTTTTTATATTTGTAATTCAAATTGAAGCCACACGTATCAAACTCTAACAAACCTGCAGTTTGGTAATCCCCAACCTGCAGTATAAATCCTAAACTTGGCTTTCAATTTGAATTTAATTTAATTTTACTTTAATGTTGTTTATAATAAATTGGGTGTGGTGTTTCGTGTATGGCTCTTACTTTCTCTGGTAATCCCCAGTTCAGTAGTGAGCGTTTAATCCTAATGAAACGCAGTTTGGTAATTCCCAACCTGCGATCTAACCCTATATGTGGCAAATATCCACTGGCTCTTACTAATTCTCTGGTAATCCCCAGTTCAATAGTGAGCAACTTCCATTATTCGTCTCGGCCTTTTATAGTCAGAAAGCTTTAACGCCTAGCTTCCTATGTTTCCTCTTATTGGCAAAAGCTTTTAAGCTCTATTCTACTTGTTACTTCTAACCTTAGTCATGCCACACCTGACACCTTGTACAATTTGTACTAAAAACTTTTCCTATTTTGCCATCCAAGTTGGCTACCAGTTTGACTTACATTACATAAATTATATGTCATACATTTTATTTTATAGGTATATCTTTATATATATTTTTATTTATAATAAATTTCTTTTTAGCTAACTATTTAAATTCCTGTTGTGTAGCTGCGCCACAACATATTCCCGCCCCTTGATGTATCATCAACAAAACTTACCTATTAAAACGGGATTTAACAAGAAAAATATAAACGGAACTTATTGTTAATATTATTTTTTAATTTTAAAGCTAGACCAAACCGTCTTCTTGTCCCGGAGCCTCAACCTCACCGTTCGTCCTTCTCCCAGGAACAGCGTGTATCGTTTTCTTTTGCTGGCCTTTATCCGGTCCCACGGTATGGTGTCCATCATTTCATACGGAATATCTACGTATTCCCCTTCCTGAGTCCTCACAGTGCAGATTTTTATTTGTAGTTCTTCACGCATCTTTGGTTGCTGCAGAATTTTGCGTTCAATATGTGCAAATCGCTTGATAGCCATTTGTTTAAAGTCTCCCACTTGTTGATTTTGCTTACAAGGGATTTTGACGTCATATCGATCATTTAACAACCGTTTATGTGTCCGCTGATAGAAATCTTCACACTGTTGTTTTTCTTCTGTCAACCTTCGCCCTCCTTGTTTGTTTAACTGCTTGATGCTGGCTTCTGTAGTTGCCATATATGCACGATTCTTATTTTCTTGCTGAATTGCTGTCTTTGTAGATGCCATTTCTCCAAACAATATCCAACCCAATTTCGTTTTCTGGGCTATGGGGGCATCTGAAGGTTCTTTCTTTATCTTGCCGCAAATTATATTTGCATAGACCTTTACTCCCAGCAACATATCAATCTCACCTGGATCTAAAAATTGTGGATCTGATAATTTTAATCCTTTGATATAGTCCCAATTGTGATGTGCGTATCGAGTTGGAGGACAAACACTTGTAACGTTTTTGATTATGTATGCCTCTACTGGAAGTTCAAAATTAGGTGTCACAGGAGATCTTAACTGTATCATGGTGCTCTTTGTAGCTTCTGCTACCTTAATAGAGTCCAATCCTGTGACATTGAGTGATGCTGGTGACCCCTTAAGTTTCAATGCTTGATATGCTGCTTGAGAAATGAAGGAGCTTTGAGAACCCAAATCTATTAAAGCTCGAAGTCGTTGTCCTTTCACGAGTACTATAGCTGTAGCCAATAGTGCTTCCGTATTCTTATTAAGTAGATTACATCTAGTGGCACAGGCTGTTGCTGTAGTTGTATCGGTAGTAAGAACTGGGTTCGGTGGTGCACTAGCATCTTCATGCAGCCACGTATGGTGTCGTCTATGACACTTATAACATCCACTCTTGTGTGGACATATGTCTTCCGGATGCGGTCGTAAGCAGTTGCCACATAAATTATGTGTTTGCAGGACATCTTTTTTATCCTTTCTTGTAAGCTTCAGAAACCGATCACATCTATGCAACTTGTGATCTTGATTGCATAAAGGACATTCTTGACCGGCAATGCAAGATCCTTGGTGACGCTGTATACAATTTAAACAAATGCCATACTTTATAAGCATCTTGCGCCTTTCGTTGCTGTTTAATCGTTTTAACCGACCACACTGATAAATCAGATGTTGGCCTTTGCAAACGCTGCAATTCTTGTGTTCACTGGAAAGATATGTAGAAGACTTCCTAGGCACCAGCATGTCTCTCTGTTTAGACTGCGCGACCCTTCCATCTCGTAAAGCTTCATGCATTCGGAATCTTTCTTCTAAAAATTCAAACATTTTGTTTAATGCTGGATGTTCTGACGATGTTGCAATTCTTTGCTCCCAAATTCTCTTAGTTTCTTCTGGTAGACGTGTAGTTAACAGGCATACAACAATTTGATCCCAATGTTGTACTGGACTTCCTAATGATGCCAACTCGTGCAAACGTCTCTTGGTGGTATCTAACAAGTCCTTTAAGTCTCGTTCAGACTCCTTAACGATGTTGGTTTGTGTTAGTAAAGCCTTTAGATGCGTAGTAACTAACACTCGCTTGTTATCATATCGCTTAACAATCTCATCCCAGGCAGCTTGATAATTGTCACCAGAAACATCATATAAATCCAACAAACGATGCGGTTCTCCAGAGAGACATGATCGTAAATATTGGAGTTTTTGAATTAAGGGAATGTGAGGATCATCGTGAATCATGGAAGTGAAACTATCGCGGAAATTTCTCCATTCACTGAAATTCCCGTTGAATTTTGGTAATTCCGTTGCTGGTAGTCTCTTCTCTGCAGCCCTCACAACTGTGACTTCCGATGGTGACGACTGCATATGAACTTCCTTATGTTGAATCCTTGCAAGTCCATCTTGTAAATCTCCTAGAAACTCAAAATAGGTTTCTTCAAAGATTGAATACAGATCAGCTGTTTCATACGTCGCTACCCGTTCGCGGTCTTGGTCTGATTCCTCATCTTCGAGTCTGTATATTTGCTCGTGATTCTCCAAGAACTGTCTCCAAAATTCTTTAATATTTTCAATGCGGCCTGTTAAATATCCTTCAGTACGTCTTGCTTGACCAGTTTTTTTAAAATTTGCAATCGCTTTAGTTAAATTAGCCTGCAATGTCTTCTGCGATTTTAGCAAAGCGTTCATTTTGAACTGATTTGAATATTGTATTATTGGAAGTGGATTTTATTAAATTATTTAATTAACTGTATATTGCTTTCAATAAATGTGCTTGGCTACAACGATCCGGCTCGAAGGACCATGTTCAATATCCTTCCTTGATATTGAGTATTTATGCCAGTTAATTCGCTTCGTTTGCTTGAAGCACACTTATTGAAATAAAAACACGTCTTTTATCTTTTACTGATATAAATTGTTTATTCAATAAATAATGAAATAGAATTCTGGTTTTAATCAACTTCCAAGAATAACAATAAACCTTTTTTTTTTATATTTGTAATTCAAATTGAAGCCACACGTATCAAACTCTAACAAACCTGCAGTTTGGTAATCCCCAACCTGCAGTATAAATCCTAAACTTGGCTTTCAATTTGAATTTAATTTAATTTTACTTTAATGTTGTTTATAATAAATTGGGTGTGGTGTTTCGTGTATGGCTCTTACTTTCTCTGGTAATCCCCAGTTCAGTAGTGAGCGTTTAATCCTAATGAAACGCAGTTTGGTAATTCCCAACCTGCGATCTAACCCTATATGTGGCAAATATCCACTGGCTCTTACTAATTCTCTGGTAATCCCCAGTTCAATAGTGAGCAACTTCCATTATTCGTCTCGGCCTTTTATAGTCAGAAAGCTTTAACGCCTAGCTTCCTATGTTTCCTCTTATTGGCAAAAGCTTTTAAGCTCTATTCTACTTGTTACTTCTAACCTTAGTCATGCCACACCTGACACCTTGTACAATTTGTACTAAAAACTTTTCCTATTTTGCCATCCAAGTTGGCTACCAGTTTGACTTACATTACATAAATTATATGTCATACATTTTATTTTATAGGTATATCTTTATATATATTTTTATTTATAATAAATTTCTTTTTAGCTAACTATTTAAATTCCTGTTGTGTAGCTGCGCCACAACAGCAACCTTTGTTTTAGATACCAAAAGGTGAGCTGTTGGATTATTATCATGGCCAAGAACTCGTAAATAAACGGCAGCTGCATACGCTTTTTCTGAACTGTCACAAAATCCGTGCAATTCTACTGTGGATGCTGTGTAACTATTTACCCACCGTGGTATTCGTAGTTGCTCAATATGAGGTAACACGCTTATAAAGTTTATCCAATCGGATCTTAGATATTCTGGAATTTCTTCATCCCAGTCAATACGGGTAGTCCACAGTCTTTGCATAAAGATTTTTGCTTGTATGATGATGGGACTCACCCATCCAAGCGGATCAAAGAGTTTTGCGATAATAGATAAAATACGGCGCTTTGTCCAATTATTTTCCTCAATTAACGCCACCTTGTATTGAAATTCATCGGCTTTGGGATCCCAATAGATTCCTAAAGCTTTTAGGACGGTGTCTTCTGAAAATTGCACCTTTAGCGCCTCCTCAGATTTGCTGGTGTTTGGGATATGTTCTAATATTCGGGAATCGTTAGATGCAAATTTTCGCAGTGGGAAGTGACCTTTTGCTAATAAGGCGGTGATTTCAGCTTGGAGAGATTTCGTTTCTTCTATGGTGTCTCCTCCTGTTAAGACGTCATCAACATAGAAGTCATTAATAAGACAGCTTGAACCACGGGGAAAATTGGCCCTTTCATCTTCAGCCAGCTGTTGCAATGTTCGGATCGCTAAATAGGGGGCACAGTTGACACCGAAAGTGACCGTTTTTAACGCATATTCCTTAATGGGGGAGTTGAGATTGTCTCTCCACAAAATCCGTTGGAACTCAGAGTCATCCGGGTGAATAAATATTTGCCGATACATTTTCTCAATGTCGGCAGTGAAAACGTATCTGTGGAGTCTCCATTTTAAAATAATAAGAGTAATGTCATGTTGTAACGTGGGGCCCACTAGAAGGTTATCATTCAACGATTTTCCATTTGACGATTTGCATGAGGCGTCGAAAACTACCCTTAACTTCGTCGTCGTGCTTGAGGGCTTTATTACTGCATGATGCGGGAGATAATACTTGTGATTAAGCGTGTGATTAGTAGATGTTGGCACTTCCACCATATGCCCAAATGTGATATACTCCTTTAATACCTTATTGTATTCCTTGAGTACTTCCTTCCTTTCGTTATTTCTTTCGGTTGAAAGATAGCGTTTTAATGCAATTAGCCTGGATTCCCCGAGTTCTGGACCATTTTCCTTGAAAGGTAAACGAACTACATAAGATCCATCGGGGTTGCGACGATGTGTGGTTTTGTAGATTTCTTCACATCGCTGATCATCTGTAGAGGTTTTCTGTGGTGGTGAGACTTCTTCAATTTCCCAAAACTTCTTAAGCTGATCATCCAGAGAACCGGTGATATTATAAGACCTTACCTTCGGAGTTCTGTTCGTGGTCGAAGAAGCTTTTCCTGTTAAGATCCAACCAAATATGGTGTTCTGTGCTAAAGGGGTACCGTGCGGACCCTTTCTTATACCATCACATATGATAAGTGGATAAATGTCAGCCCCGATGATCATATCTACCCTTGCTGGTACATCGAAGTTTGGATCTGCGAGGTCTAAGTTTTCCAAGTGATCCCAGGAAAATTTGGTAAGTGGCACTGACGGAAGCAAATCTGTCAAGGTTTCTAAAACAAAAGCTGATGTCGGAACTCTAGAAGGGAACTTCGTTGAAAGAATCGTTAAATTGGCAGCTCGCGTTGCTCTGGTGATTTCCTTCTCTCCAACACCTGTGACTACGATCGGGGCGGGTTCGGTTTCTAAATTCAGTTGCGATACAATGGAAGAGGTAATGAATGTTACTTGGGAGCCAGGGTCAATTAATGCACGCCCCTTAACAATTCCATCAGGACCCTCCATTTCTATTTCAGCTGTGGCCAGCATAACCGGGTGGTTCTCGTTAATAAAATGAGCAGCGACCCTGGTAAAGCCTTCTGAAGTTGCTTCACTTTCAGATCTATGTTCGACTTTAGCCTTAGCCGGCTGCGTGCTAGAACTCGGTTCCTGTTTGTTTATTGTTGGAAGATGCAGTAATGTGTGGTGTTTTCCTCGGCATTTACCACATCTAGATTTGCTGAGACATTTTTTGACCGAGTGAAATTCTCCTAAACAATTTATGCAGTAACCTTTGGATTTTGCGATTCGCAACCGTTCTGGGGGATCGCTGTTTAAAAAGCTTTTGCAAGATCGCACCGAATGTTTTTCCTGACATACTTTGCATGTTATTTGACCTACATAGAAACTTTGTATGTTGACATTACCCGTTTCTTGCTTTTTATGTGGAGGATTTTCTTTCGTTCGCACTTCACTTAGAGCTTCCAGTGTGCGGAATCTGGTTTCAAGAAAGCCTTTCAGCATTTCCCATGTTGGGTAATCACTTTGGTTTGAGATTTTCTCCTCCCATGCCTTATGCGTCTCTGGAGGGAGCTTTTGTGTCAGTAAATGAATCAAAAGGGGGCCCCACTCAGCAACAGATACTTCTAGGTTACCTAGCGACGCCAAACATTCGGTCGTAGTGTCGATCATTGCCTTAATTGCATTAGCTGATTCACTGTTTATTTTGGTCTGCGAAGTCAATGCCCGCAGTTGAGTTGATATGAGCACACGTTTGTTTTCATATCTGTCGGTTAATGCGCGCCACGCCGTTTTATAATTTTCATTGGTAATATTATACTGTCGGATAACCTTGGCCGCATTTCCCACTACGTTCGCCTTAAGGTAATGCAATTTTTGCACACTGGCTAGAGATTCGTTGGAATCGATGAGTGAAGTGAACAAATCCCGGAAACTAACCCAGTCAGCATAATTGCCCGAGAATTTAGGGAGCGTTATGGTTGGCAATTGTACAGCGGGAGTCGAGGGATTTGTTCTTGTAGGATTCTGTTCACCACTTTCCTTATGATCTTTTTCAAAGGTGCTCAATTTGTCAACTAGCTCACCTTTGAAATCGAAAAAGAGTTCTTCGTACTTATCGTAATGATTTTCCTTGAAATATGGTGCCTCATCGTCTTGATCAGTTTTTAGTGAGGTCAAAGATCGATCAGTAGCGGAGAACTTTCCCCACAGGTCATGCCAGCCATTGACACGACCGAGATAATAACCGTGTGTTCTCTTAATTAGCGCGGTTTTCCTCGTGTTCCTGACAAATTTGTTCATTTGCTCCATTAAAGATATTTGTAGTTGTAAAAGCGCATGAACTGAAGTTGCCTTATCGTAGTCAGGGTTTGCGTTAGAGCTTGTTCCTTCCATTTCTTTGTTTGTTTACACGACCGCAATAAATTTAGATTAAACTCAACTCAACGGATAATGACTTTTTTTTATATTACTTCACACTTCAGGGATACACATTTGTTATTCAGGGACACACAGTACACTTAGTTATTTTTCAATAATAGTAAAAAAAAGGAAAAGGGATAGGTACTTACAATTTGTTCAACGGTTGAAGTTAAACGTTGAAGCTCTTCTCCTCGGGATGTACTGGGCTGATAGTAAAGCTGTTCTTGATGAAAGTTTTAAACTTGTTGCAAATCACACTTATTGTCAAAAGTCACAAACACTTCGCACTGATATTTACAAAAAATCCGGCTCGAAGGACCATGAAATAATTAGACGGATTGTGTAATGAAATGCTTTACAATTTTATTGGTCTGTAGTAACAATAAAACCTTTAATACACAAATGTAATCAAACTAATAAAAACTTTAATACACAAATGTAATCAAACTAATAAAAACTTTAATACACAAATGTAATCAAACTAATAAAAACCTTAATACACAAATGTAATCAAAACTTTACACAAAAAAAGGGAAAGTAAAAAACTTTATCGAACAACTTTACTAAACTAATTACAAGATAATGGACGCGGCGCGGCGGTAATTCATCCGGCGGTGATGATTTTGACTTCCAGACTGATCGATGTCTCTTCGATTTTGTTGAGTGCATCGCACGCGCACCTCAATCCGCGATCGCGCAAAAATGCCGAATTGCCCTTCTTGTCTTAATTAAGGTAATTTAGGCGATCAGCAATTGTGCACGCGCAATTGATTATTGCAATCGATTTGCAATTCGAAATGAGGGCGATCGATGCACTCTTAGTGAAAAATCCAAATTAGGTTTCCGGTGTCAGGTGGCGAAACACCACTTTTGCGCATGCAAGTCAGGGGCGGCGCTTTCATAGGTGCGAATGGTGCACTTGCACCGGGCACAATTTGTCGGGGGCGCGGGGAATTTAAGCTTTGACAAAAAAAAATTAATAAGTATTCTTAGGGTTTCAAGAAATTACACAAATCTACCCAGTTTTTGTCCCTGTACTTTCTCATGCAAGAAAAACTAGAAAATTTTCCAGATAATCTTAACCTCGAGATTTGAAAAAACTCCCAGGTGAGAGAAAAATCGTTCATTTATTTGGAGCACTTTTTGAAAATTCTGTGAAAAGCACCATATCCACTGACACAAAGGAATGATTCTTCCGATGGCTCTGTATTGTGAATTGCTATTTACCGTGATTGATATAAACTTGAGGGCAATGTTGCTACACTGTTAAAATCTGTTTCAAGAATTGTTGAAGAGGTAAATGAACGAAATTAGGAGAACCCAACTCCTCATGGCTAGACCACCTCTTTAATTGCTCTTTTTTGTTTGGTTCTTTATATCCCGCCTTCACCGGCTTCAGTTCAATAAAGTTAATTTCAATCCGCATAATTGGCTTCACCGGCTGGAATGTTCAAGAAGCTAGAAATGCAAAAGCTCACTAGAATGATATTCCATTATTCCAGTTGATTACTCTCTTTTGAGCCAGCTTTTACGTTCAATCTCAATTTCATGATCTGTTGGGCGAACTTAGGTCTTATTTTCCTGAGTTCAATATGTGAAAATGTGGGAAAACTCAGGCAAAAATTAATGCTCAAATTTGCGCCGTTTGGCGGTAAAGCCGTTGTATAACTGTCTAACAAATTAATATGGCCAGTGGCCCGTGTGAAACAAAACTTGCCTGTATTCAATTGTCAATTCTCTTTTCAAATTCGATGAAGAATCGCATTGGTTTTCACAAGAGCCCACTTTTCCAATAAACTAGCTGCCATTTCTTTTCTTTTCCTTTTCCTAGCAAAAGGGAGACAAAAAACAACAAATAAGAAAGAATTCATAGGTTCAAAATCTCTGCCCGCACCATCGCCCTCGCCTACTCTCTTCTCCGCGAACGACGTTTTCAGCAGAATTTTGTTGGTTGGTTGTTGACCTATGCGAAACTTCCTAACTATGTAATTTTTTTTATGTTATACGCATTATTATGGTGAAATTTTAAATTTCTCCCATTCAGCCAGTGTTTGTGTCTTTTCCATCGCCCTTCTTTCCGTTTACAATTGAACAGTTTATGTATGGGGCGCAATATGGCATAGTGCACCGGGCGCAAAAAACCCAAGCGCCGGCCCTGATGCAAGTTACTTACCCGTTTTACTGGCATATGTATTCCCGGCTTTAGGCTTAACTACAATGGTATTAAGACCCGTTTAAAGGGCCCCGTACAAGGTCGAACAATTTGCGCAAATTTGTGTTTGACAAAATTTATGTGATTGTCCATACTGCAAACTTGAAGTTGCGCAAACTTCAGATGTGTCTATGTTTTCCTGAAGAGAACATGTTGCGTGTTTAGCAATTATACTTGAAGGTTGTGCAGAAAGTGATGCAAAATTACGCCCGAAAATAAAAAAAGAAAAAACCATGGTCATGACAGTCTAATCCGAGAATTAGAAATATCATCACGTCTGAACAATTAGACCGGTTTCCTTTTAGTGAATTGTTGAACATGTAAGGACCATTAATTAAAAAAGCAGATACAGTAATGAGGGAATAAATTCTCCCCCAATAACGATTATCAAATCAATTTCATCAAAGTACCGCAGTGAAAGTACGTACAAATCTTCTACACCTGCCCCGGAGCTTTTGTTATTAGATAATTTTCGATATGATGAACGGAGACAATTAATTTTTTTACGTACGGTTTTCCTATTGGCTTTACTCGAAGTACCTACGCGATGCATTTCGATAAATTTCCTCCAGAATTCTTCATCCGCTTGCGAAAATGCCATTTTCGCACTTAATTTGAGGACAATTAAAATTTCATTAACTGCATTTGTTGCATTCTTGCCACAACAACACCATACACGATCAAACAACTTGCACAACGCTGCCAGTTGTACAAAAATTTTCAAACGCGTTTGATTTTCATAAAACAGTTGCGCATCTCATCAAATCGCCCCATACAACGGGAATATGTTTGCACAATGGGGTACGTTTCGCAAATTGTTGGATCATATATGGGCCCCTTAAGATGCCTCATCAAATTCTCTTAAGTCTGGCTAATTTTCTGTGAAAACGTAATGAATGTTAAGCTCGATGCGTCGCCGGCTGGATCAGATTTAATCTACCTGCCAATACTGCTCGTATTTCTAAGCTTTACTTTCTTCCTTTTGGTATCTTTCCGTCTTAGCTTCTAATAATTAAGGATATTTAGCTTCTCCTCCACTTGATTTATAGAATTCACATGATCGTACCATTACAGTCTATGACGTTCTTTGCTTTTAGCTATACCTTAAGCTGGCGGTTACAGCGCAGCCGTTTGCTCGGCTAATTTCTGGCATTCCAAAAGTACATGGTCTGCCTCCTATACCACTTTTCTGAATGCCGGGCATTGCGTGGACTCATCTTGTCCGAACGTGGTTAACCATGGTTAACTATGGAAAACTTTTGGCGTTCAAAGATTCCCATGGTTAACCATGGTCTAGTTAATTTATAGTTAAGAAGAAGAAGAAAACCAACTCCTTAACAGTTGTTTAACATGTTGTTAAACACATGAGCAAATTAAAGTGGGGTTTGTGAGATTATTGTAAATAAATAATTAATGGAGACATACGAAATAATTGAAACACATAGCAGAGATTATTTTATGGGAATTTTTCTTAATTTTTAACTTCCCAGTATAGGAAGTTATTGTAATCGGTCCGAAAATCGAAATCGAAAATTTCAACGTATTTTCATCTTTCAAGGTCCCAGGAGCATTTTAAGCAAAAAATTGGGAGGAAGTATGTGTGTGTGTATGTGCGTACGGATGTGGTCATTTTTTCCTGCACGATATCGAGCGAACCAAAAAGATATCGACTTCGTTGAGGTGTCGTTCGAAGCGTATTAACCGAAATATGATCTGAAAAGATTTTCATGAAATTCGGTCCAGCCGTTTTTTTGTTTAAGCGACGTAAGTGATTTTTGTACCTGCACGATATAGCACGAACCAACCATGATACCGACTTCTTTGAGGTGCCAATCGTGGCGTATTACCGAAAGTACAGTTCGAAAAGATTTTCATAAAATTCGATCGAGCGGTATCTATGTTTAAAGGGCGTAAGTGATTTTTGTACATGCTCTATAGAACACAAAGCAAAAATGATATTGACTTCATTGAGGTGTCGTTCGAAGCGTATTAACCGAAATATGATCTGAAAAGATTTTCATGAAATTCGGTCTAGCCGTTTTTTTTAAGCGACGTAAGTGATTTTTGTAAATGCACGATTTAGCACGAACCAACCATGATACCGACTTCTTTGAGCGAGGTGCCGATCGTAGCGTATTACCGAAAGTACACTTTGAAAAGATTTTTATAAAATTCGATCAAGCGGTATCTATGTTTAAAGGGCGTAAGTGATTTTTGTACATGCTCGATAGAACGCAAACCAAAAATTATATTGACTTCATTGAGGTGCCGATCGAAGCGTTGGAATGACACCCGTTCAAAATGAAGTTCACTTTTATGGATTCAGCCAAACAATAGCTTCCCCAAGAGTCATCACTCGTTAAAATCCGAGTTTCTTTAGAAACCATTCAACAAATACGTTAACCATTACAAACATGACGAAATTTTCAAACTTTAGTTCAGCATTGTTTGAACGGCGGATTGTTTTGGGAATTGAGTTCATCGCGGGATTTCCAGTGATTGCAGTTTAGCCTTTTCGGACAAGTTTGACAAATCCGTTACATTGATTAATTTTGGTACTATCTCCTGAAATCGTTCGAATTGAAAATGAAGTTTTTACCATTGCAGTTTATCATCAGCGCGTCAACACGCTCAAAATGAATTCGCTTTATAGTGTAGCGAACGAAGTGCCAGGGACATGTTTGTTTGCTACTGTTCAACAAAAAAAAGTTCTTTAGAAAAGCCTTGATTTACCATTCTTATCGTTATTTCAAAGAGCTTCCTTCCATCATATTGGGAAGCTGATCGTGTGGACCGAAAGGGTCGAACCCACATCGCAACTAGTTTTTAACTTGTAGCTAACCACGGTATGTTCCAAAACCTCCACGGTTAAACATAAATTTTCGTGGTTAAGTGAAATGAGGCAGCACGATCAGAGCTTACTTCGTGGTTTACCATAGCAAGGTTTTTGAACGCGCTTCAGATGGAGGTATGCTCTCGCAACTCATATCTCCATGTTCTCTTGTGACCCATCCCTCCACGTTTGTTATGAACCTGTGGGTTCATCGAACTTGGGTAGATTTATTCTACTTCCTTTGAAACTACTGAAATAATAGTCACTTCAAAATCATGTTCTTATAGTGGTTACTCAATTGAGGTGACCCGGTTAGGGTAACTGAAATATGATACGAAGAGTTTCATACTCAGGACTTTAACCTATCAGGCAAATACAGCATCAATGGTGGTGCCTGTCGTGTTTTTGAAACCAATCGATCTTTATTCATGGTTGAATTTACATGATCTTCGAGAAAGTTAATAGGTGGACTCGAATCTTCGCCTCTGCCAAGAAATTTTCCTCAGTCTTTTGTGTATGGTCATAATACTTATTTCAAAAATTAGAGTTTTAATTTGGAGTATTGTATACTGCTATCGCAACTTGTAAATTGAGACTGTTACAAAGAGCTAGCCTATTAACCGTTTAAAATTGAATCTGGAGTCTTCCAACGCTCCATTCTAGGCCCCAAGCTTATTATTCATACACGACTTCCTCACAAAATTCCCCTCCTTAACACAACTTGTATATAATACGCTGACGATATACTTGTTTGGGATACAAATGTCTCACCTATTTAAGCCACGGCAGAACTCCAAACACACGTCAACAAAATAATAGATTACCTAGATAAATCAATATATTTATATTATAAAAGAAAGTTGTATGTCGGTATATTCCGATAAAACTCAAAAATGAACCAATGCAGCCCAAAAAACGTTTAACGGTAGGGTAGCCCCAACCCTCCCATCCTTAAAGAAGGTTTCGGTTTTGGGCTGCGCGGTTATGGTTTGGAGAAAAACGGATTAGAATGAGGTTGACTTGACCTGAAACTCAACCAAAACTTCTAGAAGGTTCGAGGAAGTTCGAAAACTTCGGGGAGGCTCTGGAAGGTTCAAGGCAATTCTAGAAGGTTCGAGAACCTCCAGAAAGGTTTAAGAAAGTTCGAGAAATTTCCAAAAGTTCTAGAACCTTTGAGAAATTTCTAAAAGTTCCTGAACCTTCGGCAAAGTTTAAAAAAACTTGAAAACCTTCAAGAAATTGTTGAAAGTTCTAGAATTTTCGAGAAATTTCTGAAAGTTCGAGACTGAAACCTTCGGAAAAGTTTGTAAAAACTTGAAAGTTCGAGAATTTTCGAGAAATTGCAAAAACTTCTAGAACCTTCGAGAAATTTCTTAAAGTTCGAGAACCTTCAGAAAAGTTTATACAAACTTGAAAACTTTCAAGAAATTGTTGAAAGTTCTTAAATCTTTGAGAAATTCCCGAAAGTTCTAGAACTTTCGAGAAAGTTCTTAAATAAACCAAACGACTTAAAAATGTCAGATAAGATAAAGTGGAGGTTCTGGAAAGTTTACGCGAATTCTTGAAAGTTCGAGAGCTTCCAGAAAGGTTCTAGAAACTTTTGAGAAATTTCCGAAATTTCGAAAACATTCGACAACTTAAGAAAAAGTGCTAGAATTTTTAAATACCATTAATACGGTCAAAGATTGTTCGAGTACATGAAATTTCGAGAAATTTCCGGATATTTACATTTCGAACAGGCCATATATAAAAGCGACGATGAATTCCAGAGGAACAGTTTATTGTTACAAATTGTGAAAGTCTGATTGACAAGTGATATCAAGTATCAACGTGAGCTAGTGCAGTGAATTGTAATTAGTGCATATTAGTGATTAGTGCATTAGTGATAGAGCATATTAGTGCATTTAGTGATCTAATTAGAAATTGTTGTGTAATTAGCAGAGTGCATACGATAATCGTAAGGGTAAGTTGTGATAATACACATACACACATACACACTTACACATATACACATACACACATGCACACATACACACATGCACACATACTCACATACACACATACACATACACACATACACATACACACATAAACATACACACAATACACATACCCACACATACACACACATACACATACACACACATACACATACACATACACACATACACATACACACATACACATGCACACATACACATATACACATACACACATACACACCCAGCTAGCACATATTTCAATTTGTAACAAATTTATGTTGCAATTGGGTCGTATTCCAGTTTTTTTAAACAAATGTAGTCACATGTAGGTTGTATTATTGTCTCGAATTTCCCAAATATTTTCCAAATTTTCTTTTTTCGGGTGGCGCGTGAATTTTCCAGACCTACATTCATTAAAAAAATTGCATTCGTTTTATAATGTCCTACAATGTTTTAATTTTAAAGTACTGCATAGTGAGTAGTGTCTTGTTTTTTCGTTTCATTCCATTATGTCTCTGACATGTGAAACACACTTAAACTGCGATTCCTTTTTTGTTAAAAATATGTATATATTATAAAGAGTAATAACTTTTCCGGATGTTCAAAATGTTTTATCTTGTTGTGTGCAACTTCAGTTTGTGGCAAAAACACATTTAAAACATAGCAAAAGCATATTTTTCGCCTCGTTGCGACCAAATTGTTACAAAATAAACATTAAAGATCTGCTTTTTGAGTCGCAATGTAGCCACAGTCGCACTACATATCTTATCTTGCGACACTTTTACTATTTAGATTAACTCCAATGCTACTATTTTGTGCTAGCTGGGCATGCACACACATACACTTACGCTTTAACGTTTGTTTGATATTTTTGTTTCAGAACCACTAAGTTAAGTCAAATTGGCCAGCATGCCTAGACGCAAAAGAGGAGGTGATCTTGCTTCTTCGGATTCGAAAAGAAAAAAAGTTAAACAGCAGCGGAAAAATGAATCTGAAAGCGAAAGAAAACGTCGATTAGCTTTAAATCGTGAAAACAAAAAAAGTGGACAGAAAAGTTGTCAGATGAACAGAAGGAAAACATCAAAGAATCGGACCGAATACGGCTTCAAGCTAAAAAGCGTAGACAAACTCCTGCAGTACAGAAAGCTGAATTAGTACAAAAACAAAAGGAAATGCGTAAAGTTCGCGTAAGACCAAAAAAGGAGGCCCATGATCAAAATCAGTGTTCGTGAAGTGCGAGGGAGAAGTAAAAGAAAGAATACTCTGGATTGCGAGGTTTTTCATTTCGATCCCGGAAAAAATTACAACGGATATAAACACGTCATCATTGGCAAAATGGATCAATTGTGTCAGTTCTGTAGTGCTAAAAAATTTAGAAATGAAACACGTGGAATGTGTTGCTCAAAGGTATAAGTTCGATTACCACCATTGGAACCTCTACCACCAGAATTGTTTCATTATGTGAACGGAGAGACTTCCGACTCAAAACATTTTCTTCAGAATATAAGGGCTTACAATGCTTGCTTTCAAATGATATCTTTCGGAGAAACATCTGAAAGTAATAGTAAACATCACTT
The DNA here is from genome assembly GCA_949987705.1 of Thereva unica. Taxonomy (NCBI): domain Eukaryota; kingdom Metazoa; phylum Arthropoda; class Insecta; order Diptera; family Therevidae; genus Thereva; species Thereva unica. The sequence continues at coordinate 62,288,469 of OX465284.1, forward strand.
CAGTCCTGTGTTTTCGAATAAAGGACAAGTTTATCATAAAGTAGGATCATTGTTACCACCGCCAACTGAATCTCATAAATTTTTGCAAGTATATTTTATTGGATTGCAGAACTTCAGGCTGAACAAAAAAAAACTGCGTTCAGAAGAATATATTCATCTGAAAGACGCGATCTTGAATGACGGCAACGTTATTGACATAGGAAAACTGGTTATTCTACCATCATCTTTCATCGGAAGTCCAAGGCACATGCATGAATACACACAAGACGCCATGACGTATGTTAGAAAATACGGTCGTCCTGATCTTTTCATAACTTTCACTTGCAATTGCAACCCATCATGGCTGGATATCACAGATTACCTGGAATATGGACAAGCTTTCTCAGATCGTCACGATTTGATAGAAGTCATAAAAAAACATAATATTTTTGGCAAAGTCAAATGTTGGATGTACACAATTAAATGGCAGAAGCGAGGATTACCGCATTCACATAATTTAATTTGGTTGTGTAAAAAAATCCAACCTGATCAAATTGATGACAAAATTCGAGCTGAGATTCCAGATCCAAAAGAAAATCCTGATTTGCACAAAATAAATAGTTAAAAACATGATTCATGGTATATGTGGGAGACTTAATCCTAGCTCGCCATGTATGAGCAAAGGTAAATGTACGAAGAAATATCCGAGGGCATTCCTAAATGAAACTCAAACGGGAGAAGATGGATATCCTAAGTATAGGTTCAAATTAAAATACGAGGTAATCAAGAGATAGAAGTGAATAACAGCTGGGTCGTTCCATACAATCCACTTCTTTCACACATGTTTCAAGGTCACATTAATACAGAGTATTGCCATTCTGTGAAATCAATCAAATATGTGTGCAAATACATTAAAGGAAGTGATATGGCTGTCTTCGCAATTTCCGGTGATCAAAATCAGCAAGATGAAATCGTTAAATTTCAAATGGACATTAATAGTAATGAAGCGGCTTGGCGAATATTCGGTTTTCCAATCCACGACCGAGAACCAGCAGTTATTCATTTGGCAGTGCATTTAGAAAGTGGACAACGAGTTTATTTCTCAGAGAAGACTGCGAGGCAAGTTGGCAGCGAACCACCAGTGGATACTACATTGACTGCATTTTTTAAACTCTGTCAAAGTGATGATCAATTTGCAAAAACCTTGCTGTACGCGGATGTTCCAACTTATTATACGTGGGACCCAAACAAACGGATTTTTCAAAGAAGAAAGCAAGCAGAACCACTTGAAGGTTACGAAGGAATATTCAAAAGTAACGCACTGGGGCGAGTCTACACGGTATATCCAAAAAACAGCGAGTATTTTTATTTACGAATGATGCTACATGTAATTCGTGAACCGCAGTGTTTCAAAGATTTGAAAACAGTCAATGGATTTGTGTGTGATACATTCAAAGAAGCATGTCAGCGCTTAGGATTATTAGAAAGTGATAACCATTGGGAGTTAACTCTGCAAGAAGCTACCTCTTTAGCTACTGCTCATCAAGTAGGAGATTTATGTAGTTGCGACAATATTAACAATGTGCAATCCCTCGAATCCTCAAAAATTGTGGGACACATTCAATGAGTGATGATTGTATCAAGTACGACAAGCTAATCCAGAGTTGAACATTGAGTTCAACGAAAATACATATATTTAATCAAGCTCTGGTACTTTTAGAAGACAAATGCTTAGCAATGTGTAATCAAACATTAGTTCAACTTGGACTAAAAGCACCAAATAGAGATGCTCTTGATGCATTAAATTCTGAAATATTGAAAGAAAAAAGTTACAACGTTGATGAACTGCAGCAATACATTGCTAGCAAGCTTACGATTTGATAATGGATTATGCTAACAAAAATATTGGAGGAATTATTATTTAGATGCACCTGGTGGAGCAGGAAAGACTTTCTTAGTAAGTTTACTTTTGGCTGAAATACGCGCCGACGAGAGATTGCACTTGCTCTAGCATCATCTGGAAACGCAGCAACATTAATCCTAGGTGGAAGAACTGCTCACTCTGCGTTGAAGCTTCCATTAAATGTTGCAGAACAAGAATTTCCAATTTGTGATGTATCAAAACCTTCTGGACGAGGGCAACTCTTGCAGAAGAGTAAAGTAATTATTTGGGATGAATGTACATGGCACACAAGAAATCACTTGAAGCATTAGATAGAACTCTACAAGATTTTCGATGTAATTCAAAATTGATGGGAGGTGTGTTAGTTATACTTTCTGGGGATTTTCGGCAAACACTTCCAGTTATTCCAAAATCAACTCCAGCTGATGAAGTCAGCGAATGTTTGAAACAATCTGTACTTTGGCCCCGAGTAAAAGAATTGCAATTAAAAACGATGAAGAAGGCAAACTCTTTGCCGAAAAACTCCTACAGATTGGTGAAGGTACTCATCCAATCGATCCAGCGAGTGGGCAAATCGAACTTGAAGAAGATTTTTGTCACATCATTAATAATAAGGAAGAATTGATCGATAACATTTACCCAAATATTGTTGTAAACTATCAAACTCCAGATTGGTTGTTCGAAAGAGCTATATTAGCAGTGAAAAATGACATAGTAGACGGAATTAATTTGGAAATACAGGACAAAGTTCCTGGTGAGGCAAGGATTTACACATCGATCGATTCAATGGTTGATCCAGATGGAAGTGTCAACTTTCCTACTGAATTTTTGAATTCATTGAAAGTGGCAGGAATGCCATTACATAATTTAAAATTAGAAGTAGGATCGCCGATAATTTTGTTGAGAAATCTAGATTCACCAAAATTAATGGCACACGAATGACGATTAAACGATTGTCCAATAATATTATCGAGGCACAAATCATGATAGGGAAATATAAAGACAGTACAGAGTTTATTCCCAGAATTCCTCTGATATCTACAGATTTAACGTTTCAGTTTAAGAGATTGCAGTTTCCAGTGAAATTAGCTTACAGTATCACTGTAAATAAAGCACAAGGACAAACTTTGAAATATTGTGGTCTTAATTTGGAAGAACCATGCTTTTCTCGTGGTCAGTTATATGTAGCTTGCTCAAGAGTAGGAAGCCCGAAAAATTTGTTTATTTATTCGCCGAATAAAAGAATGAAAAATATAGTTTACAAGCAAGTATTGTAAATCCTTTTGTTGTTCTTTTGTTAAATGTAAGTTCTTTTTATATGTATCGGATTCGAATTTTGTATCAAAAATAAAACAACAGTATGAAAAAAATATGATGTGCTGTTTATTTTCATTTTTTAAAAAACCTAAACTGTGACAAAACCACTATCTCAACACACGGAGTGTAAGCTCTAGCAGGGCTCCGCCAGTAAAAATATAAAAAAAATGAAAAAATAAAAACAATAAAATAGAATTAAAAATAAATTATGTTGTTTATGTTCATTTTGTAAAAAAATCGTACGCTATGATAAAACCACTACCATCCGCGAAGCACGGGCCCTCAGCTAGTGGAACATAAAAATTAATCAGGGAAAAGTTAAATAAAATGCTTCAGGAATTCCTCATGTAAAGGACATAGAAACGCGCGATAGGAATCAAAACTCTGCAAAGTAACTATTAATAGTCACACAATTCCACCATGATGCATCACAGATTCAAGTAGAACCCACACGTAAAGGGCCATTCAGAAACGGCAGTAGCAGCGGCAGCAAACTGTTCCTATTGGGTAATGGTGATCATATGACAACAAAAGCAGCAGCGATTGCTAGTAAAACCAAACTTATTGCCGCTGCTCTGAAAAACTCCCGTATAAAAGTAGTGGCCCTAAAGCCGTTAATTAATTCTAAGACAATTCCAAGAGAAACTAATACCTTGCTCTGTAAGACAATGTATTTTTATAATATATTTTGTAGTCAGCTGACTAAATAAATTATGGACCGTTAAAAAGACAAGATTACAAATTAGAACTCTCAAACCAATTCTGTTTGTAAAGCATTAATGTTGACTTTGATTGCAATAATTTTACGAGTACTTGAAACTTGATTTAAACCTGAAATTTTGAGAAGAACTGGACCTCAAAATAAGTATACCAATACAAAATCATCAATCATCATTTCAAGCTAAAATGGAAAACAATTGAATAAATTATGTTTTCTCCAAATATTTTTATTTCGTTTTCACGCCTCTGAATAATTTTTCATATTTTTCGATTTCTCGTGTTTTTCAGGAAATGGGCAACAAATGCGGAACACGATCGAAATGGGTAACTGTTCCCCAGAATGGGTAGCACATGGCCACTTTATTTAGTCGCTAGGGCGTTTTAAGGCTTTTTTAGTGTTTTGCATATCACCCTGTATTTTGTAGTCCTATGGCCTTTTTTCATGGAATCAGTTCACGCAGAATCCTCCCACCTATCTAAACCTGTAAAAGTAAAGGTTCTACCAGAGACAACATAATACTCCGTATAAAGATGCGACAGCTAGAATTAAGAACCCGAACGCATTTGCATCTGAAGACCTCTGAGATTGCCTCCACCTTAGCAACATTCAACATATTAGAGTGTCCAGCTTCTCTGTCATGGTCCACAGCACAAGGCATGCGGTGAGTTTGTGGATAAAGAAGCTAGAATTTTAGGGGGCAAGGAAAGGAACTGACAACAGAATGTTTTTGGAAACATTTTCATTCTTCGAACTTTTGCCTCGAGATTTAATTCCTTAGGCGGGGCACAATAGCTCATTTTTTGGCCAAAAGATAATATTTATTTTATATTTATTTATTTATTTTTTATTTATTATACATTTATTGGGCAGTACACAAGAACTACATCTTTTAAAGTACAGAACAAACGGAAAAAAAAAAATTTTTAAATCTTAAAAAAAGAAAAATAACTTAAACTAGCCTTAAATAAATAATGTTGAAGTGAAAGGAAAATTATAGTGGATAGATAAGAGGGTTAGATAGGGGAAAAAATAGAAAGGAAATAAAAAGAACTAAAGAAAAGGTGCGGAAGAGGAAGAGAGAAAACTGGATGCTTGCTTTTTGAAAGCTGCTGCTGTGCCTATCCTTTTTATTGCGTTAGGAAGGCAATAGTCCGGGCGCTGGAGCATTTCCAGTGGTTTTGGTGTGATGTAACGGACTTTTTTAGTGGAATCGGTCAGAAATGATACACTCAACAATATTTAGGGGGTGCGCAAGCATGAAACTCCCAGGAAAAGTTTTGGTAGCCCAAAAACTGAAAAGTTCACTAAAAATTCCCTATTTTTTGGCCTTCTTGTTAAATATCTCTTAACGAAGGCTTCTAGGCGAAAAATTTGTTGAGCATGTTTTGTTCGTTATTAGATTTGCTAAAACTTACCCTAAAGTGAATTTTTGAAATTTGAATTTTTGCATTGCAAAATAGCCGAAAACCGCGAAAAAAAGTACCTCACTTTAAAGTTAGCACAAGGAAAGGAGAGACCATTATCTTCCAATTTAATTTTGGAATTAGCTAGTTAAAGGCATGATTAACTTATATCCAAAACCCGATCACGGTCGGTCAAATAGTTTTTGCATAATGAATTTTGCAATTAAGTGAATTTAAAAAGTTAAATTTGTTACTGCGCCAAAAGAAAAACTCCCATGTTGGTCCTGATTTTTTACGTATGCTCTAAGACTCTATTTACAATATCCAATCATTTAAATTCTGGTTTTTAATTTTTTTATGGTTTTTAATTTTTCTAAGATTTTTGGAAAAAAACTGCAACTAAGGCGTTTTTTCCACAAAAATTGCTAACTCGGCGACGCCAGAAATGCTAGCCGCGTTTCAAATTCGCTCGAAAAAGGACTCAGTCTCAGTCGCGAAAACCTCATTCAGCCGCAAATAGAACTCGTCTTTGATGTCATCTTCAGCGTCCTCAGTTGGAGCATAGCATTGGACTACCGTAGTACTTCTTAGTCTGGCAGAGGTGGCAAATCGGGTACCACCACTTTCCGACGTCTTTGTTAGCCGTTTGCCCCCCCCCCCCTCCACAGTGTTAGCGTCACCTTCCATTACTTTTGGATCAATATTTTGTTCAAAATAAAATCGTCTTCATGCAATTTCTAATTCTTCATTTTCTCGATTAACTGCTTCACTTTTAATTAGTACATTGCTGGAAGAAGTATACATATATACATTGTTTTCTTCAATTTCTTTGTGCCACTAGCCCATCATGTATCGCATGTTCCAAAAAAACATATGGAACGGGCAAAAACAAAGAACAAAAAAATCTTCTTTCAGAAGAACTCTAAAATCTAGGAAACCTTCATTATGACACACTTTTGCTGAGGCAGCCTAATACTGTGGATAGGGAATGAAATAACCTTTCATTTCATAAAAAAATTTATTAAATAACAGATGAGGGTATATTATATATGCTTGCTTACCTGTTTATACCTGGCAACCCCACAATTGGGCCCGGTAGAAATCAGGCAACCCCTATTTTTCCTATTCCTTGTGTCGTATTCTGTCAGTTAACGATCGATTTTTATGATTAACAAATGAGGGAAGTTGGTCCAAAAAAGTTAATTACAACTTCTTTTATTTAACACCTTCGGTACGCGATTTAGCTAGGCAACCCATGCGCGATTTATCAATTTATATATTATCTACCATATAATATTTGTCATAATCAAATAACAGATGAGGGTATACATTTCTTATACCGGATCTTGCACCATCAGAAAACACTCCAATTTGTTCAGGAGATTTGATTGCTGCCGCACAAATACATATAACGGAACACTTGCACAGCTAACGAAACATTCTTCTTTTACCATTTACATATTTGGATTGCAATGTTTTTCCGTAAGCTTATGGCCCATTTTGTCACATTATTTTTCTCCATAGTAACCAATTCTTCTATGCATTTTCACGTAGCTGAACCATCAATGGTGCATAAATCAGTCTTCAACAAAGTATTCCAATTTGATTTAATAACTTTAGCACTAATAGCTTTTTATTGAAATTAAAATATGGCTTGAATGCTGTTACGCCTAATCGGAAGAAACAATTTCTATTATTCAAACATTTCAACTCCCATTCTTCATGCGCACTGAGGGGGGGTCAGGGTTAGCCTAAGTTTGAGTTTACGTTACTCTACCCCCCCCCCCCCCCCCATTTTGGCCGTCATCTTGGAAAAGGTGTGCAAATGGTTTTTCCACTATTATATACATATGTATCTCGGAAACGGTATATGTTACAAAAAATTTGAAAGAAAATTTTTGAAGTAAAACTATTTTTCGTATAACGATGGGAAATGGGGGCTGTGTGTGCAACAGTTAAAATACACTTTGCCTTACTGCATAGATTTTCTGGCATGTTAGCTAAGAAATGTCGCACAGACTTTGCTTTATCTCATTATAGGAATACAAATTCACCATTATGTAGAGGTCAATTATTTCAGATTTTTCTTGTGGTTTTGTCACTGGCCAGGCTTATGCCGCGGACACTTTGGAGTTGACTGACATGTTGGAAGCGGCATATACGAAAAGAATTTTCGGCGCAGCCTGAGCAAGTGGGTTAGCTTTTTGGCGTGGCCAAACATGTGGCACTGCCGAGAAGTTACGGTATAAACACTTGAGACACTTTCTTAAAATGCCAAACGATGTAAACAAAAATGAAAAAATGAAAGAAGAAATGAACAATACATCTTTCTAACGTTTAATTTGTAATTGTGTCCAATATAAAATACTTTTTGCACGCTTCAATTGATAAAACCGAAGCTGTTAAAACCGTATGTCAGTGATTTGGGTGCTTAGAATACCAAAAGGGAGTGGTGAATTAAATGAGTGAGGTGCTGTTGTTTTAAATTGGCACCCCCTTCCCCTTTGGTGAGATGTTCTGGACCTTTCCCGTTTTAAATTGCAATTTTTTTAACTTGCAACAAATCGACGAATCGTTTATGTCAAAACTTTACACTGTTGTGAAATCGTTCCTGATATGTTTTTTGGGTCGCTGATTACGAAAATCGGGGTCCTACAGTCTTAAAACTCGGTTACTTTTAGGTTTTAATGTAAATAGGAATTCATAAATATTGATATTTTCAAATAGTATTTGTATCAAGTCCGTCAGTAGATTCGTCACTATTCTTCCTGCATCTGTCGTTGGCCTGAATTTACTATTTACTACGAAAGGTTTTACAGCAAGGTATAAAAGTGACCGATTTTCTGAATAATTTCTTTACGATTTTACCTCGTCCTAGAAAAATCTCAATAACAAGTCTTCAGCAATAGTAATAAAGGAGTGACTTTCCGTTATAAGAAATGCCGATGTTTGAGTAATGTAATAAAATTGTTTAGCACTTTATTGGGGTTTTTTATTGCTGTTATGCTATGTTTTTCAAGGTACGATATGGTTTAAAATGAAATTCTTTGAATAATAACATATATTAGTTATAGTTACTCCAATTTTTTTAAATAATATGTGTTAGGGCTGCACAGAAAAGTGCTTTATTCAGTTATGTTAACTATCTAGTAAAATATGGACGTAGCGATTTCAACTAAAGTTAAACTTAGTCTCTTCTTTCAGCAGACCATTCCAATGTATGTTCCCGGAAGGTTTCAATAATATTTTCATTTATACCAGGCATTTAATCGGCAGCTATCTCTCATATATTTTTAAGAAGAAGATCATATATTATGTATGCATAGTGTTAGCAATTTCTCTTTTTCATTCCATACTTCTTGATATTAAAATCATTTTCGAAAAATTTTTGCTTTCTTCGGAAACAAAGGGTGTTTTATCGATATTATAATTCTCTTTCTAACACATTTTATTCCTGAAGTTTTTCGACCGCTTTTTATTACAAACTGTCTTCATTTTTCTTTTCCACTCTTTATATTTCCTCAACAAACCAGAATATCGTTTGCGGTAGTAACATACTTTTTTCGTATTCCAAACATTGTTTGTAGAATATATTTGCCTGCTCAATATCTAGTTGTTGAAAAGGGGGCTCTAAAATGAATAAATTCTGTAATTGAAAGTCCGAGACTGGACTCCTTCTTTCATACGTTTTCCTTGAAAAATTGACATGAGGTCTTTCCTTATCTTCATTAATTGAAGAGTTTATAAATATCAAGGAAGGTAGTGAACCTATTTTTTAATTTCTTTTTACCAAAACAATTCGAATCGAAACAATCGAAACGTTTTGAGCAGACGTACGCATTTTCCTGTTCTTGTTTCCACTGTTAATTTACCAGCAGTATGAAACCCAGTTGTGCCAGATTTTGGAAATCGAAAGGATTTCAGATTTGGTTTAGCACGTTTATGCCCTTTGCAATGGATGAAGCAAACAACTGCCCAGGTTGCACGACTTTTTGGCATTTTTAAAAAAATTAGAAATTAGTGTCCAAAAATCTACAAACTTGTTTACATTTAATACCTCCTTTACACAACCCAAAGAAAGAACTTTGTCCTGCATTTTTGGAATGTTAAAGTACCATTTCCATGGACTATAGATATAAACATTTTTTTCTTGTTTATCGCTGTTATTTGCACTTCGAAAGGTTTTGTTTATTATTCATTTTGGTTTCTAACCAGATCGAGTTCAGAATACTTGGCCCACTTCACGCTAGACCAGGTCAAAGTCTGATTATCTGGCAATCACCTTAGTTTCAAATAAACTAAAAATATTTTAAAATTAAGTTAAATATCATTTCTACATTAACTAACTATCTAAATTGTTCAAATTAATTCTTCTCAATCTTATTCTTACCCCTTTGTGAGCATCAGTCTGTCTGATAGTCGATGTTTTGACATTGCACATTACTGGAACAAACAAACCTTTTTAAAAAAAATTCCAGCAAGCGAAAACAGAAATAATAAGAAAATGGTGAAAGTGTCACGAGACAATGGAAGCTATTGAAGATTTCCCTTTCTCCTGATTTATCCATAAATCAGCCCCATTGACCCTGTGGAGACTGCCGTAATCTAAAATCAAGTTCTAGAGGCATGAAGCAAGTTTTCTCATTTAAAAAGTTTTTTGTTGTTTTCTTTAGGAAATTTTTTGTGAGGGTGGCAAGGGGATCTGAAGTTGTTGATGGGGTTTGCAGATTTTGTTCGGTTTGTTTTAGGTAGACGTTGTGTACGAAAAAAGCGCCAGAGTAGGAAAACGCTACGTCGTCAATCTTTTCATTTAATTTTCTCAAAATACGGAGAATTCCTAAACAAACTGAAAGGAGCTACTTTCCATCAACAAGAAAAGTATCCCTTCCATTATTGCAAACGACTGCGATTGGCTGAGTTAATTCACAGAAGAAATTAGTTCTAGGAGTCGGAAACCATAAAACGATTTCATTTTGAGGTAGCAAATATGCGCAGACTTTCTTTTTGGCAAGTAACTTTGTTTATAGGGATTTGATAGTGGGTTAGAGAAAGTGTTTAACGTAATTGTTTTAACCCATGAAATTGCTTAAAATTTATTAGTTTGTTCTAGTTTAATGCCAAGAAACTTACAAACATGCGATCAATTACGTTGAAACCTTCCTTTCGATTTTAGGAACTAGTTAAATTACGAATTCTTTCCTGGAATGAAGATTTCTACGGTTGTTGAGTAGGGTCTCCATCCTCTTAGTAACCATACCGTAATTTGTCGAGTTCCGAGATAGTGAGTGCTGGTATAGTTGTTTTCAAACCTCGTGACATTCCGCGCATGTTCCCCAGCTAAGCTCTTAAAAATGTTTAAAAGTTCAGACAAAAGCTTCAGTTAACTCCTCCTATCAAATCACTTGTTGCCATGTAATCAGTCGCGACTGCGTATTGCTACCGGGAAATGTATCTTTCTGGGACTTCAATGATTATTTAAAAAATTTACAAATTATGACTGAAAATACCCGTTTTTATATATTTTTTTTATTTTAAGGTTTTTATATTTTACACATATGCCACAGAAATAATTTGTAGTAATTTCTACTAAAAAATACGATATTTGTGTTTTTATCACTTTGATTATTAGATTTTTGACATTTTCCGCCAGTCGCAAACGCGCTTCTGCCTGGGGAGGTTGTGTTGCTTGCGGCTGCGGAGAACTCTCAATTTATGAATGAAAATGCTCATATCTTTAAAAGAAATTTTTCCAGCAATTCTTTTAATTTATTTTAAATTTAGGGATGAGAAATATGTAGCATAATTATAGTAAAATTATGCTTATTACGATGGATAAACTGCCTTTGTTGAGCAGGAGTTTTACATGTATTTAAAAGCTCTGCTCAATACATATAAAGTTACTTAACTTTATTCATCCGGCATGCGCACATCCCTTCCCAAATTATTTTGTTGAGTTTTTTCTGCGTTTGTTGCCTTTTTAAGTTAAAAGAGGGGAAATGATAGAACAAAATTTATGAAACTGTGTCACGGCGTTTGAAAACTTCTATACATCTGCCGCTCGTGCTTCCGGGTTGCGGGAAGAAGCGGTCTGGCTCATTGTTTATTATTTTTTTAATTTGTAAAAATTTGTTATAAAAACTATTACTTAGTCATTTTCAACTTATACATATTTTGCACAAATTTACAATTTATATAATCTTTATTAAAAAAAAAACATCACTTGGTATTTATTAATATAATAATTTGTTCCGTTCCCGAGAACGATTAATTGTGGACTGTCCCCTTTTGGGTTTTTTTATCACCTGCTAAATTCCACCGTAATTAAAGAAAAAACTCTATTTCCCTCTTTTTAAAATTTCATAATCAAAATCATAGGCAATTTGCCTTTCCTTATTAACTTTTTCTGTCATTTTTTCATGCATCATAATGCACCGCGCTTGGTTCTTACCTAAGCACGAAGGCAGAAGGCATGATTGCTGTTGGAGTTAGGGATGGCCGACTACTAAAAAATGTTGATTAATAGAATGCTGATTAATCGGATCATTCGATTATCTCTAATCGATTAATCGTTTGAAAATAATCGATTAATGTAATAATCGAATAATTTTCAATAAAAATTGATAATAACACTTTTCTACTGTTTTTTTTTAATTTTTTGTTGTACAAAGTAATATAGTAATATAAAATTATCAAATTTAAATTATAGGTAGTGATTATGCAATTAAGAAATTTTACAATTCTTTAGAATAAAGATTTTTATTATAGAATATAGTCAAATATAAAAGTAAATATACATCTGAAACGATCATAGAATAATTTTTGATAACAGAGTATATTACCTTTGCCGAACAAAAACTACTATTCACGACAAGGTGTTTACGTTAACTATAGATCTTTTTGATACTTGCGTTTTGTATAAGGACGTGTGGCTAATCTAATAACAATTATCTAGGTTCAAATTCTGCAAACCTTTTATCTGTTGTTTTACAATTTTTAACCATCCAATAATTATTTTCTTATTTTTCAATAATCGGAAGCAATAATCGCATGAAATAATCGATTTTCGATATAATCGGATTGGCAAAAAACGATGCGATTGTTTCGATTAATCGAATCGAATAATTGATTGTCTGATTGTCTGATTAATCACGATGTTATCGGCCATCCCTAGTTGGAGGGGAAAAATTCTTTAGCGCCTTGAACTTGAACTTAGCTCTAGGTATGATTGCTGCGGCGCTTATATGCGATCGGTTCATAAGTACATAGAACAGGGGAACTCTCTCTCGCCTTGGACTTGGCCGAGGTCGACCGGCAATTCTTATTTAATTAGCTTTTGGCTAGAATGCATATTTTCATTATGTAATGTTTGTGGAACATTTGGCGGGACCCGCGCCATGAAGGCATGTTGGTTAAGCGTGTTTCATGGAGACATCGAATTTCATTACCTTGAGTGTTATGCATTCCATTAAGGAATTTAAGGTGAAATTTGAAGCACGATTTAATTTAGTGAATTTATATCTGATAGACAATTTCCTTTAGAATAGACCACTTGTGTGGTTATTTTGAGCATTTGGAGCTTTAGGAGGAAACATCGGGTCATATTCCGGCTAGACAGTTTCCTTTTGAATTTATAGATTTGGCATGTGGATGTTTTCCACATGTGCCCTTGAATTGTTAGGTGAGAATAATTACATTCTGATCATGAAGTAATATGATTATTTCCGCATGTGCCGTTGAGGCTTAAATCGTATAGATTTTGAGATTTAGGGATCCCCTTGGATGGGCCGTTGAGGCCTAATTACTTGAAATAGAGTGATGAGCGAGTGGATACTTGCGGGTGGATGCTCGCTCATTACAGTGCCTAATTTTTGTAGACATTCGTCGGGATACAAATGTATGAAATGATTTTCAAAATCATTTGTAGTCCCATGAATGTCATACGAATATTTCTCCATTTAACATTATAGTCTGACATGTAAAAGTGATTAGACATTACATTGCCTTATTTGTATTTGGTTTTCGTTTATGCAACCTTGCCATGACCTTGCCCGCTACTTCGATATTAAATAAAAATTCCAAGTATTTCTACATTTGAATAATTTAGTTTAATTAATTTATGGCTATTCACATTCAGAAAATCAGGATTTTGATAAATAAATATCTAATTTAATCAATTTCAAATTAATCTAGTTGGGATGTGACAGAGTGGGACCAAATCCAAACTAGTTGGGATGTGGGTTTGACCCTTCGGTCCACACGATAAACTTCCCAGTATGATGAACGTAGACGGAATAAACTGTTTTCTTGCAAAATAGTAATACGTTTAGCACTAGTGGGAAATTGACAGTTGACAGTCACGTAAATGGTGACAAAGTAATCCTGAGAGAAGCTAGCTCAAATAACTAGAATAGTAGTCAATCTAAATGATTTTTCTAGAGAATTTGTTTTTCCCGAACGTTAGCGTTGTTTTTCCCGAACATTTCCTTCGTACTTCGTTCGCTACACTAAAGCGAATTCGTATTGAGCGTGTTGAAGCGCCGCTGGGAAGAGAATGGCTGCAAAAAGTGCTATTACTAGGTTTGAAAAGCTCGTGATGTTTGTAAAAGCGTAACGAAATTTTTGCACGATTTTTAAAGATTGTAGGATTTTGACAAGTTGGAAGGCTACCGCTGTGCAGAGCTAAAAAAGGATCACTTCGTTTAGAACGGGTCTCATTCCGTCGAGCTTATTAGATATTAGTAAATCTTATCAATTTAAGGTCCGCAGGTTTTCCATTTAAACAAAAAAGGCCCGACCGAATGTTATGAAACTTTTTTCAGGGAATTTTTTCGTTAATATTCTTCTTTCGGCACCTCAAAGTAGTCGATATAGTTTTTGGTTCGCGGTATCGTGCAAATACAAAAACCGCGAACGTCGTTTAAACAAAAAACGGTTCGACCGAATTTTATGAAAGTCTTTTCAGATTATATTTTGGCTAATAATCTAACCATAATCGATATCTTTTATGGTTTGCGCGATATCGTGAAGGTACAAAAATCACTTATGATGTCGTTTAAACCAAAAAACGGCTCGACCGAATATTATAAAAAAAATTTCAAATTATATTATCGTTAATACGCTTCGAACGACAGCTCAAGTAAGTCGATACCTTTTGTGGTTGGGGCGATATCCTGCCGGTACAAAAATCACTTATGTCGCTTTAACCAAAAAACGGCTCGACCAAATTTTATAAAATCTTTTCAGATAATATTTCCATTAATACGCTTCGAACGACACCTCAACGAAGTCATTATCTTTTTGGGTCGCGCGATAACGTGCAGGAAAAAATGACCACATAAGTACGCACACACACACACATACTTCCTCTCAAATATTTTCTTAAAATGCTCTTGGGACCTTGAAAAATGAAAATACAGTAAAGCGTCAATAATCCGGACTTCAAAAATCCGGACCGCCGATAATCCGGATTCGATTCTAGTGGAAAAAAATTCGAGTGAAGACATTTTTTTATGTGGCTCGGCCAAGCTCAGGAATTACCTAGTTCATATTAATTAATGGTTTTATTTATCTGCTCAATTATTTAACCACAAAAGGGAATTATTAACGGTTTTGGCAAGTTTTCTCTTTGTTATGAACTCAAACGACCTTTTTTGGTCCTGTTCGAAAATCCGGACATCTTGATAATCCGGACAGGGTCCGGTCACAATTAATCCGGATTATCGAAGCTCTACTGTACGTCGAAAATTTC
This sequence comes from Thereva unica, assembly GCA_949987705.1. Taxonomy (NCBI): domain Eukaryota; kingdom Metazoa; phylum Arthropoda; class Insecta; order Diptera; family Therevidae; genus Thereva; species Thereva unica. Next base: position 62,303,540 of record OX465284.1, read on the forward strand.
GATTTCGATTTTCGGACCGATTACAATAACTTCCTACTGGGAAGTTAAAAAGCTGGCCAAAAGTCAAAAAGTGCTTTAAATGATCTCAAATTTTACACTCGGGAGTTTTCGGGGTCGCTGATTACGAATACGGTGTCGAAATTGCGATTTTCAAAATGGCGGACTCAATATGGTTAACATAACCTCTCCTAATAGTCAAAAACTTTAGTACATGATACCAAAACATCTCACTTAGGGGTTTTCGGGGTCGCTGATGACGAATCTGGTGTCTAAAATTGCGATTTTCAAACTAAAAGAATTAATTTTAATAACATAACCTCTTAAAAAAATCAATTTTTTTGGAACGAAGTTCCTTATCGCGCGTTGCGAAAGGGGGCTAGACGGAAAAAATTAAGACCAAAAGTTGTAACGACACTTTTTGGTATAGTTGTGCCGTGCAGCGTGCGCATGTTTCCCTGTCTGTCTATCTCTCTCTCATAGAAAGCATGCCAGTTATTTTCTTTTGGTCTTTCTATTTCGCATTGTACAGTGTGGTGTCGCGACGATTATTTTTTTGAGTGTATACAGGTTGTTTTTGTTTTGTTATTTTTGTTGTTTTTTTGTTTTGGTTGTTTCTGTTGTTTTTGTTGTTTTTGGTATTTTTGTTATTTTTGTTGTTTTTGTTGTTTTTGTTATTTTAGTTGTTTTTGTTGCTTTTGTTGCTTTTGTTTTTTTGTTGTTTTTGTTATTTTTGTTGTTTTGTTGTTTTTGTTATTTTTGTTAGTGTTTGCTGTTTCTGTTGTTTTTGTTGCTTTTGTTGTTTTTGTTGCTTTTGTCGTTTTTGTTGTTTTTGCTGTTTTTGTTGTTTTTGTTGTTTTTGTTGTTTTGTTGTTTTTGTTACTTCTGTTGTTTTTATTGTTTTTGTTGCTTTTGTTGTTTTTGTTATTTTTGTTGTTTTTGTTGTTTTTGTCGCTTTTGTTGCTTTTGTTGTTTTTGTTGTTTTTGTTATTTTTGTTGTTTTTGTTGTTTTTGTTATTTTTGTTATTTTTGTTATTTTTGTTGTTTTTGTTGTTTTTGATGTTTTCGTTGTTTTTGTTGCTTTTGATGTTTTTGTTGTTTTTGTTGTTTTTATTATTTTGGTTGTTTTTGTTGTTTTTGCTGTTTTTGATGTTTTTGATGTTTTTGTTGCTTTTGTTGCTTTTGTTGTTTTTGTTGTTTTTTTTGGTTTTTGTTATTTTTGTTGCTTTTGTTGTTTTTGTTGTTTTTGTTATTTTTGTTGTTTTTTTTGTTTTTGTTGTTTTTGTTGTTTTTGTTATTTTTGTTGTTTCGTTGTTTTTGTTATTTTTGTTGTTTTTGCTGTTTTTGTTGTTTTTGATGTTTTTGTTGTTTTTGTTTCTTTTGTTGTTTTTGTTGTTTTTTTTTGTTTTTGTTGCTTTTGTTGCAATTACAAGTGTTGCAGATTTATGTGCAGCAGAGTGTGTAATGGAAAACGGCGTTACCTTAATCATGGCAGTCATATATGTCTCACCAAATAACAAATTATTAGATATTCAGGAGTTCATTCATCGAGCGCTGCTAGAGTATTCTAAAGATGTATCTCGAACACTTAGCAGATACAACAAAAATTTAGATAAAGTTCCACTCATTTTGGCCGGTGATTTTAACATCAACTTCAGTAATGAAAAATCAAAACCATTAATACAGTTTCTAGAGGAAGAATTTGATTTAAAAATAAACAATAATCCAGCAGAATCAACAACAAAATATAATACTACCATTGATGCAGTTTTTTCAAGACATTTAAATAAAATAGAGTCCCAAACATATGTTTCCTACTTCAGTTACCACAAGCCAATTATTACTAAAATTGAGCTTACTGATTAAGTTTATATTACATTATATTTATTAATAATAAAAAAAATTGTATTATAACTTAAAAACAAAATTTTTATTACAATTCCTTCACTAATTAATCGAAAGGAACTTCGTTCCATCCCGGTGTCCCTTGACACCTCTTTGTTTTTTTTTTTAATATAATTTTTAATACTTTTGATTAATTTTTTATTAAGCAAGTTATTTTATTAGGAAGTTATTGTTTATTAGAAAAATAAAATAAGAATTTTTAAGAATGCAATTGCAATTACAGAAGAAAATCATTGTAAATACAAGTAAAAGTTGTTCTATCTTCTAATGTCGAACATTCAGAGCTTTAATCTTCATTTTGTGAAACATTATCACTACTTCCTGTACGTGGTGGTAACAGCAAATTAACAACATCTTCTGACATAGACTTGAATGAAAAATAAAAAAAATATATAGATCGATAGACCATAACTGTAACCTTATATTACAAGAATTTTTTTACGTTTTTCGGATACGTTCAGTTTTAATAAAATTATCGTGCAGACCATGCGGTGGTATTTTCATTTCAAGGTGGGAAACAACACCATTTTGTAAACTTTTCGTTGAAATATTTTTTTTGTTTCTCAAGGAACAATGAGTAATAGTGATTAATAGTTTTCAATTTTTTTTGCAATATACGGTTGAGAAAATTCTCTCCACAACCCTCATTTTTGGATGTGCTGTACGTATGTGACCCCTTAAAACACGGAGGGGCAATTTTGGGCAGCGAATTTTTTTGGAGGTGAAAGATTACACTTTTGCCAACAACGCCCAGCAAGTTTTGCAGGGGTGCAATATTACTTGTTGTCCAAAATATATCGCATTCTTACAATCCTAATTCATAAAAATCACTTTACTGCTTTACTGTGTATTATATACTTGCTTAATGAGTATACTACAATTTCTTTTTTACTCTACATACCTTCCAAAGAAAATTTCACTTTACACGACCACGATTACTTAGTTATTTAATTTTTTATAGCGTTTTGAAAACGTTAACCTTTTTTCTTTCACAATATTAACGTTTAAAAATAAGCAAAAAAAGTAAAGTAGCAACTAAAATATATCAGTCCCTAACCTTCCGTGACTGATTGCTATCTATTGGAAGTGTCCTCGAACCAACCCCCCCAAAAAAAATCGCAATCTAGAAATTTTATTTTAGATTTTTGGTCAGCTTTTTTGGATTTGGTCTCACTGTGTGTGGGTTTGACACTTTCGGTTAGTGATGAGCCAAAATGGTCTTGTTCCTACAGTCTTGTCTTGTTCTTGTACATTTAGCAAGACCAAGAACAAGGTTTCACAATGGGAGCTTAAGTATGGTAATTAACTCATGTGAATTCAACATCAATATTCACGTACTGTTTATAGACATGAAGCAAGCATAAGACAGCGTCAAGCGTGCGGAGTTATTTAAAGCTATAGAGTGCTTCCGATTTCCAAAACACCTAATCGAAGTAACAACAGCTATAATCGAGGTAGTACCGATGCAGGGTAAGAGTTGAACGAGACATCTCAGAAAGTTTCACATCACAGAGAGGCCTGAGACAAGGTGACGCGCTGTCATGCCTCGTATTTAATATAGTGTTGAAGAAGGTTGTAAAAGACGCTGGGGTAGAAACGGCGGGATCCATCTTTAACAACACAGTCAACACAGTCAATGGCTTATGCTTGTGACGTCGCTCTAATAGGTAGGTCTTTTGCGAGTGTGAAAGAAGCCTTCATTAAACTGGAAACAGCTGCGAAAAAAATTGAATTACTCATCAACGAAGCAAAAACTAAGTATCATCAAAAAGATACACAACTCCAAGACAAAACATTACAATAGATGCAGCATTTACACTATTGCAAGCTGACAGTAGCGAGACAACGGAGATCAAAAGGAGAATAAACTTTTTTTTGTTTTATATGAAAAAACCAAGCTTAGGAGTAACCCTTTATACTACCAGTCCGTCATGTCGTTCAGTTCATGGTGCAGTGCCTAGTAGCTTGGTTTGAAGAATAGAGGAGCATAGGAAAGGTTAGAGGGGTTCTGGAGGGTGTAGAAAAAAATTACGACGAACCTCATGTTTGAACTCTAAGGTGTTGTACGAGTTCGGAAATATTGACTGCGGGAGATTATTCCACAGTCAAGTTGATCTATTCATAAACGAACTTCTAAACCGTATTGTGCGTGAACGGGGGGCACTGGTACACTAGAATTCAAATTAAATTTTGTCCTAAGAATCTATAAACTTAATCTAGTTACCCTAATTCTAAGACTTAAAAATAAAAATACATAAACTTAAACTTTGAAATAAACTTAAAAACTAAATTAAACTTATGAAGTATGCTGAAATAAAGAAAGAATATATATATATATATATATATATATATATATGTGTATATATATATATATATATATATATATATATATATATATATATATATTAGCCCTGAAATATAAAATGAAAATAAACCTGAAATCAAAATTAACTTAAAAATCAATGCAATAATATAATTTTGCAGAAAAATATTACTTACCTAGTTATTTATGTTTGTTTGTTTACTTTACAAGCAATAGCAAGTTGATACTTGCCCATTACCTAAAAACCTAAAAAATGGGTGAAATTATTAATAAAATATTAAAAACAAACTAGAAGATCATACTTACCTGCAAATTTTATCTGAAACGAGACAAGCAGAATTAATAAAATTAAAGATAATTGAAAGTCACAGACAACAACAACAACTACAGAAGAACGTAAACAAACCGAATTTAACTAAATAACATATAAAAAGCACATCCAAGTTAAGGAAACTTGCGCAATATGTGCTACATATCATTTCACCTGTACAATATGTGCCTATTTCACACATTACTGGTGAAAAATAGCATTTTTAGGTGGAAAATGACGGATATAACCTATCATTTTTACCGACCTATTTTCACACAAGAAAACACAATTTCCCACACCTACAACACACACAACTTTTCACAGGTGAACAATAAACACACCACATCACGTTACTTACACAAAACTTCGCCCGGCAAAGAAACGTCAAATTTTATGTTTCATATGAAAATGACATATGAAACTTATGTAGAATTTCGCGCGGATTCTAATGGTGACATTAAAAACATCGAAAAATATACTTATAAAAAGATATTGTAATAATAATATCTCTCCATAAGGTTAAGGAGAAAGAAAGAGAAAATAAATGTATGAAATTAAAGCGAGATAAGAACAGTTGTTACAAAATGGAGAAGGGAAATTATTCATGGCCATTTTTGGGAATAAAAATATCCCTGCAATAAAAATCGACAAAAAAGAGAAAAACAGTCGAAAAAATATAAAGAAAAATTAAAATAATTATTTTTAAATACATTACAAATAATTACTATACAATTGGCCTCAAAATTCGGAGAAAATTAATAATTTTACGTTGCCGATAAGGCAGTTCGCAACAAGGAAATAAAATTTCCTAAAGGATACCGTTATCTTTGGACTATAAAAACGCGGACGCATCCTTATTCGGCCTCTCAATTTTCAGATAAGCAGAGAACTCTCCGGACCATTAGGAAGGTGAGAGTTTTGCATGCAAATATTAAAACCTGAACTTTGATAGCAAGCAGGAAATTTTCAAGCACACCACTACGTGGAAGACTGAAAATTTCACATGCACTCTTGTTGTATTGTGTTTGATATTGGTAGCGGGCAGCAAATTTTCGCGCACACCACAACGTGGAAGGCGGAAAATTTTACTTGCACGTTTTTGTTGTATTGTAGATTTGATTCATAAAGCGCAGTGAACGCATAAGCACACCACTTTCTGGAAGGCTAAAGTTCTGCCTGCAATTTATTCACTTTGTTTTTGTCTTACGTAGAATAGATAAATAGCAGTAAATTCATGCGCATACCATTTTGTGGAAGGCCAGAATTTGTCTGCTATTAAGTTTGTGTTCGCGTATCTTACAGTCGTAGAAATTAGCAGTGAATTTCTGCACACCGCTTACTGGCGGAAGGTGGCAAATTCTGCTTGCTTGTTTGTCCTTAGGAAATTATAGAGCTCAAACAATCGCAGTGAATTCCTGTGCATACTATTTATTGGAAGGCCGGAATTCTGCCTGCATTTGAAATATATTTAAGCACGCAGTAAAAGGAAACATCCAGGGCATTAAGGCCAACATTCAACAGACCACCGAGACGTAGGACTGGCACTTTTACGACGAACCAGCGACGCCAAAGGCATTGCAGCAAGCAATTTAGATATATATTAGCATAAGTTGCATGATTAGGTTGTAAGTTTGCAAATATTGAAGTACACTTATTGAATAAAATTGAAATACCAACTGCACGTGCGTTTTTTTTTTACTATTTTATATTTTTACGTTTCCGTTTGAAACAACTAGGACGTTATAACCGAACGTCGTTTTAAGCAAATGAAGAGAAAAGTAAAGTATAAGGAACACACATGTAATTAAAATAACGATATTGATATATGTAGTTACTCCGTTTATGACTAGTTTATGAAAACTTGAGTCGAGGTTGAGTTGAAATTTTTATCACCGTATATGACGTCGAGTTGAGTTCACTTTGGGTTGAAATAGAGCTGAAATAAAAACAAAACATAACCTCAAATTTTTGTGAAAAATTCTCATTTATAGATACGTAAAAATTCAGAACGAAATATTTTTCTATTACTGTGCAAGCAAAACCCCGAACACAAAACTAACGTCGAAGGCTGACTTCATGGATTTTTACCATCAAACAAAACAAATGTCACTTCAAACCAAATATGAAGCGAAATATCACCTCGAATCGGGTAGGAGAGCTGAGTTGGGTTGAGTGGACCCAGCTTAAACTCGAGCTTTGTTTATGACTAGTTTGAACCTAGGTTGAACCAAATCAAAGACGGGGTATTTGTTAACTTCAAAACTATATCTACTTGCCCGGAAAAATATCAAAATTTATAAACGAAATGTCGTTATAAAAGAGGTCGCTATAAATGAAATCTACTGTATATATCTACCAATAGCTTGGAGTTTATTCAACAGAGCCTTTCATATATCTAGGGCAACCAGACCAAACTCGCCAAAGCTGTGAATGCTTTGGTTGATACGCTCAGTCAAACACACAATCAGATCGTCAGTAGACCGTTTAGATCTGAAGCCGTATTGCCTGTCGTGTATAATTTGGTTGGATTCTAGATATTTCATCAGCTTTTTATTGATTATTGTCTCCATGATTTTGGAGAGAACAGAAGTAATTGCTATTGGGCGGTATGGGTCGCGCCAAAAGAGTTGATGCCGAGAAAGTCGCGTTTTCCATGCGCAGTAGAATGCCCGCATGCCGTTCCCGTCCCTTTGCCTAGTCGCAACAAATTTCGAAGGGGAAATTTTAAAATACATAAGCGCATTTCTTATCGATATGTGCGCAATTTTTATTTGTGTGCAGCTTTAATTTCCCCAGCTGCGCGCTCCGGCATCAACTCTTTTGGCGCGACCTCTAGTTTAAGGGGTCGCTGGCTTCACCTTTTCTGGGATTGGCTGAACATGAGCTAGTTTCCAAGGGTCGGGATACACTCCGGAGAAGTAAGACAGGGCAAAAAGTTTGCGCAGGGGTTTAGCCAAAGGTGAGGCACATTTTTTGAGTACCATAGAGGGGATTTTGTCGGGGCCAGTGGATTTATTGACGTCGAGTTCTTTAAGACACCTAAATACCTCGCGAGTCCTGAAGTGAACTCCGTCCATTGAGTGGGTGGTATTCTCAAAAGTGCGGGGTGACCTAGCAGCATCGGGTAGAGAAGAATTTGCGGCGAACTAGTCCAGTAAAATGGTGCAGAAAAAAGGCCCAACTCTGCATTTTCTGAAAACAGCAATATTTTTTTTTTCATTGTGTAGGGGGGTTGGTTGGGAGTATAAAACCGAGTTTTCGGGATCCGGACACGTGACGTTCGGCCGCCATCTTGTTTTTAGTGTAAAAAATGGCTTGTCTTATATCTCGGAAACCGTGAGACCTACAGAATTTTTGTAAATACATTTTTTTTAGATAATCAAATTATCTACAACTTTTGCAAATAATGTTTTTTCGTAATATTAATAATAAAAAAGATATGGATGAAAAATGACAAAAATTTTGGGGGTGCCGAACTTTAAAGCTCTATAACTCTTTTATTATTGATTTTACATAAAAATTGCCTTAGAGCTTTTTTGTAGAGCATTTTATTACGAATAATTTGAGAATTTGGGTTGTTCTTATTGATTTTAATGCAGTCCAAACGAAGGTACATCCAAGGTAAATGTATTTTTTTATACAAGTTTTTATGACGGTATTTTATGGCATTTTTCTGCATACCGTGTTGGAGTAAAAAGTTTTACTCATTTTTAAATATAAAAATTGAATGAATTGGTCATTTTAGTTGTAAGTAATAAATGACTAATTTTGAAAAAAAAAAAAAAAAAAAACTGTATCGTAGGTCGCCCATTCATTATTTTATTCAGTTTTTCGAAGTCTTTCGAAGAGATTACAACTTCAAGGAGTTTTGCGTTTGTGATGGCATTAATTGCTACCGCGCGATCGAGATTGGAGATGCATTAATTTTTCAAAATATTGGAGCACATTTTCAAGACTTATCATACAAGAGAAAGAACAAAGTACTTCCTTTGAGTGCGCTCTCGAGTTCGATTGAGGTGGAGAAAACTCCCGTCGTTATAAATCCCTTGCTTCTCTTTCAACGAATGAGTGTGTCGAAGGAGTCTATTGGTCAAATGAAGCAATATTTTGAATAGGAACTCGCCCCTTTCCCATTATCTTTGTTTTCTGAGGAAGGTATGCGAAAGGGCACTAAATCCACGTTGTTTAACGCCTTCGCACCGCTTGTTGATCCCGTTGACCTTGGGTCAAATAAACTTTTTGTAATCGATGGCGGATATCTTCTGCACGCTGTTGTATGGGACCGAAATGTATCATTTCAAATAATTTTAGACAAATACGTAAAATACGTTCGAAGTCATTACGATTCTAACGTGATAATTATATTTGACAGTTACTCAGATGATCCAGACATCGCTGGTACTAAGTCATGGGAGCGCCTTAGACGTTCCAAAAAACACATATCTACTGATTAGAGAGATGCAGATACACTTATCGTAAATTGTGCCCTTGAAAAATCAGACTTTTTTGATTCCGTGACTATTGTAGCGGAGGATATTGATATCCTTGTTTTGCTCACCGCTCTAGGCCGCGATCACCCGAATGTTTTTTTTCTTAAAACCCGCAAAAAGGCGTTCACCGCAAAAAAGGTATTCCCAATCAAGTCTTCGACATAGAGATATAATAGCTAAAAATATAGTATTATTTATTCATGCCTTCTCTGGATGCGACACAACATCGGCAGCTTTCAGTCATGGAAAAATGAAATTTATTCACGCCCTTGAGAAAAACCAAGAGTTAGCTTCGGAAGTTGAGGTTTTTCAAAATGATAAATACTGAGTATTATCGGAGAACGTTTCTTTATTGCCTTATATGGTGGTGAAAATCAGGAAACATCATTAAATATACTACGGTATAGGCGATTCACAAAATGTGTAGTTAAAAGCAAATTTAATCTCTCTACCCTCCCTCCTACACAAGATGCAGCTCGTATGCATATATTTAGAGTATATCACCAGGTACAAACGTGGTTTGGACGATATAAAGATCCCGAATGCTGGGGCTGGAAAAAAATGTCGCGAATGTTTGTACCAATTAAATGGACGATGGCGCCGGCGCCTCCGGATCTGTTAAAACTAATTTTTTGCAGGTGCAAAACCAAGTGTGGTGCAGCCTGCGGGTGCCGGAAGAGTGGCTTAAAATGTTCTGCGATTTGTCAAAATTGCAATGGTGAAACATGTGAGAACGTGGTAGAAGTCTCATAGTTATTAGACGAGGATGAATTCAACTATGAATGCCCATCAATGTTGCCCCAAGAAGTCGACAACAGTTTTCTCGACGAGGGCACTGAAACTCCCACGGATGATAACTGTGTAATTATTATAGAAGATCGTAACAGAATGGCTACAAGGATGAACCGAGAGGAGGCTAACGGGGTGGTGACAGAGGAAGGGGTGAGACGTGCAATAGACACATTCAAGACATCGGGGCGTGACGGAATATTCCCTGCGCTGCTCCAATGGGGCAAAGAAATCATTGCACCCAGGCTTAGGGGAATATTCGTTACCTGTCTAGCAACAGGATACATTCCGGCGGTGTGGAGCGAAACCAAAGTGGTATTTCTCCCTAAGCCAGGCAAGAAGGACTACACCTTACCAGGCTGGCAGATCTACAGAAACGGCACTTCACCAATTGGTGCGAGTAGCCGAGGGGGAACTGTATACCGGAGGCATAGCGATGGCCGTAATTATGGACATCGAAGGCGCCTTCGACAAGATACAGTTCAACAAACTCAAAGACGCTCTGGTGAGGCGCGAGGTCAGCCCCATGATTGTAAGGTGGGTGGACAGCATGCTGAAAAACAGAGCGGTAAGGATTCAGACAGGAGACTCGCGGCTTCGAGGGAGGGTCAGCAAGGGATGCCCACAGGGCGGGGTCCTATCGCCCCTCCTGTGGAACATCACTGTGGACACTCTGCTCAGGCGGCTAGAGGTAATGGGCGTGCATACCGTGGGGTATGCAGATGATGTAGCGATTGTGGCACGTGGCAAGTTTATGAGCACTACGGCAGATATCACGAGGAATGCACTCCAAGTGGTTAAGCAGTGGTGTACGGAACAGGGCCTCACCATAAATGCCAATAAGACAGACGCGATAATCTTCACTAGGAATATTAAAGATCTGGATTTTCAGCCCCTCATGCTTTTTCGTCCTTCCTTCGCATTAAAGGGATTAGGGAGCTCATGATGCCCATGGAAGGGATCACAAAAATGAGGGTGACCGAAAGGTATCATAAAACCCTCATAGGGAACGGAACGCTCCCGGAAGGGAGGCCGGAAGACATATATATCTTCACGGACGGATCCATGATTGACGGCAGAGCAGGTGCGGGAGTCTTCTCAGAGGACTTAAATCTGACCTGCTCTCTGGCTTTGGGGAATTACACCTCAGTCTACCAGGCGGAAATGCTTGCTGCTGCTGCACGCGCTGGATCTAATAAATGAGGGTCAGGTGCAGGGAAGAAGTATCCTTATAGCACTGGACAATCAGGCTGTGATTAAGCGCATGAATCAGACAGAGATTAATGCGTCTCTGGCGTTGGAATGTGTCCAAAAACTGAACAGGTGTGCGAAACAAAACAACGTGACGCTAGCTTGGGTTAGAGGACATACCGGCATCGATGGGAACGAAAAGGCTGACAACCTGGCAAAACAGGGGTCAACCTCGGAATTCTGGGGACCGGAGCCATACTCTGCCATTGGCAGAGGGTTGGTGAGGAACTGCATCGAGAAATGGGTCGCTGAGGAACACCGGAGACGGTGGGACGCTATGACCACGTGCAGGCAGGCTAAGATGGTGCTTACGTTGCCGATTACCGCAGCCAGAAGAAGGATCCTGCATATGCAAAGGAGAACCCTCAGATGGTTGGTGGCACTGATTACAGGACACGGATGTTTCAGGTATCACCTAAAAAGAATGGGAATTCTGGAGGATGACACCTGTCGGATGTGCCTGGAGGAACCTGAGATGGCCACACACATAGTGTGTCACTGTCCGGCGGTGGCGAGAAAAAGGGCTGCCATAACTGGACTCCATTGGAAGGAGGACATGAGGCAGACTCCCTTCAACGCGATAACTAGGGGAGTCGAAGCAAGGGAGCAATGGGACAACCCACTGCAACCCCAATAAGATGACTCTAGGCAGAGGGACGAAAAGGGACCCGCAAATAGTGGTCTGATTCGACATCCCTCGAAAATCTATATATATAGAAGATGAGAACGCTTCAATAAATGACCCACAACCTGGCCCTTCAAAAACAAAGAAATAATATTGTTAAGTGGATTAGGCCTACAGGGGAACCGCAGTAAAAAAAAAACAAAGAGGTGGCAAGGGACACCGGGATGGAACGAAGTTCCTTTCGATTAATTAGTGAAGGAATTGTAATAAAAATTTTGTTTTTAAGTTATAATACAATTTTTTTTATTATTAATAAATATAATGTAATATAAACTTAATCAGTAAGCTCAATTTTAGTAATAATTGGCTTGTGGTAACTGAAGTAGGAAACATATGTTTGGGACTCTATTTTATTTAAATGTCTTGAAAAAACTGCATCAATGGTAGTATTATATTTTGTTGTTGATTCTGCTGGATTATTGTTTATTTTTAAATCAAATTCTTCCTCTAGAAACTGTATTAATGGTTTTGATTTTTCATTACTGAAGTTGATGTTAAAATCACCGGCCAAAATGAGTGGAACTTTATCTAAATTTTTGTTGTATCTGCTAAGTGTTCGAGATACATCTTTAGAATACTCTAGCAGCGCTCGATGAATGAACTCCTGAATATCTAATAATTTGTTATTTGGTGAGACATATATGACTGCCATGATTAAGGTAACGCCGTTTTCCATTACACACTCTGCTGCACATAAATCTGCAACACTTGTGATTGCAACAAAAGCAACAAAAACAAAAAAAAACAACAAAAACAACAAAAGAAACAAAAACAACAAAAACATCAAAAACAACAAAAACAGCAAAAACAACAAAAATAACAAAAACAACGAAACAACAAAAATAACAAAAACAACAAAAACAACAAAAACAACAAAAACAACAAAAATAACAAAAACAACAAAAACAACAAAAGCAACAAAAATAACAAAAACAAAAACATCAAAAACAACAAAAATAACAAAAACCAAAAAAAAACAACAAAAACAACAAAAGCAACAAAAGCAACAAAAACATCAAAAACATCAAAAACAGCAAAAACAACAAAAACAACCAAAATAATAAAAACAACAAAAACAACAAAAATAACAAAACAACAAAAACAACAAAAGCAACAAAACAACAAAAACATCAAAAGCAACAAAAACAACGAAAACATCAAAAACAACAAAAACAACAAAAATAACAAAAATAACAAAAATAACAAAAACAACAAAAACAACAAAAATAACAAAAACAACAAAAACAACAAAAGCAACAAAAGCAACAAAAGCGACAAAAACAACAAAAACAACAAAAATAACAAAAACAACAAAAGCAACAAAAACAATAAAAACAACAGAAGTAACAAAAACAACAAAACAACAAAAACAACAAAAACAGCAAAAACAACAAAAACGACAAAAGCAACAAAAACAACAAAAGCAACAAAAACAACAGAAACAGCAAACACTAACAAAAATAACAAAAACAACAAAACAACAAAAATAACAAAAACAACAAAAAAACAAAAGCAACAAAAGCAACAAAAACAACTAAAATAACAAAAACAACAAAAACAACAAAAATAACAAAAATACCAAAAACAACAAAAACAACAGAAACAACCAAAACAAAAAAACAACAAAAATAACAAAACAAAAACAACCTGTATACACTCAAAAAAATAATCGTCGCGACACCACACTGTACAATGCGAAATAGAAAGACGAAAAGAAAATAACTGGCATGCTTTCTATGAGAGAGAGATAGACAGACAGGGAAACATGCGCACGCTGCACGGCACAACTATACCAAAAAGTGTCGTTACAACTTTTGGTCTTAATTTTTTCCGTCTAGCCCCCTTTCGCAACGCGCGATAAGGAACTTAGTTCCAAAAACGCGCCGACAACTCTACCTCGCGGGTGGTGTGGAAATGAGTTCAATTTAAAATAATTCGATAAGACATCCTACAATAATATTAAGTATTATATTACGAAATAGAAGCATATGCAGAACTTTTGTTATAACTACTCCGTTTGCATTGATACAAAATCAATAATAACAACAATAATTTAATAAATGACCACATCAAATTATTCGTAATAAAATGCTCTACAAAAAAGCTTTAAGGCATTTTTTATGTAGAATCAATAATAAAAAAGTTATAGCGCTTTAAAGTTCGTCACCCCCAAAATTTTTGTCATTCTTCATCCATATCTTTTTTTTATTAGTATTACGGCAAAACATTATTAGCCAAAGTTGTAGATAATTTGATTATCTAAAAAATTGTATTTACAAAAATTCTGTACGACTCACGGTTTCTGATATATAGGACAAACCATTTTACATCACTAAAAACAAGATGGCGGCCGAACGTCACGCCTCCGGATCCCGAAAACTCGGTTGTATACTCCCAACCAACCCCCCTAGACAATGAAAAAAAATATTGCTGTTTTCAGAAAATGCAGAGTGAAAGTACCATTTGGCTGGACTATTTGGGTATGAACAGACCTTTCATTTCTTGTAGCCAGCACTATAAGCACTATTAGATAATAAACTTATATTATCTAAGAACACAAAATGCAAAAAAGTTGTTTATTAGGGGCTACCAATATTTTTAATTTTTTTGAAATGCAAATGCTTAAATATCTCGAAATAACAAAAAGTAGACACTTTCAAAATAAAAACATATAATATAATATACATATAAAATGGTATTAATAGAATGACCCTTCTAACACAGAAGGCGCATTTCTCATTCACATTTACCACTGTCGCGTGGCTCAACTAAGGCATGCAAATATAAAATATGAGAAATACAAAACATTCTAACTAAGGCGTGCAGTAACAAAGAAGGAGTGGGCACACCAAGCGGTCACGCAAGATTTAAAAAAAATTCTAGTGGAAAATGGACTATTAAAAGAATTCGTGCCAAAGTAATCCAGAGAGAATGTAGGTAAAAATAAGGTTAATAGTGAAAAATCTACAAGATTTTTCTAGGACATTGTTTTTCCTGAACTTTACCAAACAAACACTTCCTTCGTATTTCGTTCGCTTCACTGAAGCGCGTGGTCGTGGTCGAATTCGTCGTTAAACTGGCAAGTCAGTGATTTCTTTTTGAAATTCGAACGTATTTTCTGCAGGGGTGTTTGGATTTTGACAAGTGATGTTTTGTTGGGAAGCTATTGCTCTGCTGAATCTAGAAAAGGTAACTTCAACTAGAACGTATTTCATTTCAACGAGTTTATTAGATACTAGGAAAACCTATAAATTTACGGTACTTGTGACTCTTAACTGCTGTCTTTTTATTTCAACAGAAAAAAGGCTCGACCGAATGTTATGAAAATTCGTTAATATTATTCGAACTAAACTGATATCGTTTTTGGTTTGCGCATGTACTAAAATCCGACCGACCGAGTTTCATGAATATCTTTGTAGATCATATTTTCATTAATACGCTTCGAATGGCACGACAACGAAGTCGATATCATATTTGGTTCACGCGATATCCTGCAGGTACACAAGTCATGTACCTCGTTTAAACAAACTAAAAACACCCGAAAGAATTTTATGAAAATATTTTCAGATTATAACTTCGGTAATACACTACGATTGTTATCTATGTTGGTTCGCGTTGTGTGGAGGAAAAAACCCAGTAGGGAATGGAAGTACTTTTAAAAGTACTTCTAGAAGTACTTCTGCAGAAGCATTCCAGTACTCCCACCCAGTACAAAAAAGGCATTACATTAACTCGGCGATCGCCTAGGCGGGAAGTACTTCTTTTTTCCCTTCCATAGAATGAGTTAAAGAAGTACTTCCTCCCCATGTCATTTAGAAGTACTTCCACCCAGTACAAAAATGAAATTACATTAACGCGGCAATGGCCTAGTCGGGAAGTACTTCAATTTTCCCTTCCATAGAATATGTTTTGGAAGTACTTATACCACATTTATTATTGAACTCATATTCAAAGTGATTATAATATAAATTTTTGAAATGTAATTTAGTCAGGGAAGGGGTTGGGTTGGTGGTGGTAAAATTAAGATATTTATATATATATATATATATATATATATATATATATATATATATTTTTTTTTTTTTTTTTTGTTTTTTTTTTAATACAATGGAAGCAAAATAAACATGAATTCAAATATATGTATGAAGTTGAAAAAACCTAATGACTACGATAACTGAGATGATTAACAAAGAAAACGACCAGCTCGAAGTTTTTGAGCATGCTTTTTACGCGAAATCAAACGCATGGTCACCAAACCCATTCTTCTCTGCATTACTAAGAAGTACTTCCAGAAGTACTTCTTTAGTATTTAAGAAAACACTAAATAAAGAAGTACTTCCAAATCTACCTCCCAGAGTAAGTACTTGCGATTTTCCATACTGGGAACTACCTCATACGTGCACACACCACCACACACACGTACACACACAGAGAACAGTAGGAAAATTCTCGAGTACTTACTCTGGGAAGTAGATTTGGAAGTACGTCTTTATTTAGTGTTTTCTTAAATACCAAAAAAGTACTTCCGTAAGTAGTTCTTAGTAATGCCGAGAAGAATGGGTTTGGTGACCATACGGTTTGGACAACCAATGCAAGATCGTTCACCGGGCAGCACAACCTGTGTTCGAAATCGGATAGGAGAGGGGATGTCACCAGGCAGCATCTGGATGGAGGAGCCACCATTTGGCATTTGCAGAAAAGTTGTCGAGCTGGACTGTGGATTTTTTACGGAATAATTATTGAGGGTACGGCAAATCATTACACCGAAAGGTGGAACATTTTTTGCACATCCCAATAATTTCGGGTTTTTTTGTTATTGGTGTTGGATAAACTTGTGAATTTTTTTTATTTTTTAATGTAGTTTATTGGCTATTTAATAGTAGATTAATATTGTTAACATAACGTAAACCTTTTTAATCATTTATAAATATAATTTTGTACAATTAAAATGTGACCCAATGTTTAAAAAAAATCCATTAAATAAGGTTAATGCCCTGTGCCAAAATAGCAATTCAAATGTCAATTTGTATTTAGGGCCTGTGCGAATACTGGCTAAATGACTAAATCTTTCCACGAAATACTAAATCGTTCCAAAAAATTTCCAATGTTCAATTTAGTTCGGTCGGGGTGTGCGAATTCTCAATTGACTAAATTTGATTTTGACAGAATGAGATTTGAGTTTCGTTTCTCAGTTTTAATTTAATTTAAATATACAATCGACCAGCTCCGATGGATATTAGATGCTCTCGACAACATAAATCATTTTTATAGGAAATTAATCATAAATCTATCGCAATCTCATACAATGGATTTACCTTTACAGATCTGAAGTTAAAAACTCAGAGTAGGGGCTTGCTTAGTTGCCTAAATTTGATATTTATATTATCTCCCCGTCGAACTCCATGTATTATATATATTTTTTAATTTAGCAGGTTGTATTTTTTATTTACGTAAGATAAGGATTTCTACATATAAACATAAAATAACATCAATACAAAATTTAGTCAGTAGCTGTCAACTTTAGCCACCTCGTGAAAAGACTAAATCGCACTGCAATACCGACCTTTCCAATAATTTAGTTTAGCCGCAATTTAGCCAGTATTCGCACAGGCCCTTAAAACTCATTTGAATTAGTAAACTTGATTTTCGACGGTTTGCGTCTTTGGAAATGTATAAATTATTACACACATTCCAGTTTTTACTTTAATCAAGTCAGCCGTTAAATAAATTTAAAAAAGCAAACAAGTAATAACAATAAGTTATAGAAAAAAAAATTAATGGTCTTGGATGTGAAGTATCACGTCCGTATTTTAGCGTGACAACGTCTATTAATTTGAACGTGACAACGTCTGCTATTACGTTTTGTATTATTTTCTCAATTAATAAATTATATATTTCGAAGCAAATTTTTTTTTGTGTGCGGGACATTTTCACACGCGCGTCCTATCTTAAACCGATTTAATAGACGTTGTCACGCCAATAAGGTGAATGAATGTATTTTTCCCGTGTAGAGGATAAATTAACGAAAATTTTGAGCCATTAACCACCCCCCTAACATGTATGGGGGCGGAGATATGAGTTTTTTGTGTGTGCGGGACATTGTGCGGGACATTTTCACACGCGCGTCCTATCTTAAGCCGATTTAATAGACGTTGTCACGTCAAAAAGGAAATGCAAAGATCTTACTTAAAATAATAAGTTTCTTGCTTAGCTAAACGGAGATGACAGATGTTTCGAGAAAAATATTTTGCAAACAAAAAATAGCTTTGAATTTTTATTCCACCATTCCAACATCATTTTAGTACAATACTTTTAGATTTGCATGAAGAAACAAAAAATATTGCAATTAGGGATAACGCTCAATCATTTAATTACAAGAAAAAAGATAAACAATCTAATCTAAAATAATAAAATTTTAAAAACTTTCAACAAATGTTTGTTTCTTCAACAAATGTTTCGTTCTTCGTAAAAATTACTGATTTTTTTAACTGTCATTGAAATGTTGTGAATTGGGATTTTGGCACACTTTAGAATATCGAAGTGCCTTGGGGAATGAGAAAAATTCGAAATGGTATTTTGGCAAACGGCCTAAATAAGGTTTTATCGCTAAACATTTTGGTCCTTCGAGCCGGATTTACAAAACACGGTCATATTATAAAAATTATATAAAAAACAAAAAAATTGCCAATCAATTACTCCATCACTTCTGGTATTCTTATTCCCAATTTAATTTGTAAGAGGCATCTTGTGTAGAAGTTAAAACTTGTTCAAAAAAAAGACCCGTTTCGTTCAATAGAAAAACAATGGAGCAGCAATGCATCAGCAAAACGGCACTAGCCGAAAAAATCAAAAGTTCTATCAGCAACGGAAAGAAGACACCGTTAGAGAAAATAACAGTAGGTTTTTTTGAAAATAAACATGCGGAATTAAAACAAATGTGGGAACATTTTGATAATGAAGACACGAGGTTGAGGGAATTAATAGCAAATTCAGAGAAGTAATGCGAACATGCATATCTAGTAAATGACGTGTTTTCCTTTATCGAAATAAAATATATCAAATATCTGGGTGAGTTAACGGACGGTTTGGACAGAAAATCTGTAAAGGAAAACGTAACCACTTCTCCCAATAATTCTACGGCAAATTACATAAACAATGCCCAAACATTTCTACCACGCATTACGTTACCTAAGTTTGACGGAAGTTATTCCACTTGGCAGTCGTTTAGGGATTTATTTGTCTCTGTTATCGATGATAACGAAGCGTTATCTCCCGTGCAAAAACTGCATCATTTGAACTGATGTCTGATCGGAGAAGCAGAGCGGCTTTTAAGACATTTTCCTATTACTAATGAAAATTATCAACCAGCATGGGACAGATTACGGCTTCAATATGAGAACAAAAGGGTTCTTGTTAACACGCAACTGCAAATTCTAACAGGTCAAGCGAAGATAGTAAAGGAAACCAGTAAATCCATTAAAATGTTAATGGATACTATACAAGAATGTTTGCAGCAACTGATATCCTTGAAAATAAACATTTTATCGTGGGATTCGTTGTTGATTCATTTACTAGTCCAGAAACTGCCATTTGAAACATTAAAATTGTGGGAAGAAGAGTTAGGGGCGGGTCAAGAATTGCCCACAATGGAGCAATTCCAGGAATTTCTACAAACGAGATTCAGGGTTTTAGAATCTATGTCGCATACATTGGCAAGCAAACCGCCTACGCAAATTTCAAAGGCATATCATACAACATACACAAATAGGTGTCCAGCATGTGGACAAGGACACTTCCTAGGAACATGTCAGAAGTTTTTAAAAGTGGAAATAGGAGATCGGAGAAAGTGCATTCAAGATGCAAATCGATGTTTCAATTGTTTGTCAAACAAACACCAAGCAAAAAAATGTATAAGCACCAACCGGTGTAGGATATGTAAGAGCGCACATCATAGTTTACTACTAGATTTCTTACGGAATAATTATCGAGGGTACGGCAAATCATTACACCGCAAGGTGGAAAATTTTTCGCACATCCCAATAATTTCGGGTTCTTTTTTTTATTAGTGGTGTTGGATAAACTTGTGATTTTTTTTTATTTTTTAATGTATTTGATTGGCAATTTAATAGTAGATTAATATTGTTAACAAAACGTAAATTTTTTTTTCTTCATTTATTAATATTAATCATTTATAAATATAATTTTGTACAGTTGAAATGTGATGTTTAAAAAAAAAAAAAACAAAGAGGTGTCAAGGGACACCGGGATGGAACGAAGTTCCTTTCGATTAATTAGTGAAGGAATTGTAATAAAAATTTTGTTTTTAAGTTATAATACAATTTTTTTATTATTAATAAATATAATGTAATATAAACTTAATCAGTAAGCTCAATTTTAGTAATAATTGGCTTGTGGTAACTGAAGTAGGAAACATATGTTTGGGACTCTATTTTATTTAAATGTCTTGAAAAAACTGCATCAATGGTAGTATTATATTTTGTTGTTGATTCTGCTGGATTATTGTTTATTTTTAAATCAAATTCTTCCTCTAGAAACTGTATTAATGGTTTTGATTTTTCATTACTGAAGTTGATGTTAAAATCACCGGCCAAAATGAGTGGAACTTTATCTAAATTTTTGTTGTATCTGCTAAGTGTTCGAGATACATCTTTAGAATACTCTAGCAGCGCTCGATGAATGAACTCCTGAATATCTAATAATTTGTTATTTGGTGAGACATATATGACTGCCATGATTAAGGTAACACCGTTTTCCATTACACACTCTGCTGCACATAAATCTGCAACACTTGTAATTGCAACAAAAGCAACAAAAACAAAAAAAACAACAAAAACAACAAAAGAAACAAAAACAACAAAAACATCAAAAACAACAAAAACAGCAAAAACAACAAAAATAACAAAAACAACGAAACAACAAAAATAACAAAAACAACAAAAACAACAAAAACAACAAAAACAACAAAAATAACAAAAACAACAAAAACAACAAAAGCAACAAAAATAACAAAAACAAAAACATCAAAAACAACAAAAACCACAAAAATAACAAAAACCAAAAAAAAACAACAAAAACAACAAAAGCAACAAAAGCAACAAAAACATCAAAAACATCAAAAACAGCAAAAACAACAAAAACAACCAAAATAATAAAAACAACAAAAACAACAAAAATAACAAAACAACAAAAACAACAAAAGCAACAAAAACAACAAAAACATCAAAAGCAACAAAAACAACGAAAACATCAAAAACAACAAAAACAACAAAAATAACAAAAATAACAAAAACAACAAAAACAACAAAAATAACAAAAACAACAAAAACAACAAAAGCAACAAAAGCAACAAAAGCGACAAAAACAACAAAAACAACAAAAATAACAAAAACAACAAAAGCAACAAAAACAATAAAAACAACAGAAGTAACAAAAACAACAAAACAACAAAAACAACAAAAACAACAAAAACAGCAAAAACAACAAAAACGACAAAAGCAACAAAAACAACAAAAGCAACAAAAACAACAGAAACAGCAAACACTAACAAAAATAACAAAAACAACAAAACAACAAAAATAACAAAAACAACAAAAAAACAAAAGCAACAAAAGCAACAAAAACAACTAAAATAACAAAAACAACAAAAACAACAAAAATAACAAAAATACCAAAAACAACAAAAACAACAGAAACAACCAAAACAAAATAACAACAAAAATAACAAAACAAAAACAACCTGTATACACTCAAAAAAATAATCGTCGCGACACCACACTGTACAATGCGAAATAGAAAGACGAAAAGAAAATAACTGGCATGCTTTCTATGAGAGAGAGATAGACAGACAGGGAAACATGCGCACGCTGCACGGCACAACTATACCAAAAAGTGTCGTTACAACTTTTGGTCTTAATTTTTTCCGTCTAGCCCCCTTTCGCAACGCGCGATAAGGAACTTCGTTCCAAAAATTCGATGAAATAAGGTTATATGTATAAGGTTTTATCGCTAAAGAAGCATGTTCAAAAACTTTGTAGCTAGGCGTTTTCTTTGTTAATCATCTAGCTATCTCAGTCATTCGATTTTTTAACTTTAATGTTCATACCTAGTACAGCTTCCAGAGTAAAAAAATCGCTAATAATGCAAAAAAATAGTAGTTGAATGAAATTTTGAATGGTGGGAGTTTAGCCATTGGAGAAAAGGTAACCGTTGAGTTCCGGGCCGTACTTCGTGAAAATCACGAGAAAATCGGATTGAAAGAATTTTCCGACGCTTTCCCGACCGTAGCTCGGAAAAACGTCGAAATTGGAAAAATGTTAAGAAGACAAAATTAAAGCTATGAAAATTCTCAACAAAAAAAGTTAATAAGCTTTTCCCGGAAAACCTCACGTTTGGTCGGAAAATGGAGGGTAAAGAAAAAAAATATGAAAAATTATTTTGTTTTTATATTGTTTTCTTTATGCAGGGTGTCCCACCTCAAGTTACAAAGTGGCGGGCTGTAGATAGGCTTTGGATAGACGAACAAAAAATCATATGGGAGGGGGGCAGAAATCGTAACGGTTTGGTCACTAGGGCGTTTTGAAATTTTTTTGATAGAGGTTTACATATCACCCTGTATTTTGGTAACCCGATGACCTACTTCCATGAATTAGGTAGCAGTATACGCAGAATACTCCCACCTATCTAAACTGTAAAAGCGAAGGTTCTACACCACCAACTTCCAGAGTTATGAGTCAAAATATCATTTTTTGAAGTAAAACTTCTTTAGGGACGTTTGCTTAAAAAAATTTACATGAGAGTGAATCAATTTCATTCGTGTAACGCTCTCACACATGAAAAATCGTCAGAACTTTCGTATAACGATGGGAAAGGGTACGAGAGACGAAGAAACTCGGGGCTGTGTATGCAACAGCGAAAATACTCTCTACCTTACTGCATAAATTTTCTGGCATGTTAGCTACGTTGTCGCCCAGACTTTGCTTTAGCTCATTATAGGAATACAAATTCACCATTAAGTTGGTGAATTATTTGAGATTTTTCTTGTGGTTTGGTCACTGGCCGAGCTTATGCCGCGGACACTCTAGAGTTGACTGACATGTTGGAAGCGGCATATACGACAAGAATTTTCGGCGCAGCCTGAGGATCTGCTTTTTGGCGTGGCCAAACATGTAACACTGCCGGGAAGTTAGAATACCAAAAGGAAGTGGTGAATTAAATGTGTGAGGTGCTCTTGTTTTAAATTGGCGCCCACTTCCCCTTTGGTGAGATGTACTGCACCTTTCCCCTTTTTAAATTACAATTTTTTTAACTTGCAACAAATCGACGAATCGTTTATGTCAAAACATTATACTGTTGTGAAAATCGTTCCTGATATGTTTTTTGGGTCGCTGATTACGAAAATCGGGGTCCCACAGTCTTGAAATATGTATGTCACATTTAAATATGATTAAAACTCCCTTTTTTAAGGGGTTTCACGATATTTTAATTATAATCAAAAATAATCCAATGAAATTAGTACATTTTTTGCAATATTTATATTCAAAAGTGGTTGATTTATAACAAAGCAAATTTTATGATAAGGGATAATAGTAAAGGGCTAAAACTATCCCTGCATCGACTGAAAATATAAAAGTTTGTAAAAAATGTTTTTTCAACTTTATGCTTCAAATTTGGTTTAATCAGGTAAAATAAATTATTTTCAACTACGCCTAGATAAAAGAAGAATTTGAAAAAGGTTGATTGTTTTTTGCATTTCTTTTTGCTCCCTTTAAAATTAATTAGCTCCCTAAAAGATTGTATGGGACGAAGAAATCAGGTAATTGGCTAGGTGGTCATAAAGGGTGACAATACCATACTCAAGTAGACTGGCTCTCGTTCGCGTAGGTAAAGCGGCTCGCGTAGGTAAAGCTTCATTGGATGTGGTTGGCGGACTGCTTCGTAAAACAATACTGGGGTTTGGAATAGTCTATGCCGATGCGGATGCAATTATTAATGATCATGAATGTAGGGGAGCGGAGTATGCATACAGCTAGTGATATATTCAAGCGTACCTGCGTTCAATTCGTTGATAAATAATATAGAAGTGTGTGTATTCAAATGCGACCTGACGGAATGTTCCATGAATGGAATGCATGCCACGCAAAGGTCGGACTACTTTTAACTTTTTCTGTAATGCCGCATTCGAAATAGCACACACAAGTATCCACAACAAACACATGCACCTTGCATGCACTCGTTACTTATGTGGGCTATGTGTGAAAGCCGGGACGGAAAAAACTAGAGATGCGCCGAATGTTCGGCCGAATATTCGTATTCGGTATATTCGGCTTTTTTTTTAATGTTCGTATTCGGCCGAATATTCGGTTAGTTTGCCGAATAATTACCGAATATTTAAATTGTTCTATTTTAAGAGTTACATATGTTAAAGAAGCTTTATTATGGAACCGTAGACAGGTAGTATTTGTTAATGAAACAAACACTTCTTTGTGTAACCATATTTATTCACAAAATAAAAAAATGGGGAATCCACACACGAGTCGACATAAACGAGACCGATTTGAAACTAGTTTGCAACTGCTTGCGTGCGACTGTTCTTGCCGGGTCGGAAGCAATATCAAACTGGTGAGACCAGTTAAAGCGTACCTGCGTTGCTTTCAACGGTTCCATGACATGCGGCGAGCTTCCAAAAACATCTAATTGCGTAGTTGCTTTCCCTCCCGGCTTTTAAACATAACCCAAAAATCTAAGTAACGAGTGGATGATTGTGTGTGTGCTGTGTCGAATGCGGCAATGCAGAAAAAGTGCAAAGTAGACCGACATTTGCGTTGCATGCATTCGAATACACACACTTCTATATTGGCTGTCACCGAATGCATCGCTTGTACGCTTGGAAATGCCACCAGTTTCAGTTGCGTGGTTGCATTTGTACGTGTCAAAGTTTATTCAACAAAATCTTCGTAAGCACAGATTTGATATGATTTGATTGATCAAAAATCAGTTGCGGTGGTGTTTGGGCAAAGGTTTTATTTAGGTTGTAAACTGGTTGTGAGCGTGTTGGTGAAACCAGTTTGAAACTGGGACTGCAAATCAGTCGCCTCATGTGCGTAGGGCCTCAATGTTTATGAAATTATCATTTCCCCACATTCTTGCTTTAGTTCCTTATTTTTTGGCGATAACTGATCTATCACGAGAAAAATTGCAATAAAAAAAGGACGGCGCATTGAATGAGCGAGTCGGTCTAAAGCGGCCTACAGACGACAAACTTGGTTGACAACCAAGTTGCCATCATCAAATGTACAGACACTCCAACTCGATTGCTAACATTCCTGCAAACATCATTTCCGTTTAAAATTTTCATGGAAGTTAATTTAGCATTTTAATTCGATATTATTTTTTTAAAAATGAGTGTTGAATATCATATATGTATAATTATTGAGGAGTGCTTCGAAGATGAAATAAAAGTAGTTAAAAAAGAGAATATGGTGTAAAGACTGGCATATGAAGAGACCGCATTTTCCCATATAAATCTGGTGACTGAACTTTCGATAAGTTCACCAGAAGACTTAAAAACGTTTTGCGTAGGTGACGATGCGTTTCCGCTCGAAAAAATTTGATGAAGCCATAATCTATCAAACGAAGAACTTGTATTTAACTATAGACTATCTCGTGCACGAAGGATTGTTGAGAATGCTTTGTTTTCGAGTTTTATTAAACAAGCTAAATCTTAGTCCACAGAAGACTACAATAATAACATTAGCTGTTTGTTATCTGCATAACTTTTTTTAATTCTGTCCGAAAGCAGGTGCGAATGTTGTTTATTTTGTTTTTCACACTTTCTACACTTGCGTTTGGTTCGAATTCTTTATATTTTTCAAGAAGTTTTTCCCAAGCCACTTTTTCTAAATATTTGTCTTTAAAAACATTCGATTTTACTTTCCATAGCTTCGGCAATTGTTTATATAATTGGAAAAACTCTCTCCAAAATTCGTTATTTTCTGTAATTTTCACTTTACAATTCTCAACGAATCCACGAAGTGCACAGTACAAAAAATTATTTCAAATAATGTTCGCCTGCTAAGTTCGCAACACTACTACAAACATACAACATGGTTGGCAACTTCTACTGAAAATCAAATTTTTTTGATTTCATTCCAACCGCTTGACTTCAACCTCAATTTAAAGTTGTCAACCAATCCACACATTTTCAATTCTAACACCAACATCAAATGTTGCCAACTTTGTTGTCAACCAAGTTTGTCGTCTGTAGGCCGCTTTTCCGAACGCTTCACTGACCTTTATGAACCTGTTTACTGCGTAAAACTGAACCGAATAATTCGGCCGAATGTTCGGTTCGGTACATTTTTGACCGAACATTCGGCCGAATATTCGTATTCGGTCGAACCCATATTCGGCGCATCTCTAGAAAAAACCATGCAATTTTATGAACCTCTGAATGTAATGCATGTACGCTTGCATATGTTAGCAGCTTACTTCCATGAGGCGAATGTTTAGATTTTCGTACCTGTGGCGGTAGTATCCATGCCTGTGGCGGAAGAGTGCATACCCGTGTGGGATGCGCACTTATATGCTATACGTACTAGGTGCACCGCGTGTATGCTTTTAAGAAAATTAGCCAATAAAAATTATTTTTACTCTGTAACTTTTAGGTTTTAATGTAAATAGGAATTCATAAATATTGATATTTTCAAATAGTATTTGTATCAAGTCCGTCAGTAGATTCGTTAGTATTCTTCCTGCATCTGTCGTTGGCCTGAATTTTCTCAAGTGTACTATAGATCCGACAGACTTTCCACTATATCTATTGCATATTACTAGCCGTTGGGCACAAAAGTTTTACTTCTAAAGTGTGGTCTTAAGCACACTCATATTTTTTTTTACAGAAAAACTATTTCGAATATACCTACATATATATTAGAAAAATTGCCAAAGTTCCTACATTTATTTCCATTTATTCTTCATCGCTGGATGTCTGGGAGATAGATCAAGAAATGACTCGAGGGCCTACTTTCATTTAAAAATAACACTGCGTTATTAAGATGCTATAAGCTATTTCCGAAGAACTTTGTCAATTTTTCTAATTATATGTGCATATATTCGATATATTTTTTCTGTAAAAAAAATGATATTTTGACTCATAACTCTGGAAGTTCGTGGTGTATATATATACAATTATATATACTAGCATAAAACCCACGTGCCTTTCAACGCCTTTAAATAAAAACTGTTTTTTATGTGCGATGTTTTCCTTCAAAAAAAAAAAAAAAAAAAAAACAAAAAAGTCAGCTGTTATTATCCTTAAAAAGGGTTTACTATATTGCATTTTTTTTAATAAATATGGTAAACAAATTGCTGCGTATATCACCTTTGCTCAACAAATCTGCAAGTTTTGAAGCAGAGATTGGCATGTTTATGTCATCAATAGAAATGACATTTTAGGGTTTGACGAACGTTCGTTATGATTGTTCGCCTATTTACGTGGGTGCAAGAAATTATGAAGCAATCATAAATGAATATTAAATGAAGTGAATTTCGAGTCATTAATTTCTTCGTGATTATAGGGATGCACTGTCAAAATTTCAGCCCTTCAGTTTCAGAGGTTTGGGTTAACCCCTAAGGGGATGAATTTCGAGTAATCGCCTCTTAGTGGATGTCCACGTCATTATAGGGATGCACTGTCAAAATTTCAGCCCTATAGCTCCAGTAGTTTGGTAACCCCATTTTACCCCTTTAAGGGATGAATTCCGAAAAATCTCTTCTTAGTGAATGTCCACGTCATTATAGAGATGCACTGTCATAATTTCAGCCGTTTAGCTCCAGCGGTTTGGGTTAACCCCATTTATCCCCCTGAAGGGATATATTTGAAAAAATTGCTCCTAAGTGGATGTCCACGTTATTATAGTGATGCACGGTCAAAATTAAAGCCCTTCAGCTTCAGCGGTGTGGGTTAACCCCATTTCACCCCCATAGGGAATGAATTTCGAAAAATCGCTTTTTAGCGGATGTCCACGTCATTATAGGGATGCACAGTCAAAATTTCAGTCCTACAGCTCCAGCGGTTTGGGTAAACTCCATTTCACCCCCTTATGGGATGAATTTCGAAAAATCGCTTTATAGTGGATGTCCACGCCATTAAAGGGATGCACTGTCAAACTTTCAGCCCTATAGCTCTAGCGGTTTGGAAAACCCCATTTCACTTCGAAAAATCGCTTTATAGTGGATGTCCACATCATTATAGGGATGCACTGTCAAAATTTCAGCGCTATAACTTTAGCGGTTTGGATAAACCGCATTTCAACCCCTTAGGGGATGAATTTAGAAAAATCGCTTTTTAATGGATGTTCACGTCATTATAGGGATGCACTGTCAAAATTTCAGCCCTATAGCTCCAGCGGTTTGCGTAAATCCCATTGGACCCCCTTAGGCGATGAACTTCGAAAAATCGCTTTATATTGGATGCCCACGCCATTATAGGGATGCACTGTCAAAATTTCAGCCCTATAGCTTTAGCGATTTGGGTAAACCCCATTTCACCCCCTTAGGCAATGAATTTCGAAAAATTGCTTCTTAGTGGATGTCCACATCATTATAGGGGTGCACTGTCAAAATTTCAGCCTATAGCTCCAGCGGTTTTGAGTTGACCCCATTTCACCCCCTTAGGGGATGAATCCCATTTCACCCCCTTAGGGGATGAATTTCGAAAAATCGCTTAATAGTGGATGTTCACGCCATTATAGGGACGCACTGTCAAAATTTCAGCCCTATAGCTTTAGCGGTTTGGATAAACCCCATTTCACCCTGTTAGGGGATGAATTTCGAAAAATCGATTTTTAGTGGATGTCGACGCCATTATAGGGATGCACTGTCAAAATTTCAGCCCTATAGCTCCAGCAGTTTGGATAAACACCATTTCAACCAGTTAGGTGATGAATTTCGAAAAATCGCTTTTTAGCAGATGTCCACGTCATTCTAGGGATGCGCTGTCAAAATTTCAGTCCTACAGCTCTAGCAGTTTGGGTAAACTCCATTTCACCCCCTTAGGGGATGAATTTCGAAAAATCGCTTTTTACTGGATGTTTACTGGATAATTTCAGCCCTTTAGCTCTAGCGGTTTAGGTTGTGCGTTGTCTGTCAGTCAGTTACTTTTTATACAATAGAAAAAAAAGTAAAGAAAAAAATCCCCTTACAACTTATTGAACTCCATTTCACCCCCTTCAACCCTTTTTTTCTCCTATGTCCGTCTCCAAGGTATAGACTATGTCTGTAGCAAATTTCATCAAAATCGGTCCAGTGGTTTAGGCGTGAAAGCGTAACAGACAGACAGACAGAGTTACTTTCGCATTTATATTATTAGTAATATACAGTCCCCGAAATAATTATAGGTTCACATAAAAAATTTAACGCTTTGCCGATTCGCCTGCCCGCAGCCCAGACCTAAACCCGATCGAAAACTTATGGGGAATAATCGTTAGAAAGTT
The DNA here is from genome assembly GCA_949987705.1 of Thereva unica. Taxonomy (NCBI): domain Eukaryota; kingdom Metazoa; phylum Arthropoda; class Insecta; order Diptera; family Therevidae; genus Thereva; species Thereva unica. The sequence continues at coordinate 62,332,803 of OX465284.1, forward strand.
GTACTCCCATGGCAAACAATATCAGTCTACATTAGAAATAAAAGATGCAATTCGACAAGCATGGGAGGAAATTGATTAAACACAATTATAAAACCTAATCAAGTCAATCCCACGACGAATTTTTAAAGTAATTCAAAACAATGGTGGAGTGACAGGGTACTAAGCCAGGTTGTAAATTTAATTTCAAGTCCTAGCATTTGATAAAAACCTGTTTAATTAGTGTTATTCCAAAGTGAACTTATATTTATTTCGCTCAAATATTGAATTAATTTGGTTTTTTTTATTACCCTCAAACTTTAAAAAATATAGTTATACATAAAAAACTTAAATTTAACTTAATATATTGTTAATCTTTACACGATACAAAATTCACGATACAAAAATGGGTGAACCTATAATTATTTCGGTGACTGTATATATATATATATATATATATATATATATATATATATATATATATATATATATATATATATATATATATATGTATATATATGTAGACCCCAGTTATCGTATAACGCATTGTCCTGACAATAACCATTGTCATGATCGAATGCAAATCGGCCGAAGCCGATATTTCCAACGGAATAGTAAAGTCAGTCCATAAATAGAAGTCGAAGTAGTCAGAAGTTAAGTTGATAAGTTGTAAACTCACTTGAATTTATAATTAAATAGTAATTTGTCTAATAATAATTGAAAAATTTGAACTTAATTGAACTGTTAAAACTCGAACTGTTAAACTTGAATTTATAATAAAAACCTATTATTGAATTTGAGTGCAATCAATCCTACATTTGGGGGCTCAACCGCTTCAAGCCTTTACAAATTAAACGAAAAGTGTCGAATAAAAAATTAAACAAAAAATGTTTAGTGACCTAACGGTTGAACAATTAAAGTTGGAGCTAACAAAGCTGGGTTTGGAAACCAAAGGTGTGAAAGCTGAATTAGTAGCGAGACTAGAAGGAGCGGTATTAGGTAATGCAGCAGCTGCAGGTAACTCGCGTAAGGATAACGCAGACACGCGGTCAAGAGAATCTTCACCTAACATAATTGAAAACGACACAGGAAGCAAATTGGAATTTAAGGTAAGGGATATCGAAAATTTAATTCCACCATTTAGCGGTGACAAAAGTATTACGGTAAACAACTGGTTTGAAGAATTTGATGAAGTTGCCTCAATGTTAAATTGGAATGCGATAGAAAAATTTATATATACAAAGAGATTACTAACGGGCAGTGCGAAAATGTTTGCTAGAACAATACATTGCGGTTCATATACGACTTTAAAATATAAATTAATATAAGAATTCGGAAAAAAGTGTGCAAAGCCGACGTTTATATGCAATTACAAAAACGCAGTAAAAGAAATACAGAAACATACAGAGAATACATATACAAAATGCAGGAAATCGCTTCCTTGGCTGACGTCGATGAATCTTCATTAATCAATTTTATTATTATGGGAATAGTCGATCGAGAAGAAAATAAAATGATTCTAAATACTGCAACAAGTATTAATGATTTAAAGGAAAAATTAGACATCTACGAACGAATAAAAAATAGAAGCAGAACATCGAATAACAGACATTTTCATTTCGCGCCAAAACCAAATTCTAATTCAGCCAAACTCCATTGTTTCAATTGCGGTTCAGTTGATCACAAAAGAAAAGACTGCAAAATGAACACGAAATGTTTTAAATGGAATGGTAGTGGGCATTTATCAAATAACTGTCCGCAAAATATTAAGAAGGAAACAAATTGCATAGGAACCCAAAATACAAAAATTATTAAAATAAACGATGACGAATTTAATGCGTTGATTGATACGGGCAGCGAATTGAGTTTAATTAGAAAAGACACTTTTGAAAATCTTAAGAATGTAATGTTGATTAAAAACTCTATTAAATTTCTAGGTTTCGGCTTAGGCAAATCGCAATCCATCGGGTATTGCAAAACTACAGTTTCTATCGATAATGTAGAACTTAAAGCAAATTTAAATGTTGTACCTAATGCTGCGATACGATATCCATGTATAATAGGGAATGACATAATTTGTCAAGTTAGAGTAGTAATTGACAAGATCACTTTTTATAAAAGAGAAGAACAAAAACAAGATGAAGTAGCGTCAATTATGAGTATTTGTATAGATGATCAGACTGAGATAGATGTTCCGCCAGAATTTAAAAACACAGTAGGTAACATGATTTCCAATTATAAAACATGTCGCGTTATAGAACACCCAATAAAAATGTCTATAATCTTAAATGACGAAGCTCCTATATTTTCACGACCGCGTAGACTTCCAGTAATAGAAAAAGAGGTTGTGAGAAAGCAAGTTGAAGAGTGGTTAAAGGACGATATAATACAACCCTCAAAGTCACAATTTGCTAGTAATGTTGTAGTAGTTAAGAAAAAAGACGGCTCACATCGTATATGCATCGATTTTACAAGATTAAATAAAGTAACAATCAAGGAACCATTCATAATGCCGGTTATGGAAGACGTTCTTGATAAATTATCCGAAGCAGTGTTTTTTACAACTTTAGATCTGAAAAATGGATACTTTCATGTACCAATGGAAGAAACAAGCAGGCAATATACGGCGTTTGTGGTAGAAGACGGTCATTTTGAATTTAAGCGAATTCCATTTGGTTTAACGAATGCTCCAGCGGTTTTCTGTCGTTTCATACATTTCATTTTTAGAGATTTAGCTGCAAAGCGGGTGGTTGAAACATATATGGATGACCTGATAATATATTCTAAAGGAAAAGAAGAACATTTACGTAAGTTAAACACAGTTTTAGAAGTAGCAGCAAAATATGGACTTCAGATAAATTGGAAAGAATGTAAATTTCTGAAACAGTCAATAGAGTTCTTAGGACATATCATCCATCGAGGTACAATCAAACCTTCTGAAGAAAAAATAAAATCAGTTAAAAACTTTCCCGAACCTAAGACTATAAAAGATTTTCAATCTTTCCTTGGACTAACAGGCGCTTTCAGGAGATTTATTCAAAACTACTCTTTAATTGCTCGGCCGCTTACAAACCTGTTAAAAAAGGATAATCGTTTTAAAATTCAAGCCGAAGAGAGAGAAGCAATTGAAAAGTTGAAGATGGCACTGACCAATAAACCTGTTTTGAATATATACAGGCAAGGAGCCTACACAGAAATTCATACGGACGCCAGTAAATTCGGTTGTGCAGCAGTGCTCTGGCAAACCGGTAAAGATAATCAGCTCCACCCAGTGTATTACTACAGCAGAAAGAACCTGCCGGCAGAAGAGAAGTATCATAGTTACATTCTTGAAGTTATGGCTATTTATTTCGAATTTATATTTTAGGAACAAGATTCAAAATAATTACAGATTGTCTAGCATTCCGCCAAACAAAAGAGAAAAAAGATCTTCCAGCAGCAGTGTCAAGATGGATCCTTTACATGCAAGAATTTCATTTTGAGACACAGAGCAGGTAGGAAAATGATACATGTCGACTCTTTGAGCAGGTACCCTGTTGTATACACAATTAGTAGGTACAGAGTTAGGCAGGGTGCAGACTGGAGAAATCTGTTTCAGGAAACTGGTTTCATGAAATTGGTTTCAAGGAAACCGTTTGTTTAAAACATGCACACAGAAGAAACGGGTTTCCATCAGTTTCGTGATGGATTCAGATGATGATGATGTGGTGTTGGGTATTTTCATAAACGCAGAACTGCCGCAGTACTGCAGAATTCAGCTACAGACTACCAATTGCTGAATTTTGCAGTACTGCGGCAGTTCTGCGTTTATGAAAATACCCGTTATTTTTTGGTGGTGGCTAAAGAAAAAGAAAAGAAGGAAGTATTGGGTTCACCCGTTGATCAGGGATCGTCAACACAGTACTTACGCTAATTATAATTATAAAGGTTATCACTCTGTTCATATTATGGCATGTGCTGATGCAGATGGCCGTTTTACAACCATTGATGTGGGAGATCTAGGACGAAACAGTGATGGGGGTGTGTTCCGTACTTCACGTTTAGGTCGGTGGTTGGATCGAGATGAGTTGAATGTACCACAACCACATCCTCTACCTTTTGACTCCTTTCCCATATTTCTTTGTTGCCGACGAAGCATTTACTCTTAAACAGTACCTTATGAAGCCTTACCCAAGAGCTGCTTTGACAGATGAACAACGAATTTGCAATTTCCGATTGACTTTAGGTCGCAAGATAGTAGAGTGCGCTTTTGGAATGCTCAGGTCAAAGTTCCGTATATTTGATGTCCCTATTGGTTGTTCTGAGAAAGTGGTCAAGCCTACAGTTACAAGTGCCTGTGTTTTGCACAATTACATCCGGAAATCGGAAGGTGCTGCATATAAACCTTCTTTACCAGAATTTAAGGGAAATGATGAAAATGTATGTCACCGTATCGTGGACAAAAACTTAAAACCCGCAAAGGCTATCAGGAACTATCTTAAGGCATATTTCTTGATTCCAGGCATGGCAATTCCACCACAATGGGAGTTAACTCATGAAAACAGGGATTAGGTACAGACCATGGTGTTGTTATAGAAGCATGTACAAAGGCTTAACTGCTTTATCTAACAATATATCTATCACTTAAAGTTGACATATTGTCTATCGTTTTGTACTTATTGAAATATATTATAAATATAAATACCTGAAGAGTTCAATTCTTATGCCACTTTCTCCCAACCTCTTTGTACTTTATCCCTGTTGCTGTACTCCTTTAGATGGAAATCATATAAGCAGGGATGGTTTTCGACAGCTTCTGCTAACTTCCCTTGGAAACAAATGTCTGCCATACTAAAAACAGCACACGCTAAAAACTTTATTTAATTTTACGTAGTTAATAAGATCACTAGAAACGTGAAACTGAAGCCTATGCGAAATCCTTTTTTTGGATTTCATGTAACCCAGTTGCAAGAAACCAATGAAATTACAATTTCATGCAACGCAGTGTGCACAGCCCTGTGTTAAATTAATCTATCTGTTGCAAGCAACTAAAGTTTCTCGTTTCATGAAACTGGTTTCCTGAAACGGGTTTCTCCAGTGTGCACCCTGCCTTAGTAGTAAGAATGCAGAAGGCACAAGAAAAGGACGATTACATAAATGCGATTAAAGAAATTTTGAAAGAGAAAAATTATGAAGACTTTTTCATTGAGAAAGATTTACTATTTAAATATGTGGACGGTAAGAAACTTTTAGTAGTTCCTCGAAATATGGAGTGCGAAATAATTCAAATGAAACACAACGAAGGACATTTTGCAACACAGAAAACAATCCAGTTGATTAACCAAGAATTCTATATTCCCAATGTACTAAGCAAGGTACAAAGATGTAGAGACAATTGTGTGAAATGTATTTTGGCCTCTAGAAAAGCAGGCAAACAGGAAGGATTTTTACATTCCATAGACAAAGGTGAAAAGCCATTTGATACTATGCATCTGGATCACGTAGGGCCTATGGATGAAACTACTAAACAATATAAGTACATGTTGACAATAATAGATAGTTTTTCGAAATATGTGTGGATTTACCCAACAAAAACATTAACCAGCGAAGAAGTTATACGTAAGTTGATGGGCCAGCAGCAGTACTTCGGCAACCCACGAAGGATAATCACAGATAGAGGTTCAGGTTTTACAGCAACAGCTTTTAAGGAATTCTGTGTGTAGGAAGGAATAGATCATATATTGATAACTACTGGCGTACCAAGGGGTAACGGGCAAATAGAGCGCATAAATCGGATCATCATTGAAGTGCTGAAGAAACTAACAATTGAATCGCCACAAAAGTGGTATAAACTTGTTCCTAAAGTGCAAATAGCCATAAATAGCAGTTTTCAAAGATCGATACAAAGAACCCCATTCGAAGTTCTTTTTGGTACTAAAATGAATAAAAAGGAGGATTTAAATATACAAGATGCAGTAAAAGAAGCATCACTTGCCGATTATGACAATGAAAGGAACAAAATGCGGTTAGACGTACGCCAACAAATTAGCGAAATTCAAGCAGAAAATCGCAAGAGCTTCAACAGGTCACGAAAACCAGAGAGAGAGTATGAAAATGGAGACGTAGTCGCTATTAAGAAAACACAATTTAATGTAGGTTCGAAAGTTTGTTCTGATTTTTTAGGTCCTTACGAGGTGGTAAGCAGAGGCAGGTTTGGACGTTATACAGTCAAAAAATTAACAGATGGAGAAGGTCCGAAAGTAACAACTACAAGCTGTGATATGATGAAACCTTGGCGTTCTCCAAATTCATCCAACGACGAGGATGTTTCGTTCGGGCCGAACGAACTGCAGGATGGCCGGATGTAGACCCCAGTTATCGTATAACGCATTGTCTTGACAATAACCATTGTCATGATCGAATGCAAATCGGCCGAAGCCGATATTTCCAACGGAATAGTAAAGTCAGTCCATAAATAGAAGTCGAAGTAGTCGGAAGTTAAGTTGATAAGTTGTAAACTCACTTGAATTTATAATTAAATAGTAATTTGTCTAATAATAATTGAAAAATTTGAACTTAATTGAATTGTTAAAACTCGAACTGTTAAACTTGAATTTATAATAAAAACCTATTATTGAATTTGAGGCCAATCAATCCTACATATATATATATATATATATATATATATATATATATATATATACTAGCTGGGACCCGGTGCGCCTACGCTGCACCCATAAGGCAATAGTAGTAATCAGATAATAAGAATTTTAAAATGCAATAGGATAATTTGAAAATGTACATTTTTTTTTGTATTTTTGACTCCAAATAATAAAATGTGAAACTATTAGAGATCTGACATTTTGATCGAGGCAATAAAAACCATCCATTGACATATCATTTTTCGAGATATGAACACAGATGAAGTCAGACCGGTAGAATACAATAAACAATGTATTATACTCAATATACCGTTAGATCTATTGCGGCCATATTAATTATTCCTAGTGAATATTTTGGTAGTTGTAAGTCTGACGTCCACGTGCTCTTGGACTATAAGTATGCGGGGATGGGATCTATGACTGAAAGAAGAATGGAACGCTCTGGAGGATAACGACCTATAAAAATAACAAAACACAAACCATCATTTTCTTAATACAATGTACTAAATTAATTTGGCTGACATATTTAAAGTTTGATCTCTTAAAAAGTAAATGTAAATTCAAAAAAGTGATACATATTTTTGTCTAAAATTATGACCATTTAAAAAAAACAATATCAATCTCGAAGAGCAATCGGGTGTACTATGTTTTTTGTCAGTCCGTCTTTAGCGAATACAAACAAACTGGATGGTTTGCCCACGCGAGAGCATGCCACATATAATTGTCCGTGTGAAAAACATGGTGTGCCCAAATCTAAGCCACAAACAGACATCGTTTGGCCCTGCGACTTATTGATTGTCATTGCGAAAGCCAATCTAATTGGAAATTGAACGCGTTTGAATTCAATTGGTACTTCTGAGGGAATCATTGGGATTCGTGGCAGCAATACATTTTCGCCTCGGAACTTTCCATTCAAAATGCTGGCTTCGACAATGTTTTTCATCAATTTTGTAATGACTAATCGCGTGCCATTGCACAGGCGTGGGGGGTTCAAATTCCGAAGTAAAATAACCGGAGATCCAACTTTCAGTAGTAGATTGTGCGGTGGCATGCCTGGCAAATCCAATGAGTTCAAAAACTCTGTTGGATAATTTACAGCTTCGTTGGCGTCGCAAACCGTATCGATCGATTTGTATGACACCAAATCGCCAGGAAGCAACTGTTGTATTTTAAAATTTATATCGTTGACGTCCACATTTTTTGCAGCCAAAATGACTCTTTCTGCTAGCCACTCATGATTCATGTATTGTGTATGTACATCGGGAAATATGCGGTCAATGAGAGTATTTAGCGAAGTAATGATTGTGCAGAAATCGGTCGGCAATTTTATACACCCAGTATTTTCATGGACAGCAACTTTTCCATCGCCGATATCTAATAATTGTTTTGAAAATGTGTCAGCGGATGGATCTTGAAGCATTTGAACACGCATGTTTACTTTAAGCTGTACCTTTTGAACAGTACGCCACAGTGGCGATGATTTCAAGCAAGCGTTGATCTCATCAGCATAAGTTGAACGTGGAATGACGGGGAGTGTTTGTCTGAAATCACCTGAAAGGAGCAAGAGAGTGCCGCCAAATAGTTTGTCATTGTTTTTTATATCTTTTAATGTCCTGTTCAACGCCTCAAGGGAATGTTTGTGTGCCATTGTGCATTCATCCCAGATGATAATTTTACATTGTTTCAGTACTGTAGCCATGGCGGATTGTTTTTTTATGTTACACACTGCGTGTGGGTTATTTTGAATATTCAGCGGCAGCTTAAATGCTGAATGAGCTGTTCTGCCTCCATCCAATAAAGTTGCTGCAATGCCAGATGATGCAACGGCCAATGCGACGCCATTATTTGATCGTATTTTGGCGAGAATTAGCGAAATGACAAATGTTTTGCCAGTTCCACCTGGTGCATCCAAAAAAAAGAATCCACCTTGTCCTACCAAAACTGCCTTCATAATTCGATCGTAAACTATTCTTTGTTCATCAGTGAGTAGTGGGACATTGCGAGTAACAATCGCTGCCATTCCTACAGTATTGTACTGTAGTTCTCGATTCATTTCTGTGTTCATTAAATCAGATGCACTTAGATTTGGCGAACGCATACCGAAATGACTGATTGGTAAATTGGCAATGACAATACAAAGATCTTCGATAGCTATCAATGCTTCATTGTACATAGCGTCGCTGAATGTTATCGTTAGATCGTTGCACCGTGCACGAAGTCGATGCAATATATCATCAGTCATTGAATCTTTATGTTTATCCCACAACGTGTCTGCTCGGGCCGGGAAACATGTAGTCAACACTATAGCGAATAGTAGACGAATTTGTGTTGCTGTGCAGTTCAATGCTGCTTCAGCAAGCATATTGTCCCACTGGTTGTCGTCTTCTAGCAAGCCGAGTGCAAGGCATGCATCTTTATACGTTGGATAATGTTGTCCATTCACTTTTCGTATATCTTGAAATGACAATGGACCGGTGACATTAACCAACAGCAGTCGCAAATAAAAACACTCAGTCTGTCTTGGATTGACTGTATATACTCGGCCTAAAGTTTTAGTTTTGAATAACCCGGGGTACCCCTCAATTGGTGTGCCTTTCTTGCGGGGCATCCATTTTTTCGTTTGAGCCCATGTGAAATAGCGTGGTACTTCGGAATAGAGTAGTGTTCGTGCAAAGGCACCTAAAGTATCCGAACGATTACACAATTGGAAAAATTCAGTGAGTGTAGTTTTTGGTGGATTATTAGCACGATTAATTGCTGTCACGTTCGTGAAAAATACGCGCTGGCCGTTTTCAAGATGGACGGCTAAATGTATAACAGCTGGATCCCGTTCATGAATTGGGAAACCAAAGATACGCCACATAGCTTCATTGGAATTGATGTACCGGCCAATTTGGTAGAGCGTTATTTCATCGTTCTTATTTAACCGAGAAGTATTCATATCGGTATTTTCAATTCGAAATACAGCCATATCGCTGCCTTTATTCACATACTTGCAAATGTATTTGATGCTCTTCACCGAACTGCAGAATTCAACATTAATATGAGCATTGAATGTTTTGCAAAGCAGCGGCGAATATGGTACTACCCAACGATTGTCAATGTCAATGACTGTGTGGTTGATATTTTTCGTAAATGATTGTCCGCCATTATCGGTATTTCTTCGACGATATGTTGGATATCCATCGACATTTGTGATCGTATCGTTAGTGAACTCTTTAGGAAAACGCTTTGTACATTTGGCATCTGCCATGCAAGGCGATAAGCGATTCAGATTACCGCATGGACCATGAATCATGTTTGCTGTAACAATATCGAACAGTAGTTGATCAGTAGACGGATCTGGAATTTCTGCAGAAATAATACTATCGATTTCTTCAGGACGTATTTTGTCGACAAACCAAATCAAAATGTGTGCATGAGGTAATCCTCGCTTTTGCCATTCAACCGAATACATCCAGCAGCGAGTGGGACCGAATACATGTAATTTTGTAATGAAGCTCATTAAAGACTTCAATTTTAGTTTAAACACACGTGCTGTAATATCATGACGATGTATTGCATTTTGGCCTGGCAATAGTAAAGATGTAATCTCCTGCCATTTTGGATTACAGGTAAACGTGATAAATAAACACGGTCGTCCGTATTCGCGCACGTAAGTCATAGCATCCTGAATGAATTCTTGCATATTACGTGGACTACCTACGTACGAAGATGGTAGAATGATAGAGTTACCAATTTCGGAGGTGTCAGCGTTGTTCATAATTGCGTCTCGCAAGTGAATGTATTCTTCCGCACGTAGCTTCTGTTGATTAAAACGTAAGAATCGCAGTCGTTCGCTCTCTATCTTCACATACATGTCGACCATGAATTGTTGGCAAAGCTCACGACATCGCAGAATGACGTTGTCCTGACCGCGCCGAACCATCATATGAAACGCATAAAAATCCATCGAGCTAACTTTCTTGTTTGTTTCGGCTCCTGCAACATTCATACATATTAATTCAAATTAAGTAATGATGTTCATAATAAATTAACGTGTTTGATTCTGCCAGTGCAGAGTCCGCGGACGAAAAGTTCTCCCTCTTGGTTATTAAAACGTATTGTGGCCAGAACATTTTAGTGCTCATGAGGTTGAAATTTTTGTCCGCGATCTGGCTGGACTGGTTCCAGCTTCTTTAACAAAACACTCTCAAATAATAATTCAAAATCAAGTTCACAATAAATGAAGTACCTGTTTCGGGATCTCGTTGTTTAATGTTTATGCAATATCCGTCTTGTCCCTTCCAGAAAATTAGCGGATATTGGAGAGCGTCGTATGAACGGTGTGTGTCAGCAATGAACTCCAGATTATTGTTCCTCCTTCGAATCACGATTTCTCGGGTAGCTGTACAGTCGCCAACCATGATTCCAGCAACTTCGTCAACAACAGGCGCATTGAATCTACGCCTGTGCTCTCCAGCTGGTGTTTTATCAGGATTGATGACAATAGCGTGATTGTCACTTTTTAATTTGTGCATGTGTGATTTGAAGAATTTCAATAACTCATTGTGCTCATTTAATAGGGCGTCCAGCTCACTGACGATGCGCCTGGCATAAGGTGAACTCAGGTTATTGTATCCGCAACGTGCATCAACGCGATTGGCGAGTGCGTGTTCGGGGTCTTCACCGCCCATAAAGTATATTTGTAAAAATTTATGTGACTCGTTTGGCATTGGCAGCAATGAGCCCACTTTGTGGTAAACTTGACCTTTGATTTTGAAGGTTGACTTATATTGTTGACCATTTGCCGCATTATTGTTAACTATTTCTGTTGCTCCGAACGATGTCATCTGGAAGCATGAATTGAATGTGCGAATGGACTTCAGGAACAGTTTTGAATCTGGATTCGTACCGATAAGTAAGCCGTTCAATGGTTCAGGTGGTGTTTCAATTTCTGGTAGCTGAACTTTTCCAGACGCGCAACACATCCCTGCTGACTCATTTATGAATTTAAGCGCACGACAATGGGGACATTCCTTGACCATATCACCAATCGACACTTCGGAATGATCGCAATAGTCAATATCTGGCTCATACTGGAATGCTAGACGAAGGAACGAAACGGTTATAAATTCTCGATATGCTTGCTGGCGTTGTCGGTCATTTGTTCTAAGTGTATCAAGTACGAAACGGCGCGCTTGTCTTTGTTCTATTCGCCTTTGTCGATTTCGTTCTGCTCGTGCCTCTTGTAACTGTGATTCACGCAATTGCGTCATGCCCACACGCAAATTTGCATTATCTAGTTGGATTTGATCGTCTGTTCTGCGGGCTCTTCTGTTTCTCATCTCTGAAGCACTATGCGTCCTACGGCCTAAATTGGACCCTTGGCGTCTTGCTGGCATTGTTCACGGTTCACACACACAAATAGATTAAATTAGCGCACTTATTAATGGAAAACAGTATACTTATAATGTCTTTGTTCTTTTATTATTTCACTCAAATTTTCACAATAATAAAACACAGATATATTTCTATTAGTTTAAAATCATTCAAACAAAGTGCACGCACTGACTACAAATTATTATTAGCTGTCGTTTAATACTCCCGAACCAAATACTAATAGATAAAAGTATGAGAATTTTCTGGAATAATTTATACAGGTAACACAACGGCAACTATGCGACTATAATTAACCTGATTATCTAACTGTACATTGAGTGTACTTTATGGCTTATTGTATTCTACTTACCACACCCTTTCATTTGATATCCATGTCGAGGTGGTTTTGAAGAAAGTGTTGATCCGCCCTCTTAACACGACCGCCATGGATCTAGCGGTATATTGAGTGTACTTTATTGTTTATTGCATTCTACTTATCATACCCTTTCATTTGATGCCCATGTCGAGGTGGTTTTGAAGAAAGTGTTGATCTGCCCTCTTAACACGACCGCCATGGATCCAGCGGTATATTGAGTGTACTTTATTGTTTATTGCATTCTACTTATCATACCCTTTCATTTGATGCCCATGTCGAGGTGGTTTTGAAGAAAGTGTTGATCCGCCCTCTTAACACGACCGCCATGGATCTAGCGGTATTTTGAGTGTACTTTATTGTTTATTGCATTCTACTTATCACACCCTTTCATTTGATGCCCATGTCGAGGTGGTTTTGAAGAAAGTGTTGATCCGCCCTCTTAACACGACCGCCATGGATCTAGCGGTATATTGAGTGTACTTTATTGTTTATTGCATTCTACTTATCATACCCTTTCATTTGATGCCCATGTCGAGGTGGTTTTGAAGAAAGTGTTGATCCGCCCTCGTAACACGACCGCCATGGATCTAGCGGTATATTGAGTGTACTTTATTGTTTATTGCATTCTACTTATCATACCCTTTCATTTGATGCCCATGTCGAGGTGGTTTTGAAGAAAGTGTTGATCCGCCCTCTTAACACGACCGCCATGGATCTAGCGGTATTTTGAGTGTACTTTATTGTTTATTGCATTCTACTTATCATACCCTTTCATTTGATGCCCATGTCGAGGTGGTTTTGAAGAAAGTGTTGATCCGCCCTCTTAACACGACCGCCATGGATCTAGCGGTATATTGAGTGTACTTTATTGTTTATTGCATTCTACTTATCATACCCTTTCATTTGATGCCCATGTCGAGGTGGTTTTGAAGAAAGTGTTGATCCGCCCTCTTAACACGACCGCCATGGATCTAGCGGTATTTTGAGTGTACTTTATTGTTTATTGCATTCTACTTATCATACCCTTTCATTTGATGCCCATGTCGAGGTGGTTTTGAAGAAAGTTTTGATCCGCCCTCTTAACACGACCGCCATGGATCTAGCGGTATTTTGAGTGTACTTTATTGTTTATTGCATTCTACTTATCACACCCTTTCATTTGATGCCCATGTCGAGGTGGTTTTGAAGAAAGTGTTGATCCGTCCTCTTAACACGACCGCCATGGATCCAGCGGTATATTGAGTGTACTTTATTGTTTATGGCATTCTACTTAGCATACCCTTTCATTTGATGCCCATGTCGAGGAGGTTTTGAAGAAAGTGTTGATCCGCCCTCTTAACACGACCGCCATGGATCTAGCGGTATATTGAGTGTACTTTATTGTTTATTGCATTCTACTTATCATACCCTTTCATTTGATGCCCATGTCGAGGTGGTTTTGAAGAAAGTGTTGATCCGCCCTCTTAACACCGCTGCCATGGATCTAACGTATATTCAGTATACTATATTGCTTATGGTATTTCAGTTTATTTTCAATATCGTCATGGCCTACCTATTTTTTGGCAACTGCGTAAATTTGAAGTTTTCATTAAATGTAATGATTCAATTTAATGACAATTTTACATTTACGAAGATGTCAAAAAATAGGTAGGCTATGAAGCTATTGAAACTAAAATGGAGTGAAAATTCTTAAATTTACCAATTTTTATAGATTTTTCAGCTTTTTCTTTAGGTTAAAGGTATAAAAAATAGCCTACGACCTATTCTCAGACCTACCAAATATACACAAAAAATTTCATAAAAATCGGTCAAGCCGTTTCGGAGGAGTACGGTAACAAACACTGTGACACGAGATTTTTATAGATATAGATATATATATACATACATACATATATATATATATATATATATATATATACTAGCTGGGACCCGGTGCGCCTACGCTGCACCCATAAGTCAATAGTAAACAATAAAAACCATCCATTGACTTAATATTTTTCGAGATATGAATTTTACACAGATGAAATGCCTCAGAGAACATGGGTCTTGCGTCGGCCGCCATGAATCGGTATATTGAGTCTACTACATTGCTTATTGTATTCTACTTATCATACCCTTTCATTTGATACCCATGTTGAGGGGATTGTGAAGAAAGTGGTAAACCGGCCTCTTTAGACAGCCGCCATGGATCTAAAGATATATTTTGTATACTACATTGCTTATTGTATTCTACTTATCATACCCTTTCATTTGATACCCATGTCGAGGTGGTTGTGAAGAAAGTGGTAATTCGGCCTCTTGAGACGGCCGCCATGGATCTAAAGATATATTTTGTATACTACATTGCTTATTGTATTCTACTTATCATACCCTTTCATTTGATACCCATGTCGAGGTGGTTGTGAAGAAAGTGGTACCCCGCCCTCTTGAGACGGCCGCCATGGATCTAAAGATATATTTTGTATACTACATTGCTTAATGTATTCTACTTATCATACCCTTTCATTTGATACCCATGTTAAGGTGGTTGTGAAGAAAGTGGTAATCCGGCCTCTTGAGACGGCCGCCATGGATCTAAAGATATATTTTGTATACTACATTGCTTATTGTATTCTACTTATCATACCCTTTCATTTGATACCCATGTCGAGGGGATTGTGAAGAAAGTGGTAATCCGGCCTCTTTAGACGGCCGCCATGGATCTAAAGATATATTTTGTATACTACATTGCTTATTGTATTCTACTTATCATACCCTTTCATTTGATACCCATGTCGAGGTGGTTGTGAAGAAAGTGGTAATTCGGCCTCTTGAGACGGCCGCCATGGATCTAAAGATATATTTTGTATACTACATTGCTTATTGTATTCTACTTATCATACCCTTTCATTTGATACCCATGTCAAGGTGGTTGTGAAGAAAGTGGTACCCCGCCCTCTTGAGACGGCCGCCATGGATCTAAGGACATATTTTGTATACTACATTGCTTATTGTATTCTCCTTAACATACCCTTTCATTTGATACCCATGTTGAGGTGGTTGTGAAGAAAGTGGTAATCCGGCCTCTTGAGACGGCCGCCATGGATCTAAGGATATATTTTGTATACTACATTGCTTATTGTATTCTACTTATCATACCCTTTCATTTGATACCCATGTCGAGGTGGTTGTGAAGAAAGTGGTACCCCGCCCTCTTGAGACGGCCGCCATGGATCTAAAGATATATTTTGTATACTACATTGCTTATTGTATTCTACTTATCATACCCTTTCATTTGATACCCATGTCGAGGTGGTTGTGAAGAAAGTGGTAATTCGGCCTCTTGAGACGGCCGCCATGGATCTAAAGATATATTTTGTATACTACATTGCTTATTGTATTCTACTTATCATACCCTTTCATTTGATACCCATGTCGAGGTGGTTGTGAAGAAAGTGGTACCCCGCCCTCTTGAGACGGCCGCCATGGATCTAAAGATATATTTTGTATACTACATTGCTTAATGTATTCTACTTATCATACCCTTTCATTTGATACCCATGTTAAGGTGGTTGTGAAGAAAGTGGTAATCCGGCCTCTTGAGACGGCCGCGATGGATCTAAAGATATATTTTGTATACTACATTGCTTATTGTATTCTACTTATCATACCCTTTCATTTGATACCCATGTCGAGGGGATTGTGAAGAAAGTGGTAATCCGGCCTCTTTAGACGGCCGCCATGGATCTAAAGATATATTTTGTATACTACATTGCTTATTGTATTCTACTTATCATACCCTTTCATTTGATATCCATGTCGAGGTGGTTGTGAAGAAAGTGGTAATTCGGCCTCTTGAGACGGCCGCCATGGATCTAAAGATATATTTTGTATACTACATTGCTTATTGTATTCTACTTATCATACCCTTTCATTTGATACCCATGTCAAGGTGGTTGTGAAGAAAGTGGTACCCCGCCCTCTTGAGACGGCCGCCATGGATCTAAGGACATATTTTGTATACTACATTGCTTATTGTGTTCTCCTTAACATACCCTTTCATTTGATACCCATGTTGAGGTGGTTGTGAAGAAAGTGGTAATCCGGCCTCTTGAGACGGCCGCCATGGATCTAAGGATATATTTTGTATACTACATTGCTTATTGTATTCTACTTATCATACCCTTTCATTTGATACCCATGTCGAGGTGGTTGTGAAGAAAGTGGTACCCCGCCCTCTTGAGACGGCCGCCATGGATCTAAAGATATATTTTGTATACTACATTGCTTATTGTATTCTACTTATCATACCCTTTCATTTGATACCCATGTCGAGGTGGTTGTGAAGAAAGTGGTACCCCGCCCTCTTGAGACGGCCGCCATGGATCTAAAGATATATTTTGTATACTACATTGCTTATTGTATTTTACTTATCATACCCTTTCATTTGATACCCATGTTAAGGTGGTTGTGAAGAAAGTGGTAATCTGGCCTCTTGAGACGCCTACGCTGCACCCATAAGTCAATAGTAAACAATAAAAACCATCCATTGACTTAATATTTTTCGAGATATGAATTTTACACAGATGAAATGCCTCAGAGAACATGGGTCTTGCGTCGGCCGCCATGAATCGGTATATTGAGTCTACTACATTGCTTATTGTATTCTACTTATCATACCCTTTCATTTGATACCCATGTTGAGGGGATTGTGAAGAAAGTGGTAATCCGGCCTCTTTAGACGGCCGCCATGGATCTAAAGATATATTTTGTATACTACATTGCTTATTGTATTCTACTTATCATACCCTTTCATTTGATACCCATGTCGAGGTGGTTGTGAAGAAAGTGGTAATTCGGCCTCTTGAGACGGCCGCCATGGATCTAAAGATATATTTTGTATACTACATTGCTTATTGTATTCTACTTATCATACCCTTTCATTTGATACCCATGTCGAGGTGGTTGTGAAGAAAGTGGTACCCCGCCCTCTTGAGACGGCCGCCATGGATCTAAAGATATATTTTGTATACTACATTGCTTATTGTATTCTACTTATCATACCCTTTCATTTGATACCCATGTCGAGGGGATTGTGAAGAAAGTGGTAATCCGGCCTCTTTAGACGGTCGCCATGGATCTAAAGATATATTTTGTATACTACATTGCTTATTGTATTCTACTTATCATACCCTTTCATTTATTACCCATGTCGAGGTGGTTGTGAAGAAAGTGGTAATTCGGCCTCTTGAGACGGCCGCCATGGATCTAAAGATATATTTTGTATACTACATTGCTTATTGTATTCTACTTATCATACCCTTTCATTTGATACCCATGTCGAGGTGGTTGTGAAGAAAGTGGTACCCCGCCCTCTTGAGACGGCCGCCATGGATCTAAGGACATATTTTGTATACTACATTGCTTATTGTATTCTCCTTAACATACCCTTTCATTTGATACCCATGTTGAGGTGGTTGTGAAGAAAGTGGTAATCCGGCCTCTTGAGACGGCCGCCATGGATCTAAAGATATATTTTGTATACTACATTGCTTATTGTATTCTACTTATCATACCCTTTCATTTGATACCCATGTCGAGGTGGTTGTGAAGAAAGTGGTACCCCGCCCTCTTGAGACGGCCGCCATGGATCTAAAGATATATTTTGTATACTACATTGCTTATTATATTCTACTTAACATACCCTTTCATTTGATACCCATGTTGAGGTGGTTGTGAAGAAAGTGGTACCCCGCCCTCTTGACACGGCCGCCATGGATCTAAAGATATATTTTGTATACTACATTGCTTATTGTATTCTACTTATCATACCCTTTCATTTGATACCCATGTCGAGGTGGTTGTGAAGAAAGTGGTACCCCGCCCTCTTGAGACGGCCGCCATGGATCTAAAGATATATTTTGTATACTACATTGCTTATTGTATTTTACTTATCATACCCTTTCATTTGATACCCATGTCGAGGTGGTTGTGAAGAAAGTGGTACACCGCCCTCTTGAGACGGCCGCAATGGATCATTTTAGTTTCAATAGCGTCATGGCCTACCTATTGTTTGACAGCTGCGTAAATTTGAAATTTTCATTAAATGTAATGATTCAATTTAATGACAATTTTACATTTGTCAAACAATAGGTAGGCCATGAAGCTATTGAAACTAAAATGAAGTGAAAATTCCTAAAATTACCATTTTTGTTTCGATTTTGCAGCTGTTTTTTTGGTTAAAGGTATAAAAAATAGCCTACGACCTATTCTCAGACCTACCAAATATACACAAAAAATTTCATGCAAATTGGTCAACCCGTTTCGGAGGAGTACGGTAACAAACACTGTGACACGAGATTTTTATAGATATAGATATATATATATATATATATATATATATATATATATATATATATATATATATATATATATATATATCTATATCTATAAAAATCTCGTGTCACAGTGTTTGTTACCGTACTCCTCCGAAACGGGTTGACCAATTTGCATGAAATTTTTTGTGTATATTTGGTAGGTCTGAGAATAGGTCGTAGGCTATTTTTTATACCTTTAACCAAAAAAACAGCTGCAAAATCGAAACAAAAATGGTAATTTTAGGAATTTTCACTTCATTTTAGTTTCAATAGCTTCATGGCCTACCTATTGTTTGACAAATGTAAAATTGTCATTAAATTGAATCATTACATTTAATGAAAATTTCAAATTTACGCAGCTGTCAAACAATAGGTAGGCCATGACGCTATTGAAACTAAAATGATCCATTGCGGCCGTCTCAAGAGGGCGGTGTACCACTTTCTTCACAACCACCTCGACATGGGTATCAAATGAAAGGGTATGATAAGTAAAATACAATAAGCAATGTAGTATACAAAATATATCTTTAGATCCATGGCGGCCGTCTCAAGAGGGCGGGGTACCACTTTCTTCACAACCACCTCGACATGGGTATCAAATGAAAGGGTATGATAAGTAGAATACAATAAGCAATGTAGTATACAAAATATATCTTTAGATCCATGGCGGCCGTGTCAAGAGGGCGGGGTACCACTTTCTTCACAACCACCTCAACATGGGTATCAAATGAAAGGGTATGTTAAGTAGAATATAATAAGCAATGTAGTATACAAAATATATCTTTAGATCCATGGCGGCCGTCTCAAGAGGGCGGGGTACCACTTTCTTCACAACCACCTCGACATGGGTATCAAATGAAAGGGTATGATAAGTAGAATACAATAAGCAATGTAGTATACAAAATATATCTTTAGATCCATGGCGGCCGTCTCAAGAGGCCGGATTACCACTTTCTTCACAACCACCTCAACATGGGTATCAAATGAAAGGGTATGTTAAGGAGAATACAATAAGCAATGTAGTATACAAAATATGTCCTTAGATCCATGGCGGCCGTCTCAAGAGGGCGGGGTACCACTTTCTTCACAACCACCTCGACATGGGTATCAAATGAAAGGGTATGATAAGTAGAATACAATAAGCAATGTAGTATACAAAATATATCTTTAGATCCATGGCGGCCGTCTCAAGAGGCCGAATTACCACTTTCTTCACAACCACCTCGACATGGGTAATAAATGAAAGGGTATGATAAGTAGAATACAATAAGCAATGTAGTATACAAAATATATCTTTAGATCCATGGCGACCGTCTAAAGAGGCCGGATTACCACTTTCTTCACAATCCCCTCGACATGGGTATCAAATGAAAGGGTATGATAAGTAGAATACAATAAGCAATGTAGTATACAAAATATATCTTTAGATCCATGGCGGCCGTCTCAAGAGGGCGGGGTACCACTTTCTTCACAACCACCTCGACATGGGTATCAAATGAAAGGGTATGATAAGTAGAATACAATAAGCAATGTAGTATACAAAATATATCTTTAGATCCATGGCGGCCGTCTCAAGAGGCCGAATTACCACTTTCTTCACAACCACCTCGACATGGGTATCAAATGAAAGGGTATGATAAGTAGAATACAATAAGCAATGTAGTATACAAAATATATCTTTAGATCCATGGCGGCCGTCTAAAGAGGCCGGATTACCACTTTCTTCACAATCCCCTCAACATGGGTATCAAATGAAAGGGTATGATAAGTAGAATACAATAAGCAATGTAGTAGACTCAATATACCGATTCATGGCGGCCGACGCAAGACCCATGTTCTCTGAGGCATTTCATCTGTGTAAAATTCATATCTCGAAAAATATTAAGTCAATGGATGGTTTTTATTGTTTACTATTGACTTATGGGTGCAGCGTAGGCGTCTCAAGAGGCCAGATTACCACTTTCTTCACAACCACCTTAACATGGGTATCAAATGAAAGGGTATGATAAGTAAAATACAATAAGCAATGTAGTATACAAAATATATCTTTAGATCCATGGCGGCCGTCTCAAGAGGGCGGGGTACCACTTTCTTCACAACCACCTCGACATGGGTATCAAATGAAAGGGTATGATAAGTAGAATACAATAAGCAATGTAGTATACAAAATATATCTTTAGATCCATGGCGGCCGTCTCAAGAGGGCGGGGTACCACTTTCTTCACAACCACCTCGACATGGGTATCAAATGAAAGGGTATGATAAGTAGAATACAATAAGCAATGTAGTATACAAAATATATCCTTAGATCCATGGCGGCCGTCTCAAGAGGCCGGATTACCACTTTCTTCACAACCACCTCAACATGGGTATCAAATGAAAGGGTATGTTAAGGAGAACACAATAAGCAATGTAGTATACAAAATATGTCCTTAGATCCATGGCGGCCGTCTCAAGAGGGCGGGGTACCACTTTCTTCACAACCACCTTGACATGGGTATCAAATGAAAGGGTATGATAAGTAGAATACAATAAGCAATGTAGTATACAAAATATATCTTTAGATCCATGGCGGCCGTCTCAAGAGGCCGAATTACCACTTTCTTCACAACCACCTCGACATGGATATCAAATGAAAGGGTATGATAAGTAGAATACAATAAGCAATGTAGTATACAAAATATATCTTTAGATCCATGGCGGCCGTCTAAAGAGGCCGGATTACCACTTTCTTCACAATCCCCTCGACATGGGTATCAAATGAAAGGGTATGATAAGTAGAATACAATAAGCAATGTAGTATACAAAATATATCTTTAGATCCATCGCGGCCGTCTCAAGAGGCCGGATTACCACTTTCTTCACAACCACCTTAACATGGGTATCAAATGAAAGGGTATGATAAGTAGAATACATTAAGCAATGTAGTATACAAAATATATCTTTAGATCCATGGCGGCCGTCTCAAGAGGGCGGGGTACCACTTTCTTCACAACCACCTCGACATGGGTATCAAATGAAAGGGTATGATAAGTAGAATACAATAAGCAATGTAGTATACAAAATATATCTTTAGATCCATGGCGGCCGTCTCAAGAGGCCGAATTACCACTTTCTTCACAACCACCTCGACATGGGTATCAAATGAAAGGGTATGATAAGTAGAATACAATAAGCAATGTAGTATACAAAATATATCTTTAGATCCATGGCGGCCGTCTCAAGAGGGCGGGGTACCACTTTCTTCACAACCACCTCGACATGGGTATCAAATGAAAGGGTATGATAAGTAGAATACAATAAGCAATGTAGTATACAAAATATATCCTTAGATCCATGGCGGCCGTCTCAAGAGGCCGGATTACCACTTTCTTCACAACCACCTCAACATGGGTATCAAATGAAAGGGTATGTTAAGGAGAATACAATAAGCAATGTAGTATACAAAATATGTCCTTAGATCCATGGCGGCCGTCTCAAGAGGGCGGGGTACCACTTTCTTCACAACCACCTTGACATGGGTATCAAATGAAAGGGTATGATAAGTAGAATACAATAAGCAATGTAGTATACAAAATATATCTTTAGATCCATGGCGGCCGTCTCAAGAGGCCGAATTACCACTTTCTTCACAACCACCTCGACATGGGTATCAAATGAAAGGGTATGATAAGTAGAATACAATAAGCAATGTAGTATACAAAATATATCTTTAGATCCATGGCGGCCGTCTAAAGAGGCCGGATTACCACTTTCTTCACAATCCCCTCGACATGGGTATCAAATGAAAGGGTATGATAAGTAGAATACAATAAGCAATGTAGTATACAAAATATATCTTTAGATCCATGGCGGCCGTCTCAAGAGGCCGGATTACCACTTTCTTCACAACCACCTTAACATGGGTATCAAATGAAAGGGTATGATAAGTAGAATACATTAAGCAATGTAGTATACAAAATATATCTTTAGATCCATGGCGGCCGTCTCAAGAGGGCGGGGTACCACTTTCTTCACAACCACCTCGACATGGGTATCAAATGAAAGGGTATGATAAGTAGAATACAATAAGCAATGTAGTATACAAAATATATCTTTAGATCCATGGCGGCCGTCTCAAGAGGCCGAATTACCACTTTCTTCACAACCACCTCGACATGGGTATCAAATGAAAGGGTATGATAAGTAGAATACAATAAGCAATGTAGTATACAAAATATATCTTTAGATCCATGGCGGCTGTCTAAAGAGGCCGGTTTACCACTTTCTTCACAATCCCCTCAACATGGGTATCAAATGAAAGGGTATGATAAGTAGAATACAATAAGCAATGTAGTAGACTCAATATACCGATTCATGGCGGCCGACGCAAGACCCATGTTCTCTGAGGCATTTCATCTGTGTAAAATTCATATCTCGAAAAATATTAAGTCAATGGATGGTTTTTATTGTTTACTATTGACTTATGGGTGCAGCGTAGGCGCACCGGGTCCCAGCTAGTATATATATATATATATATGTTTTTAGAAACATATCTCCTTAGCTAAGTAAGGCCGGAAGTAGTAGGACGATGTCCCTACATACTCCCCTCCCGTAGCTTTACATGAATTGTACCGAGCGAATTGGTGCTGCTTCAACGTCTCGGTCACACTCAAAAGCAGGTTTCAATCGATCGATAGTTATCGACTTATTTGTGTCATTTATATTGACGAAGAAATGTTTACTTAATCTTTTGATTACTTTGAATGGCTCTTCGTATGGTGTTTCAAAAGGCCGTCGGATGCGATCGGTACGTATGAAAACATACTCCGCGTTCTCTAAGGCGTTCGTCACCTACACATCATTTTGAACTGACTGTCGGGGCTGTGTCGCTGACAGACCTTGCATGTGTGTGCGAAGACGTGTTAGAAATTCTGAGTGCTCTATTGGATTCTCATCCGTTGGGATGGATATTGAATTGGGAAGCTTCAGATTCTGTCCATAGGCAAGCTCTGCTGGTGAGCATTGTAAATCGGTTTTAATTGCCGAGCGAATACCTAATAAAACGAAGGGCAAATCTTCACTCCAATGAGTAGTGTTGTCCCTTGCCATTAAGGCCGCTTTTAATTGTCTATGGAAACGCTCTACCATCCCATTTTCTTGTGGATGGTAGGCGGTAGTACGTATTCTATGTGTACCTAGAAGTCTTGTGACTTCATTGAATAATTTTGATTCAAATTGCGACCCTTGATCTGTTGTAATTTCAAGTGGGGCGCCGAATCTAGGGACATACTCGGTGACAAAATGAGTTGTGAAAGGAATTGGTGTGAGTATTAGTTCTATCTTCGAGCTACTACTGGGATGCTCTTGGAGTCGTTGTAACTCTTTGTCACCTTCTTGTGCTTTCGCCAGATGTGGCAAATCGAAGGTGATTGTGCCAACGTTGTCGGCCGCTAATGAGCGAGATAAATAATCTGCGACAACGTTTTGTTTCGCAGAGATATGTCTGATGTCTGTTGTGAACTGGTAAATTAGGCTCAGATGTCTTGTTTGGCGGGGAGATCTTTCGGTTTTTGTGTGAAGGGCGTGTATTAAAGGCTTGTGGTCAGTGTAGACGACAAAATTTCTTCCTTCAACAAAGTACCGAAAATGTTTTATTGCTGCAAAGATTGCGAGTAGTTCGCGATCGAATACAGAATAATTTCGTTTAGCAGATGATAGCTTCTTGGAAAAGAAAGCTAATGGTTGCCATCCGTGACCGTTAAATTGTTCCAGCACAGCTCCGATAGCAAAGTCGGAAGCATCAGTTGTGACGCTATATTTAGCATCCTCTAGTGGGTGTATCAGCATTACTGCTGCAACCATTGCGGCTTTCACGTCGAGGAATGCTTGTTGACATTCTGCGGGCCAAGGAAGTTGTTCCTTATTTTTTGTTGTTAACGGACAATTGAGGAGTTCCCTCAAGTGTTCATTAATCGGTACTAGCAGTTGTGCTAGTTTAGGAATAAATCGGTGATAAAAGTTCACCATTCCTATAAATTTTTGTATTTGTTTGACTGTTGTTGGAGTTGTGAGGTCATTAATTGCTTGGACACGTTCGGGTGATGGAAGGATTCCATCCTTGCCGATACTATGTCCCAAAAAGTTGATCTCACTGACCCCAAAAACGCATTTTGATAACTTTGTTGTTAAACCAAAGTTATCAAGGCGTTTAAACAGTAGTTCGAGGTGAGTGAGATGCTCATCCTCGGATTTACTAGCGATAAGTATATCGTCTAGATAGACATAAACGAAGTCTAAGTCTCTTGTGACTTCATTCATAAATCTTTGAAATGACTGGGCTGCATTTCTTAACCCAAATGGCATGCGAGTAAACTCAAACAGACCAAAAGGTGTTATTATGGCAGTCTTATACACGTCTTCTTGTGCAATGGTGATGTTATGATACGCACGTACCAAATCCACCTTCGAAAAAATCGTGCATCCGTGAAGGTTCACAGAAAAATTGTGAATGTGCGGGATTGGATATCTATCCGGCACTGTGACTGCATTAAGGCGACGGTAGTCGCCGCATGGCCTCCAATCATTTGTATCCCGTTTAGGGACCAGATGAAGTGGAAATTCTGCGGGAGACGACGATGGTCGACAAATCCCTAGTTGAACCATATGTTCAAACTCCAATTTCGCCACCTTGAGCTTCTCAGGATGAAGTCTACGAGCGGTAACGAAAGGTAATTGCCCATTAGTAACAATGTGGTGTTTCACATTGTGTTTAACCGGTAGGTTAAAATTTGGTGGTTGTGTTAATGAAGCGTACTTCATTAACAATACTTTATATTTGCCAAGATGTTGGCATTCAAAGCTCTCGAGGATATACTCACCAGTTGCACAGACGTCAGTCCGAAGACTGGTCTGTGAGTCTACTAATTCTCGATGTTTAAAATCGAGAATGAGTTCGAACTTTATGAGAAAGTCCGCACCGAGTATAGCTTTGTTTGTGTTGGCTATGATGAAGTTGTGGATGAACCGTCGGCGAAGACCTAGGTTCAGTTCCAGCAACTTCGCGCCAAAAGTTTGGATAGTGGATCCATTTGCGGCCCGCAGAAGTAAATTAGGGCATGTTGTTTGTACCCTAAATGTGTACTTCGGATCTAATGATATGTCCGCACCAGAATCGATTAAAAAATTGAGTTGGTTGTGCTTGTCGCGGACAAATAATCTGCACGAGCGTCTCTGCTGAGAGACGCCCGCGGATGTGGCGACTCCTCTCCAATTTAATTTTTTGAATGATAGGCCCTCTTCATCTTTCGGTCCTTCTTGGCTGTAGAGCCCGGACCCTTGAAGGCACACGGCGGGGTGCACCGCTCTGCCCCACTGCCGTAGCGGTAGTGGTAGTAGCAGAGCGTCCCCGGTAGCGCTTGTGCAGATGTAGGTTTCGGTATGGCCCCTTGTTTGGTGGGGTTACTGGTCCCCGCTGATGGCGCCTTTGGTTGACGAACCGGTGATCGACCCCATTGCCGTGGACCAGCAGAGCCTCCCGCCGACTCCTGGCCTTGGCCTTGCCCTCTCCGCAACACAAGTGCTCGCAATTGCTGCACCTCGCGTTGGAGAGACTGCACGGCCCGCTCCAGGGACGGCGAGCTTCTCACCTCAGACACCTGAGCGGGGGCTGAACGGGCAGTGATCTCCCACACTGTATCCGCTAGCCTCGATAGTTGTGTTAAGGACTGATCCGCGGATGCGGCAAGCACAACCTGGATATCTCTGGGAAGCCTGCGCTCCCAAAGACTCCGGATGAGCTCCTCCCCATCCCCGAGACAGTCCCCTGCCAGACTCTGCAATCCCCTCAGGAAATCTGAGGGCTTGCGGTCTCCGGGCTCATGCGCTGCCAACAGCTGCTCGAGGCGCTTCCTAGTCGATAAACCATATCGCTCCAGCAACCTCCTCTTAGCCTCAGTATAGCTGGCAGAGCTGAGGTCCGGAAAAGCATGCAAGAGGATCTTGGCTGCCTCCGTCCGGAGAGCGGACACAATGTGGGACAACTTCGTTTTGTCCGAAGTGATGGAATTTAAGGAGAATTGTGCTTCAGCCTGGTAAAACCAGACTGCCGGGTCGCTCTGATGGAATTCGGGCAGATTAAATCTAGCCGTTGAGGCTATGTCAACTTCTGCCCGAACCCTACGCCGATCCGGCAGCCCCTCCTCCAGGCTGTTCAAGGATTCTTCCATTTCCACAACGAAGGAATTGTCTAAAAAACTTTGCCTTTCCATTTAATCAAACGTCGAAACAAGCAAGAAAATAAGGACTGTTTCTGAATCAAATAAACAGTCAATCCACCAACAAGAAATCTTTTTCAAAATACAAAACAAGAAAAAAGCTATTAATAATTAAATATTTTCTTTAAAACACAAAAACTGGAAATTAAATATTTAAAATAACTAATCTTTTAAATATATATGTAATTTATCTTTTAAATATAAGATAATTAAAAATCTTATCTTAATCTTCTTTCTTCTTTCTTCTCTTCACTAGGGAGTCGGGGTCACCACTTATTGGAGTTACCTCCAATCCACGTTACTCAACTTCTAGCTGAATGATTCTTTGTTTTGGTTTTAACTTTTATTTTTAATACCAATTTTTAACTTTTAACTTTTATTTGGTTTTAACTTTTATTTTACACTAGGAATGCGTATATTGTTCCTTATTAATTTACAATATGTTTTATACATTAACATACACTGGTTTATTTATGAATAGTTATATATATATATATATATATATATATATATATATATATATATATATATATATATATATATATATATATGTTATGTAATTAATTGTTATCATTCGTTATATATAACTAATAGTCGTATATCATGACTATCTCACATGTATATTAAAAACAAACACGAGTTGAGTTAATTTATTTTTTTTTTTATTATTAGTTTTTAGCACTATTAACTATTAACACTGTTTTTGGGAGTAAGTTGGAATTTTCGTTTATATTTATATATAAACTTACAAATGTTTTGCACAATAATATAAACAAAAAATTAATATCGTAGTAGTGATACCAAAAAAAAAACGTTTAATACTCAAAAAACTTAATTATTAAAGAAAATTAAACTTTCACACTTTTTTTTTATTTATACTTATGTATACAAATTAATTTTTATCGAACCGACGACCCGCCGCCGAGAACCGAGAATCACCTTTTTAAAAGTACACCCGCCGGTGTCCGCGGTTATAACAACACTCAACAAATTAAAATTTCCACCCGCCGGTGGTGGCCAGGAAAATTGTCCACCTCTGGGGAACGCGCCCTTGAACTTTTAGTTCCACCTGCGCAATTCACTTACCGTGCGCTTCTCAAATTTAAATGTGAAACTTATGGAAAATTTATATTTTTTGGATAATTTAATAAATTTTCCCTTCTAGGATTTTCTTTAACATAACATTCCTTCCCCCCTGGAGCAAGAGAATCGCTACGTAGTAGAGCGATTCTCGTACTCGAAGGAATGAGGGGATGAAGGAGGTTAGGGCGGGTGGCCGTACCTAGTACTAGAATGGAGCACTATTTTTTATATGGGAAAAATTATGCAATTATGCGGCAGGGTCATTTGCATCTTACGGTAACGAGAACAGGAGATTAGTTTGGAGTTCCTGGATCGGATCATATGGATCAGTAACGAGGTACGTTTTTATGGGGTACCCTAGCAACATTGTTAGTTTTAGAGTAAGGATCTGCTCATGACTGGTCGTCCAACACGGCGTTTTACAAAATAAAACGTGCTTGGGTATTCATTGAGCAGGCCATCATCTGATCGTCTAAAGTGGCCTTTTATCTTCATAAAACGGCTTTAAACGTTTGTTGTGGAGCGTGACTAATTTTCTGTTTCGTACAATGACTGTTTTTTGTTGGATCAGACGAAGCGGGCAGTGGGGTCCTTGAAGACGCCTCTGAGGGATTTATGGTCGGTTTACACATTAAATTTGTGACCCATTAAAAACATGGAAGGCCCATTGAGAGTAGGCTGTTTTGAGGGGCTCACTACTGGCGCCCGTTGTGGGATTGAACGGTTAGCTCAAATCTGGGTATGAGTAGTGTAGGGGGGACTAGAGAGGACTTAATTGCCTGAAATGCTTCTTTGCATTTGGAGGTCCTGGGTAATTTAATGCCTTTTCGTAGTAAATTTGCTAAGGGGCGGACTAATTTGGAGAAATTAGTCTTGAATTTTTTGTAATTGGCAAGGCCCAGGAAAAACTGCATTTGCCTATCTGTATGGGGCGCTGGGAAGTTTTGAACGCACTCCGTTTTTCTGGGGTCTAGTAAGGCTCCTTTTTTAGAGCATATGTGACCCAGGTAAACCGTTCCTTTTCGGAGGAATTACCATTTTTCCGGGGGTAATTTGAGATTATTTTTTCTTAATCGCTCAAAGGCTCTTCGTACTTTTTTACTGTAGATGACGATGCCATCTAGATAAACGAAACATTCGGAGAGTAGCAGGCCTGTGAGGATATAATTCTTAAGCCGTTTTTTCACACTATTGAGGCCCGGTTGTTTAGGGACCACTAAAAGGGGTAAGTTCAACTGACTTTTACTGGGTTGAACAATATCGTTGTCGTTTCTCTCAGTTGGTCGTTTATGTCTTGCCTTTGCATCTCGGGCAATCTATACAATTTTTGGTTAATGTGTTGGTCGTAAACCATGGGAATCTCATGTCGTAGAGCTTCCGTGTAGGTGAGCTTGTCCCCTTTTAAGTGGAATATGTTGGAATATTCGTAACATAGGTCCCGTATGGACCGCTTCTCTTCGGCCGTTAGAGGGTGGTCGAGGCTTAGTTCCTCGTCAAGTTGTTTGAGGAGCGTTTCGCGCTCAAGGTCCGGATCTTCATGGTCCGGGAATATGTATCTCAGATGGCGGAGGAAATCGATTTCCTCTTCTTTCGTTCTCAACTTCACTTTTGCCCGTTTTCCTTTTTGTATACCGTGCAGGATTGCGCCATTGGTGGGTATACTCTGTAGCCTTGCGTTAGATGACGATGGGGTACTGGCGTTCCTGAGACCGGTTGGTTCAGAGCCTGTAAGATACCTACATTCGTCATTAGCATTCGTTGGAGGCTTAGGGTTGTTGTTGGGGGCTAGTTGAATAGTCGTGTAGTCTTTTATTGGGGCGAGCGTGGGAGTTAGGCTCGTCAGGACTTCTGGTTGGGTGTTAACATTAAGAAAGCCAACAGACACTGTTTTTGTTTCAGTTGGTAAAAGGGAATTGGCGAGGAATACTCCTTCACTCGGCTCGTAAGATTCACAGAGCATTTCCTCCTCTAACCTTATTGGAATGGGAACCACCATTTGAGATCGGCTTGGTAGGCGAATAGATTTCTCCAATGCCACGTTGTATTTGCCTGAATTGGTCTCATAGTCGTTGGGGTTGTTTTCCAACCTTGACCCATCTAGAGATAGGCAGCTGGTATTCCTCTCTGAGGTTACCTGGGAGACACCACCGGGGTTTATCTCGGCTACTACGAGCTGAGATTCCCTGGTTTGGGTTTGCTCCTGCTGCTCTCTGGGGTTCGACTTGGTGGTTCGATCGCATAATGGAATGGCAATTTCTACTGGGTTGATTTCCGTGCGAGGAAATCGCAGTGTTTTGTTTGGGCCTTCGACATTACAATGTTTGGAAAGAAAGTCGTTTCCTAATAGGCTATCGTTGGGGATTTCTGGCATATTTTGCACAATTTGGAAGGTGCGTGGAAGGGGGGCATTGAGAATGAAGTTCCCCTGATAGCTCCCTAATGTTTTTCCTTGGCCGTATGGTGTTTGTAATGTGCATTTTTTGGTTGGATCTGATAGGTTGGGATCCTTTAGCTTATGTATTTTTAGAATATTAACCTCAGCGTCTGTGTCCACTATTAGTTGGGCATTGCCGTTTAGGCTTATGTCCAGTGGAAGGTTGACCAGTGGGCCACTGTTTATGGACGTCTGAGGTGCGTCGTTTATTTTACTTTTATTAATTATGGTCGAAACAGGGCATCCTGGTTCAGATAGTGAGAAGTCTCCCCTTTGTGAGGACTCCCAACGCTGTCTTTTTTGACAGTCGTCCACTTTGTGGCCGCGCCTTCCGCAAAAGTCACACATGAAGCGGGTATTAAATATCCTTCGGGTGTTACCGTTCGCCTGATTTGGGCTGTTTGACGGTTGTTGGCGGGGATGCAGTTGTTGGTGGTTCTGATGATACCGGTTATTATTGTTCGTAGAGGGCTCACTACTATTGTGATTAGTGCGCTGTTCTTGAAAATGGACGCTGTTAGGTAAATTTGGTTGCGTACGTTCTTGAAGGCGTCGACAATCTCGCGCATCATGATTAGTGGCCCTACAAATGATACAGAAAGGGGGATTTTTCCTTTTGAAGCAGTCTATATATGTATGTCCCTTGTTCCGGCAGTAACTGCATGAGACTTTCGCTTCTGGGTTCCCTTGTGATATTTGAGGCGCTGACGATACGAGTGACGCTTGTAATATTGGAGTATTTTCTGAGGGACCCTCTGGAAAACAAAATAATTGGCTACTAAGAGCAATGTGATGTGGAATGTTGTAACCGCTAGGGGTGGTGTTAAGTGGATTTATGGCGGTGTTTGGTGTCGTTTGCGGCGGTATGGGGTTCGGCAGTATATTATTCTCTGTGGGTGTGGAATGGAGACCGTTCAGGCCTAATTGTGAGGCGAGGATGCTTTCATATGGGAGGAGATGACTCGGTTTAGGCACGACATAGGTTTGGGTACCTTGGGGCATTTGAGCCATTTGATGTTGTGCATGCACGTTTAGTGTCATTTGCTGGAGTCTCTCCATGTCAAGGGCCTTTTGTATTAAATTATCTAGGCCATCTTCGCCCGCTGCCAACAAATACTGGCATAAATGAGGGTTTGTTACTCCTCTGCTTAGGGCATTTTTTGCGAAATCTTCCAATTGCGCTGTAACTGGAGTCGCTGTTGCACCATATTTGAGAGTAGCTGAGTCCACGCATAAAGTGAGTTGTTGTTTTATCCTATTTATGTAGGTAGTAAGAGGTTCTAAAGGAAACTGGTGAAGTTTGATTAGTTTGCCTACCAGTTCTTGGTACGTTTCCCTTGGAAGGTAAGTCCTATTGAGGAGCCTTTCAGCTTCTTCGAAGGAAGCTGGTTGATTTGAGGCTATTAATTGATAGGCTTCACCTCGAAGTCTTGTAGGGAAAAGTTGTACGAAAATCGCCTTTTCCTCTTCTGTGAGGCATTGTAATACACAACGGCAACAGTCTATAAATATTTTTAGCTCGGTCGCTAGGGTCGGGCTTTGCCCGCCAGAAAACAGGGGGACCATTTGGACTGTTAATTTGGAAACTTTCAGGAGCTTGTCGGCCATGGCTGTTGCTTGTATTCTATTCGGTATTTGGGGATTGGAATTCGACTCTTGTTTTGAGTCTAGAATAATTCTGCCAAGACATATATGTATGTAGAAAGTGGACGGGTTCAGCGGCGTGAGTGGTGTCGGCGAGTGTGTTTTTTTTCTACTTTTTTTTTATTCTTGTGTGTAAAATATGTATTATTGTATTTATATATAGATATTATACCTACATAAGTTCAAACGTTCAATATTAATTTAAAAAAAAATTTTTTTTTTTTTTTTTTTTTCATATAGGTAAGAAAAAACAAGAGAAAATGTTTTTTTTTTGTTTTATCAAATTTTCGTTTTTGCTATTTTTTCCGTTTTTTTTTTTTAATATTTTTTCCAAAAGTTACGTTTAAACTAATGCTTTTGTCAAAAACTATAATAATTGAATGGGATAACAATTCGAAGATTTCTGAATAGAATTAAATCATAATAGAGAAAAGATTGATTGTTCAAAAGAAAATATGAAAATATTGGTCTTTTATATCGTATGCACTTGAATTTAAATAAGTACGTCTAAATACTCATTTACTTTACTTTGTTTCTTAAATTCTCGCGTATTCTATTTTAAAACATAATATTTTTTTTTAATTTATCTAAAATAAAAAGTTGTACTACTTGTTTAAGCTATTCATACATATGTAAGTGACCAATTTATTTTGTAAGCTAATTCTGGCTTTTTTTTTCTTTTCTTTAATAAAATTTCGGATGATGTTGGCACTCGTTTTTTTTTTAAATAAAAGAAACACGAACTAAGAGCTTATCTAAGACTACTTTTCTAACTATAACTAATATGTATGTATATCTGTTTTTAAAGTATTAAGTTATTACATACAGTAAACTAGCGTTCGTAACTAGGGTAGCCGATAGTGTTGTGGTATGGACAAAGCCTTCTAGTCTGGAGGAACTGGAGTAGACGCTGATGTTGTTGGGTGCATCCCTTGTTGAATATCCTGGTCTACCGAGGTGTCGGTGGGTCGTGGTAGGGCTGAAGGACCTGTGATGTATTTGTCCCTCGGTGGGGGATTTGTTGATGATGTTGTCCCCTTGTTGGCCCTCGGACATAGGGCGTCTCCTGGGCAGGGATGAAGCCCACTAAAAGTCCCGCGATGTAAAAACTTTAGGGGGGTAAATGCGTGCTCGCCTGGAGCAGAGGCATCTATAGATGATTACCCCCGAGCGTTGATTCGTGGAGGATCTGGGATATTTTACGCACTGTAGCTGTAGACGCTAACACTGCCCCCAAGTCAGGCTCAGCCTTGGGTTGGAGGTCAAAGGAGCCTTGACCAGCAGTATTAACGTCTTTTTAGTTAGCGCACCCAGATCCTACCGGCTGCGCCAATTGTTATGTAATTAATTGTTATCATTCGTTATATATAACTAATAGTCGTATATCATGACTATCTCACATGTATATTAAAAACAAACACGAGTTGAGTTAATTTATTTTTTTTTTATTATTAGTTTTTAGCACTATTAACTATTAACACTGTTTTTGGGAGTAAGTTGGAATTTTCGTTTATATTTATATATAAACTTACAAATGTTTTGCACAATAATATAAACAAAAAATTAATATCGTAGTAGTGATACCAAAAAAAAAAACGTTTAATACTCAAAAAACTTAATTATTAAAGAAAATTAAACTTTCACACTTTTTTTTTATTTATACTTATGTATACAAATTAATTTTTATCGAACCGACGACCCGCCGCCGAGAACCGAGAATCACCTTTTTAAAAGTACACCCGCCGGTGTCCGCGGTTATAACAACACTCAACAAATTAAAATTTCCACCCGCCGGTGGTGGCCAGGAAAATTGTCCACCTCTGGGGAACGCGCCCTTGAACTTTTAGTTCCACCTGCGCAATTCACTTACCGTGCGCTTCTCACACGGCAAGTTGCGCTAGGTTATCTTCGGGTGGGTCAGGTTACGTTCGCCCCGTGGGTGTCTATGCCTTTAGATATATGAAAGAAGAAAAAACTAGCCCCTTAGAAGGTTTGATAACCCGATTCCCATGCGGATACCGGCGGATTTTTCGCTTTGCTTTGGTTTTTAATGTTTGAAATATCAGCGAAGTTTTTCAATGAAAATTATCTTGGGGTGGTTCAAATTTTGTCTGGGCCGTTTCCTTTAAAATTTAAATGTGAAACTTATGGAAAATTTATATTTTTTGGATAATTTAATAAATTTTCCCTTCTAGGATTTTCTTTAACATAACATATATATATATATATATATATATATATATATATATATAACTATTCATAAATAAACCAGTGTATGTTAATGTATAAAACATATTGTAAATTAATAAGGAACAATATACGCATTCCTAGTGTAAAATAAAAGTTAAAACCAAATAAAAGTTAAAAGTTAAAAATTGGTATTAAAAATAAAAGTTAAAACCAAAACAAAGAATCATTCAGCTAGAAGTTGAGTAACGTGGATTGGAGGTAACTCCAATAAGTGGTGACCCCGACTCCCTAGTGAAGAGAAGAAAGAAGAAAGAAGATTAAGATAAGATTTTTAATTATCTTATATTTAAAAGATAAATTACATATATATATTTAAAAGATTAGTTATTTTAAATATTTAATTTCCAGTTTTTGTGTTTTAAAGAAAATATTTAATTATTAATAGCTTTTTTCTTGTTTTGTATTTTGAAAAAGATTTCTTGTTGGTGGATTGACTGTTTATTTGATTCAGAAACAGTCCTTATTTTCTTGCTTGTTTCGACGTTTGATTAAATGGAAAGGCAAAGTTTTTTAGACAATTCCTTCGTTGTGGAAATGGAAGAATCCTTGAACAGCGTGGAGGAGGGGCTGCCGGATCGGCGCAAGTTACTCAACTTCTAGCTGAATGATTCTCTGTTTTGGTTTTAACTTTTATTTTTAATACCAATTTTTAACTTTTAACTTTTATTTGGTTTTAACTTTTATTTTACACTAGGAATGCGTATATTGTTCCTTATTAATTTACTATATGTTTTATACATTAACATACACTGGTTTATTTATTAATAGTTATATATATATATATATATATATATATATATATATATAGGTATATATATATATACAGCCGTGTGCAATAGTATGAGGCACCCTAATTTTTAACTGTATATATATATATATATATATATATATATATATATATAGGTATATATATATATACAGCCGTGTGCAATAGTATGAGGCACCCTAATTTTTAACTGTACCTGCGAGTGCTGTTCTCGGGATGTTTTCTCTTCTTCTTACAATCATGTATTACACATTTATAAGACAAAAAGCCCAAAAAAGGAGTTCCTAGAAGTTGTAAAATTAAGAATTGGGGGCATTATGTGTTTTGTTGGTTTTTTGAAATTTTGAATATCACTCCATTGCCATTGCCTTTGCGGACAACACGTGTTTTTGTGTTTGTTGCGACGATTTTTCTAAAAAGACGAGTACATTTTGTTTCGAATATGGGTAAAATTAAAGAACTTAATTTAGAGCAACGCGTGCAGATAGCTTTATTTGCTCGACAAGGTAAATCTCAATAGCATGAAAAAATATGAAGATTTTATTCTTATCATTTTTTGTGATTCGCCTTAGATGGCGCTGTAATCGGCGGAAATAAATAAGTCATAAAAAACGTTTTCCTCCGATTACAGCGCCATCTATGGCGAATCGTAAAAAATACTTGGGACAAAATCTTTATATTTTTTTATGAAGATTCCGAATCTGCCAAAAAAATGGGGGGTCCCGTTTAAATTTTCAAAGTTGCCCCCCCCCCTATATATATATATTCACTGAATCTCTATTTTCTTACTTGTAACTCGAATTTTTTAAAAAGTCAAAGTCTTTTTTATTTAATTGACAACTGGCTAATGTTTTTATTTTTTTCATGACAGCCTTCGTCGATTATGTTTTTAGAAACATATCTCCTTAGCTAAGTAAGGCCGGAAGTAGTAGGACGATGTCCCTACAGATACACCATGCTATTAGAACTTTGAAAAATAAAAACACATTAATAAATACAATTTCTATTTTCGGACCGATTACAATAACTTCCTTATAAACTAGGAAGTTAATAAAGCCAGGATTGGTGACGAAACATCTGTGGATTACTAACTAAACGGGTACTTAAAAAAAATAATTAAAAGAAATTCATTAAATGACTCCTTTTATTAGATGAAAAATTTCTTCACATATTTTCGCTCCTTCTAGGGGAATTGTATCAAGTATAAAATCCACTGAAATAAGTTCTTGAAGCTCGTGCGCCACTATTGCAGTCGGGATCGAGTTTTTGGATTAGTTACAATTTTCTATTCACAATTCCTTAAACTCTCTACTACTAACACTCTGGCACTTGTCTGCTCATTATTCGCTGTCCTTTTCAACCTTCTTTAAAACTATATTTCCACTTCTAGGTTCTGTGTTTTTCCTTACAGCTTAAATAACCTCAATCCATTGACTACTATCGATCCCCCACTTGCAGCTGTTGGTCTTCGTGTTTAAAGGATACGATTCTCTTTAAAACTGTGACAGTACCCACTGTTGCACGACCTCCCACCATTTCTGGTGCAAATTGAAAAAGCAGGGAAAAGAAATCAACTATAAAGGCTTTTTCCTTCTTGTTTGATCAAATAAAGGACGAGATAACACACACCGAATGCCAAAGGATCTCGAGTTAATGCTGAGATTTATTTCGACGCTCCAGTTCCATCACTAAATAAAGGACGAAACCTTTATTCGAATATTAATAGTGGGAGAAGGATAACAAGCGTAATTCAAACCATGCTGCAAATTAATCAAAATGCATTCTTGCCTCACTCAATCAACCGTAATCATACAAATGTTTTCTCAACCTATGCCCGTTTTTCCATATTATCCTTCAGCTTGTACAAATCTTGTAAAAATTCTAGATAATTCAAGGCGATGAGTGGGCGGGCGTTTTACGACTGCTTTGTGTAGTAATAAAAAAAGTTTAAAATGAGAAAATGGAGTGTTGATGCAACACAAATAAGTTTCAACCCATTCACACATTCGCCATATTTGTAGCAAATTGTTTAAGCTTACTGACAGTCAGCGTCAAAATTGACGCACACCTAAAAATTTTATCTTTGACCTTGAATACCTTCGTCATGCAAAAACGGAAAATAGTGCTTAATATCAAAGTTAAAGGCGTCCAGAAACGATTCAATAGGTTTTGCTGCCAATTTTGCCGCAGTCACTGATATGACTAACAGATGGACTAATGTTTAAGGTGATGACTGATGTAATTATCAGAATATTTTGATTTTCATCAATCATGATTAGTGGGATTGATTGACGTATGAACGTGTAATAGATATCTTAGGTGTTGCATTACTTTTGACGCTGACTGTATATATATAATATATCATTTTGATCAATACCAAGTTGATCAAGGTTAACTTGTTATGTTGGTATTTGTCACATTTGAGATGCCGAGTTTCTTTGAATGATTTGCTTAATATATTTCTAAAATTTTGTACTCTTAGATTTGATGGGTTAACGGAAAATATACGGTTGAAATAATTCTAATCTATATAAAAATATAATTGGAGTGTCTGTCTGTGATTTCAATATAATTGTGTTTTTCTAAATTCATATTAAAACAAAATCAAGCATTTTTTTAAATTTTTGTGTAATTTGGTTTAGGTAGGTACCAAATAAAAGTGTGTCATGAGTATATTAAAGTAAGCTGTGTGACGTCATTTTATATATAATATGCGGTCACTACAAAATGACGGAACACATACAATAGAATGAAAAGTAGAAAATAAAAAAACATAGTTTAATAAAACTTAAAAATACGCTTTTATTTAAAAATGAACTAAAAAATAAAAAATAAATTGCCCCAGGCCCGGCGCAAAAGAAAAGTATCTCAGATTATCGGCTATAATGAGTATTGAATTTCTGTATAGTTGTAATATCCCGTAACTGTGGCTAAGGTGTTAATAATGCTATTTCTTTTTATTCGGGCGAAATGACTAATTAGCCCTGTATTTTTGTAACGCCATAACATATTTTCATGAATAAGGTATCAGTATACGCAGAATACTCCCACCTAAATAAAACAACATTTTGACTTTGACGACTCATAACTCTGGAAGTTGGTACTGTGGTACCAACAATTTTAGATAAGTGGGAGTATTCTGCGTACACTGATACCTTATTCATAAAAATAAGTGATGGCGTTACAAAAATACAGGGTTAATTAGTCATTTCGCAAGAATAAAAAGAAAGAAGGAATCAGGAATGTAAAGAATGAAGAAGAAAGAAGGAAAGTTATATAGATATTAGCAAAACTATAACTCGACTCATGCAACGAAGACTATAGTAACTCATTTTTGGGGGTTTTTGAGTTACCATTGGCCATAAAATACAACGAATACTATATTATCTCGAGATACTATACTTCACCAAATATATGCCATGCACAAAACCCCAAAAAATGAGTTACTATAGTCTTCGTTGCATGAGTCGAACTGTAAAGTACTTGTCAGACCTGACCAAAAAGAACAAATTTTGCGGTAAGTACTGGAAATCCCGGGATGAACCGCAATTTCCTGAAACTGTATCACGCATAGAAAACAATTGCAAAACAAACAAAAATGTAAAGGGTAACGAAATTTTTGCACGATTTTGAAAGGTTGTCGGATTTTGACTAGTGATGTTTTATTCGAAGGCTATCGCTGTGCAGAACCCAAAAAAGATCACTGCGTTTAGAACAGGACTCATTCCATCGAGTTTTTTTTAGATATCAGCAAAACTTGTAAATTTAAGGTCTCTCTGTCAATTAGCCGAATTTTTTCTATTTAAACAAAAACGGGCCGACCGAATATTATGA
The DNA here is from genome assembly GCA_949987705.1 of Thereva unica. Lineage (NCBI taxonomy): Eukaryota > Metazoa > Arthropoda > Insecta > Diptera > Therevidae > Thereva > Thereva unica. The sequence continues at coordinate 62,371,779 of OX465284.1, forward strand.
AATTTTCTTCAGAGCATATTTTCGTTAATATTCTTTTTTCGGCACCTCGAAGAAGTCGATATAGTGTGTAGTTCGCGCGGCATCGTGCAGGTACAAAAATCATAAACGTCATTTAAACAAAAAAAAAAAACGGTTCGACCGAATTTTATGAAAATCTCTTCAGATCATATTGTGGTTAATACTCTTTGAACGGCATTTCAACTAAGTCGATATCTTTTATAGTTCGCGCGATATCGTGCAGGTACAAAAATCACTTGTGTCATTTAAATCAAAAAACCGCTCGACCGAATATTATAAAAATCGTTTCAGATTATATTGTCGCTAATACGCTTCGCACGGCATCTCAAGTAAGACAATATCTTCCGTGGTTCGGGCGATATCGTGCATGTACAAAAATCACTTACGCCGCTTAAACAAAAAAACGGCTAGACCGAATTTTATGAAATTCTTTTCAGATCATATTTCGGTTAATACGCTTCGAACGACACCTCAACGAAGTCGATATGTTTTTTGGTTCGCGCGATATCATGCAGGAAAAAATGACCAAATCCGTACGCACACACACACACACCTACTTCCTCCCAATTTTTGGCTTAAAATGCTCTAGGACCTTGAAAGATGAAAATACGTCGAAAATTTCGATTTCGTTTTTCGGACCGATTACAATAACTTCCTATACTGGGAAGTTAATAACTGTGATTATCCATTTTTCATAAACCTACACAATGTTTCGTTTAAATCATAGATATTTTTTTGTGACAAATCCGCAGTTTAAACAAATAAATACGTTATATTATTTCCGCGAAATTTTTTAATGATTTATAAATCCGCCGATTATAAAATCAAGAAAAAGATATTTTTTCACTTTTAATTACATACGTTAATGTTTATGTTCTTCTGAGTATCATTATTACCTAATATAATTTAGTGAGAGATACAAAACATGTTCCACCGAAGTAAAAAAAAAATATATATATGTATTTCACCACGGCCGGCCGAGGATCGAACATGGTTCCCCGGGGTATCATTCCAGCGCCTTACCTCTAGGCTACCGATATATGGACTTTGTTGGGATTTATGGGTAAAATAAAACAACATGAATAACTTTATATAGAACATCAATTTATTTTATTTTTGAAAAACACGAGACTCACGTCCGTTCAACTTAGAGGGTATAGGCGTTGTGAAACACTTGTGATTCCATACTACATATATAAAGGCTTACTAATCCATGTATACTTTTTAATATAAAAAGATAACTGGTGGAAATTGGTATAAATGTATAATTTTTGAAATTCCAACAGACTTTATTACAAATTTCTTTTTTGTTGTTAAATATACTTCCGGTTTAAATTTCCAAACCTCTTTCTCAGTTTTAGGTCTTTTGACCAAGAGCTACAATTTGAGATATGGCCCAAGTCTGTAGCGGCAGTACTTTCAGAGATGAAAGAAGGTCAAAGACGGACCGACGGACAGAGCCTCTGTATAAGCTTTTTTTTTTTGAAAAAGCTAAAAGGGCTGACCAAATGTTATGAAAAATTTCATTTCAGAGCATGCTTTCGTTAATATTCCTTTTCGCCTCCTCAAAGAAGTCGATACAGTTTTTGATTCGCGCGAAATCACGAACGATTTATAAAAAACGATTCAACCGAATTTTATGTAAATATTTTCAGATAATATTTTCGTTAATATTCTTTGAACGAATATCTTCTATTCTCAACTAAGTCGACATCTTTTAAGGTCCGCGCGATATCGTGCAGGTACAAAAATCACTTATGACGTTTAAACCAAAAAACAGATCGATCAAATTTTATAAAAATCTTTTCAGATCATATTTCCGATAATACCCTTCGAACGAAAACTCCACGAACGATACCTTATCTTTTTTGTTTCGCGGGATATCCTACAGGAAAAAATAGCCACATACGGACGCACACACACACATATTTCTTCTCAAATTTTTGCTTAAAATGCTATTGGGACCTTGAGAAATGAAAATACGTTGAAAATTTCGATTTCGGTTTGTGGTGACCGCCTAAGGTTTAATTACTAAACTTTACGCAATGCCACACAACAACCACCCATACGATAAACACGATCAGTTGGAACACTTCATCGATCACCGAACTCAAAGTTCAGTGATGTAGCCTTCTCCCGTTCCGTGCCGATCGTGTATATCGATGATCTAGGGAACTTCCGGCATCTCCGTTCTTGACTCGAGTAAAGAAGGTACCCGCGGACAAACAATCGGACGATTTTTATAAAATCAACGAATCCAAAAATATCCATACCCCATCAAGTTATAGCAAAGTTGTAAACATTATAGAAATAACAATAAAGTTTTAACTATTAATAATTGCGGTGTTATTATTTGCATCATTCAGAAAAGTAACAACAGATTTTCGGACCGATTACAATAAATTCCCTATACTGCGAAGTTAATAAACACAAGTTTTCTTTTTTGAGATGATATATGTACATAAATAGTATATATTTTTAGCTTTACAGTTGGCATATGCAATCACAATAATGCATTTTGGCCTAACTCCAAACAGTATTGATGTAACTACATTAAATGGAATTGTCGTGACCTCGGGATTTGATGGTGTAATCTCTTCGAAAGTTGTTAACGTCAATGATGTTCGTTCGTTTATCCACACCTCTCCCTGCTAATGATGGTGAAGGGAGATGTTATTCCAAATCTGCAGATTACACCGACGACTATCGCAATTTGAGATAGTGTAGGGTTATCAGAAATATCCTGACAGAGGTTGAATAGAGAAACACATGACCCGCACCTGAAACGGAGCAAATAAATTGGCCATTGAATAACTTGATTTCCGACTATTACTTATTTACGACTATTACTTAAGGAAGTCACTATTGGAATCCTTTTTCAGGATTTCTCGCCCTTGGTTCAATCGACGGCGCCTTGTGTGTCCCTTTCCGTTGGTACTGCGTGAAGAATATGCCAGGAGGGGATTTAATACATTTTCCTTGCTCCGTATCTTACTTCTGTCCTTTTACATGGGAATTTAGACAGTTGATGACGATTAGGCTCAAGACTCAATTATGCCTATTGCTTCCCATTGTGCCCTCCACACAGCGAATGAGCTTATGGTAAGAAAAAATCGTTAACCATCAGAAAACTGCTCTTTGCAAGTTGCTTATATCCTAATTCTACACCCACAAATGCTCTCAAACATTTTTTATTGTTGTTGGTATTGGAACGAGGCAGGCAGCTCATGTTTGTTGTTTTTTTTTGGCACATTCGAACGGGGTATTTTTGTAATTTTCGGGCGTTTAGTACAAGGTCATTTTGCAACTCCAAATAAAAATAACAACAATTAACATTCTGCATTTAAGAATGACGTATGCAGAGAGTAGAGCAGTTATCTTTAAAGCAAAGTTTGCAAGGCCTAATGGTAATTCTTCATGTCGCCAGAGTAAGATTTAAAAAATTAATTGCAATACTTCGAGCCTCTTTAGGTGATGAAATAGCTTCGCATAGAAACTTTTTGCTTCACATTTTCCTATGCGTTATGCGTATGCAAAACTTCAACCCTCTTTACTCGTTCTTTTGAGTAACCACAAACCCTATTCTCTGCGTGGGTGTCAAAGACACATTTGCTACTTAAAAGCGCCAAGTTTTAATTGACTTTGCGGAAAAGCGAATTTCATTATAAGGTAATGAAATTACAAGTATGAAAAGTCTTATTTTTCTTTTGTGCATAAATAAATCAAAAAGTCAAAAAGCTTGACTTGGAATAAAATTACATTTTGACATACCTCTAAAGCAGTTTAGCGCCTTTAAATACATCACCAAAGGCGGCATCTCTTTCTGAATAACTTACACACTTTTATCGGTTCCCATCCTTCTTACACATCCCTGACACCATTTAAAGATAGAAGACAATTTCTTTTTTGATTAAAAACATTCCAATTTCGAAATATGGAGAGTCCTTTTATGTGAACTTTTGTGTTTTTAATGTTATTTTATTGTAAAAAGGTTGAGGGAGTTCTTTGTTTGTTATCTTTTCTTTTCGTTTTAAAACGCACTAAGAAGAAAAGTTTTTTAAATAAAAGTTGTGAAATGAAAAGTTTTTTAAAAAGATGGTATCTTTTTTATATAATGGTGTTTCTATGTGTGTGTGAAATGAGAGGTTACGGAAATCAATCGAGGTTTTTGCTTTTTTGGATGGATTTATGTATATTGCGAACGAAGAAGAGTTGGAAAAAGAAGTTTTAAAAAGTTTTTCAATTTAATGGATGATCGCGTTAGCAATTAAAAATAAAAGACGGCTCATGACTTGGCTGCTGAGGAAAAAATTATCATTAAGGCGTTAATAATTAAAAATCGATAAATTTCTCAAAAAGCAGAAATTGGGACAAAAACGTTCTGAGATTTTAAATTTTGTTTTGTAATTTATCTTTGTACTTTTATGCTGAAGAAAGTTTGGCAAGTGTTGCTGCCAATTTAGCAGGTACTATTGGTGTCTTGCTCACCAATGGGAAAGGTTCCTTTGTTATTAAAACACTGGAAGTCCAATTGAATTTTTCTCTATTTTACAAAGTATTTACAAAGGTTTTATATACAACTGTTACACAAGTTACATGTGAATTATATTCATCCAAGAAAAAACGATTTTAAGAAAAGTGCGTTTTGTTTTCCTGATGACGTATAATGATACGCCACAGTACTCCCCCTGCAGTGTTAGCGATATCTTGCTGGTATGAAGACGCGGCGTCCAACTCTTGTAGAGGTTGTTTCTGAATGTGCCTGCCTGTCGTCTGTTGAAGGGGCTGTGGTGGTTGTTGTTGTTCCGTTGATCCTTGTGGTTTCTGCCATTTCTTCAGGCCGGTCTTGGTTCAACAGAATTGCTGGCTTCAATCTATCGATTGAGATTGTTCGTTCCTGTTCGTTAATGGCGAGTGTGAAGTGTTTGGGTGTCCTGGATACCACGACATATGGGCCATTGTAGGGTTGTTGTAGTGGCTTCTTCACTGCATCATTGCGCATAAAAACGTGAATGTATTCTTTCAGATCCTTGCTGATGATAGTTCTTGACCGTCCATGTCGTACTGGTTGATGGGGCTGGAGAGACTGCATGTGGCTTTGCCATCTTGCAAGTGTGGTATGGTTATCGTCCAGTTGGTTGTTGGTAAGAAAATCGCCTGGAAGCTTTAGTGTGGTTCCATAGACTAGTTGTGCTGGGGTTACTTTAGTATCCTCCAACAAGGATGATCTTAGGCCAAGTAGGACAAAAGGTAGTTTCTCTGTCCAATTTTCCGGCTCGTGGCACTTGATTGAGGTTTTTAGTGTCCGGTGGAAACGCTCTATCATTCCATTTGCCTGGGGATGATATGGCGTTGATCGTCTCTTTTTAATGCCGAGTAGTTTGGCTATCTCATTGAAAAGCTGCGACTCGAATTGACGGCCTCGGTCTGTAATTATTTCCATGGGTACGCCAAAACGTGAAATCCATCCTGTAAGGAAAGCAGCTGCCACTGTCTCTGCTGTTATGTCTTCGACGGGAATAACTTCTGGCCGCCTAGTGAAACGGTCAATGCAAGTAAGAGCGTAGGTGTATCCGTCCGAATAGGGCAGTGGTCCTATTAGATCGAGATGAACATGTTGAAAACGTCCTTATGGTGGTGAAAACTCTTCTACTGGTGATTTAGTATGCCGTTGTATCTTACTTCTTTGGCAACTAACACATTCTTTGGACCATTTGCTGCAGTCCTTTTTTATACTGGGCCAGATGACTCGTTATGTCAGCATACGTGTAGATCTTTTAACTCCTGGATGAGATAGGCTTTGTATTGCCTGGAATATCTCTCTGCGGAATGGTGCTGCGACATACGGTCGATTATTTCCCGTTGATATGTCGCAATATATTAGCTGCTTGCAGTTAGGGACACTTAGTTGTTTCAATCGTAGTGGTGTTGTGGTTGATTGAAGAAGTTCTTGTAGTTCGTAGTTCGTTGTTCTCTTGTTGTCCATTTGCCAGTTCATCGTAGTTGATGGGGGATGGCAGGGAAGTTGTGTTTACCCTGGACAGAGTATCTGCTACCACATTGTTTTTCGAGCTATGTGTTGAATGTTTGTTGTGAATTCTCCTATGTAGCTTAGGTGTCTTATTTGTCTTGGAGATGACTTCTCAGGTTTTTGCTGAAAAGCAAAAGTTAATGGCTTGTGGTTAGTGTATATGACAAACTGTTGTCCTTCTAGGAGATGTCGAAAATGCTTCACTGCCAAGTAAGCACTGAGGAGTTCTAGATCGTATGCGCAATACTTTGTTTGCGCTGGTGATAGCTTGTGGGAAAAAAATCCTAAAGGTTGCCATCCTTCTGCTGCTAGCTGTTGTGTGACTGCGCCTACCGCGTCGGATGCATCTACCATTAATGCCAATGATGCGTTCTGGACTGGATGAGCTAGAAGCGTTGCGTTTGCCAATGCTTATTTGCATTGTTCAAAAGCGTGGTGTAGCTCCTGTGTCCATTGTATGTTGGTTTTGTCATTCTTTTTTTATGTTGGTTTTGTCATTCTTTTCAGCGCCAAATACTGGTCTTTCTTAGGTGGTTTGGTGATGACGTCCCTCACTTCCGTCAAGATGTCTGCATCCAGATTTCCTACTAGTGTGTAGTACTGCGTAACATCCGATTTTATCCCACTCTTCTTCCAGAACGGTGGTACTCATACGGATACGGCTGATATGGTTCTTCCTTCGTTCTGGGCTGCTGCTTCGCTCGTCTGCTATGGTTCCATCCTCCTCCTGGGTGGCTGCTTTGCTCGGCTGCTCGTTTTCCAGCATCGTTCCTGGTAGTGCTGTTCTTCCTTTGGGAGGAGTAGTGCTGTTCTTGCTTCTGGGTCCACAATTTGGCTTGGGTCACCAATTTGCTCGGGGTCACCAGTTTAGTCGGGGTCAACAGTTGGATCGGGGTCAACATATTGCTCGGGGTCACTAATTTGCCAATTTGGTTGTTGCCAATTTAGCAGGTAGTGTGTCTTGCTCACACTGATAAAAAAAATTCTTGGCTTAAGAGACTTTTTCTTGTCAAAATTGTCTTCGGATAAGCAATACTCAAAGTCTTGGTTTTATTGTCTTGGATGAAGACAAAAGTTGACTAGAAGTAAGAAAACAAATTTCTTGGTTTGAGATACTCCTTTTTTATAATTCAAGCAACTCAAGGTAATAAAATAGTGAATTGCCTCAATAAATATTCTCGAATTAAAACTTTATCGTGTCTTTATTTAATACAAATTTTGTTTTGATTAAAAAATATTTAGTTTCTTGAGTCAAAAATTAAAAAATCATATCACATATCTTGGTCGAAAAGTATAAGTATTGAGCGAAGAAATACAATTGCTTGGCTCGAGAATTTCTAGTGTCTTACTCTGAGACAACATTTTCATGTTAAGACTGAAAAATGTTTCTACTTAAGCCAAAGAAACCAAGACTATGGAATTGCTGGAATCAAGACAATTTTTCTTTCAGGGCACCAATGGGGAAAGGTTCTTTTGTTATTAAAACACTGGAAGTCCAATTGAATTTTTCTCTATTTTACAAAGAATTTACAAAGGTCTTATATACAACTGTTACACAAGTTACATGTGAATTATATTCACCCAAGAAAAAATGATTTTAAGAAAGGGCGTTTTGTTTTCCTGATGACGAAATATCTTTTGGGGCGTATCATAACCACAAAAGATATTTTTTTTCGAAGAATTTATTTGGTTTAGATTTGAACATATTTCAGTTTTGGAAAATATGTATATAAAATTCTACAGTCGCAAAAAGAAAAGGCTTAAATATGGCTAAGACATCAAACGGCATTAAAATTCCAAAGTCGCGGATCCATATTTAAGTATCGTCTTCAGGGCCCAATTCACGAGCGCTCCATCCATCCAAATTACACCACGCCACGCCATACTGCTCTCTAACCCACTGCCAAAGATTAGGATATAAATTTGATTTAAAATTTATGACGCGGTGTCATGTAAATACAAATGTCACTAGGCAACAAGTGACCCGAGACACAAATGTTCCTGAAATATAATTTTGTCTTTTTTTGGCCTGTCCTGGTGACACAGCTAAAACTCGCGTCACGGCCATTTTTTAAGAGTATCACCTGGGACAAATTTGCCTTTGGGGATTATGTATGTATTATGTATTATATATTATACTAGCAAAAATCCGCGTACCTTGCAACGCCTACTCGAATTTTCACAGATATCTCTTATTTACACTTATTAATTTGCACTTTAATTTAAAAAATCACAGATTGGGAAAAAAAAATAAAATTCAAAATTATCTCAATAAATTCACGCTAAATCACCAAATCAATTAAAACAATTTTTTTCTATAACCAAGGTTAAACTGCTTCGTCACAAAATCACTTCGTTACGAAACAAAACTCGATCATTCAAAGCCTTCTTCAAGACTAAAGTGTTGAATGAAATACTGTAGCTTCCTTTAAAGTGTACCGTTACAATAATTGGCAGAACCTTGTTTTAAATATCCTATTCATAGACTTCTTTTTAACCCATCATAAAAAACAGGTACTCGTTTTTTTATTGCCATTCCTGGAAGGCCGAATTTTCGACCCAAAACAATACCTGAACATTCACCTGTTTACCTAATTTCTCTTGTAGGATAATATGGCATGCGACTTTTGTATTTACATTGTTTGCGGTTTCCTTTTTTAATATTGTAAATTGTCTACTGAAATTGAGGTTTTGGAAGTTCCCTTTGCTATGCATACTTCTTTATTTCTATAAAATGGAATCCCAATTACGGCTCGCTAGTATATGTATATCAACAAAATAATTTTTTTGTTCGAGTGAAAAAAAAGCCAGAATCAGAAAGAATGCGTACCTATTATTACAATCAATAAAAATCCTTCATAGCGAGGAAAGTCAAAAAGTGGAAGTCATTTTTAAAAGAGTCGAAGTTTCAGAAGGAGTAGTATTTTCAAGGCCGATAATAAATATCGATGGCTGCCTTTCGAAACCTTATTCTACTGTCGGATCAGACTGAAAAACCGAAGGTGATAATCGGGAAAAATATATCCCTGATAGAGTACAAACTTTTTATCATTGCAATTGTAGACCTGAAAGAGCCTATTTAAATATCGATTGTTCCGTGAATGTTTCCTATAAAACGATCAGGATATTTTTTGGAATATCTAGATATTTAGATACAGGTCTGTCAAGTATATAATTCGAATGATCACTTGCTTTCCTTCTCCTATAGGTTAGACTAAAAAGTAACCCGGTAGTCGGACACGATAGTCGGTACCGATAATCGTATCTGATAGTCGTATTCGCCTAAAATATGGCCGCAAAAGTATTAAATCTTTTTGTGAAATTCCCATTGCAATACATACAGCCAACAATTTTAAAAATGGGTTTTGAAATCACAGACAGACACTCCAATTATAATTATATAGATAGATAGATAGATAGATAGAAGATCGATAACCATATGAAACAGAACTATATTTTTAAATCACAGACAGACACGCCATTTACATTTATATAGATAGATAGATTTGAATGACGCCGCTCAGGTAATAGTATTCTACTTGTCATATCCTTTTGTTTGGTACCCATATCGAGTGGGTTGTAAAGAAAAGGTGAGTCCGGCATAGTTGGTCGCCATTTTGAATTTATAATGACAAAAAATAGGTAATTGTACTCTAATTATCATCCCCTTTCATTTGATACCCATGTCGGGGATCGGCAAGCCCAATTGAGAAATTCACCCGCCATCTTGGAACCGCCATCTTGATTTTTTTACAAAGTGGTCAGATTACATTGTCACCCGAACTAAATATATGTGCAAAATTTGAAGTTGAACGGTTATATGGAAGTGGGTCAAAATCAAGTTTTAAGTTTTGTCTACATACATACGTCCATACATACATACAGATAGAGCTAATATACGGTGTATATAAATAGCCTAAAACATGCTCGCAAAAATACTGAATCTTCCAGTGAAAGTCCCATCCCGATCGGCCCAGCCGTTTCCGAGATTACCGCGGCCAAACAGACAGACATACAGACATACAGCCAGACAAAAATTTTAAAAATAGTGGATTTTGTTTTAATTACATGTAAATAACCAAAAAAAACTTAAAAAAACATAATTATTTTGAAATTACAGACAGACACTCCAATTATATTTATATAGATAATATAATCAGGGGCAGATCCAGAAGCAGTTCTTGGGGGGAGCTCAACTTTTACTCAAAATCTGGAGATGATGATCTGAAATGGTTTCGGTATACAGTAAAAATTATAGTAAAAAACTAACTATAACACTATACTATATATATACATATATATATACTATAATACTATACTACTATAATAAAATACCTAAAAAAAACGTAAATTGCAAAACGCTAAAAATTAAGAATATTGGAATATTCTCGTTCTTAGAAGCTACATATCTTTTAAATAGAGTCTCCCAAGCTTCTTTTTTCCGTAGAGACCGGATAATGAGGATAGCCCCATTCTCTGGAACTTTTTTTTTCAAATATATCCAGGATTCACCCCTGAAAATGGAAGCCCCATAGTCCTACGTTTCATAGGCCACATAGTAGTTCATGTCTTGGTGCAATGTATCATAGCAAGCTGAGGTTGAAAATAGAAAAGGATATGATAGGGTAAGGGTAGCCCACAGAAGGCAGTGAACTTAGCGGTTGAACTCTTGAATGTTTTATGAGTTAATTTTTTGAACAGCCGGCTGATCCACAGCCGTCGGGGTTAACTTGAGATAGCGGAGTGATATGCCCAGGCCCGCCACAGAGGGGGCAACTGGGACGATTTGCTCCTGGCCCCAGGACAGAAGGGTCCCCGAGTATCGAGTGAATTTAACATGTGAAAACCCTAGATCCTTACGTACTAATCGGGGCCCCATATCTACTTGAGACCCAAAAAGCCAAAACCGCCATATCCTTGCGTTCAAATTGACAAGTAATCTAAAGCCTGAAGCACAAGCTCGCTAAAATATAAGTATGTTATGTTCGCAAAGTCTTCGATGGCATCATCATAGTCTACATTTTCTGCCGGCTATCGTTCTATTGATAATATCATGCAATGATTTAAACGAGACTCATGCAGTATGTTGGATAATTTTTTATCATTTTTATTAACTTCCCAGTATAGGAAGTTATTATAATCGGTCCGAAAATCGAAATCGAAAACTTCGACGCATTTTCATCTTTCAAGGTCCCAGGAGTATTTTAAGCCAAAAATTGGGAGGGAGTTTGTATGTGTGTGTGTGTGTGTGTGTGTGTGTGTGTGTGTGTGTGTGTGTGTGTGTGTGTGCGAACGGATGTGGTCATTTTTTCCTGCACGATATCGCGCGAACCAAAAAAGATATCGTCTTCGTTGAGGTGTCGTTCGAAGCGTATTAACCGAAATATGATCTGAAAAGATTTTCTTAAAATTCGGTCGGGCCGTTATTTTGTTTAAGCGGCGTAAGTGATTTTTGTACCTGCACGATATCGCCCGAACCACGAAAGGTATTGACTTACTTGAGATGCCGTTCGAAGCGTATTAGCGACAATATAATCTGAAAAGATTTTTAGAATATTAGGTCGTTTTGACGGGGAATTGTTTTTTACGCATTATACAGTTTCAGGAAATTGCAGCTCATCCCGGGATTTCCGATAGTTACCACCAAATTTCTTCTTTTTGGTCAAGTCTGACAAGTACTTAATAGTTTCAGTTTTGCTAATATCTCTGGAAAGCTTTGAAATTTCCAAATGAAGTCATTCGCTTCAGCACGCTCAATACGAATTTGAACACCCGCTTTAGTGCAGCGAACGAAATACGGAGGAAATGTTTGTTTCCAAACGTTCAGGAAAAACAAATTCTCTAGAAAAATCTTGTGGATTTACTACTATTATAGTTATTTGAACTAGCTTCTCTCGGGATTGCTTTGTCATCAGTTCAGATACTAGCCAATTTTCCACCACTGCTAAACGTATAACTATTTTGTAAGAAGTCAGTTTATTCCATCTTCGTTCATCTTTCTGGGAAGTTAATCGTGTGTACCGAAGGGGTCAAACCCACATCCCAACTAAGTTGGTGTGATGCCTTATTTTGGCTACCTCTGAGTACATATGAGTATTTTTAATCTTCAAAACGGCGATATCGATACCGTATAACCTACATTTTTAAAAACTATTTTATGAGCGTTTAAGAGATACATATTTGCAAACTGATTTTTTGACCTTTTTTTGCCCCCACCGATCTTTGAAGAAATTCCACATTTCATTTATAAAGATGTTTTTACAGGCTGTTCCAATTTTTAGCAATTCTTGATTTATGCTGCAATTTAATGTCTATTTTGACTGGGTATAAACAAATTACGTACACGTAAGTTTTAGGCCTGACTGTAAGACGATGTGATCTACATATTTTGCCCTTTCGGTAAAAATTTATACGAAAGCTGTTTCATCTATGCAACAAAAGAGCTGAAAGGGTTAAAATAAATGTGTCCTTTGAGATATGTGGGTTTGGGTGGGTGATGTTGCACGTTTATACGCTCATACTAAGAGTAGTAACGACTTTTGATTGAGGCCGCATTACGATGTAACGTCGTGTAAGGGACAAATGTACTGCCTCGCATAAGTCCTGCTCAGCTCTAACCGTAGGGAATGTGTTAACCAAGTAGCTAATAAAAAACAACATCAAATATATAAACTGTTTCTGTTATTAAAAAGTAATCATAACCGTTTTATTGGGATTTCTCTTGGGAACGTATTTGTTTTAGAATATTTAGGTTGATATCCAAAGTAATAAAATTCAGAGTATCATCATCATCATGAGCTCAGAAGTACGACAAGGATGCAGAATTTCACCATTATTCTCAATAAACGAATAGTAGAACAGGTGGTACACAATGGGTATTGCTAAACCGTCTTAAAGATCTCGACGAAGCGGATGATATTTGTTTCTTGGCCCAAGAACATCAGGCACGTGATCTGTGTGCAGTTGCATTACTTCGTGTGCGCACATTAGCCTAAAAATGAGTTTTGGGTCGTTCGTGTGGCAACACGAATGTGCGTTTCCGATCTCTGTAGTAACGAGTGTGAGACGGCGCTAAGAGCTAGCAACTCTCCCTGCCATTGTTATGGAATGGAACCTAGAGCAGAGCCTCGAACTGACAAACCTACAAAGGCCAAGGGTTTGAACTTATTTTAATGGAATGTTGGAATACTATACCAACCGGGTAAGCTAAAAATTCTACTAGACGAATTGATGAAATACAGAGTAGACCAACCGGCCATTCAGGAAATGAGGACAGGGAATATTTAAAAAAGAACACAAAACATATTTTATAGCTTCAAAGAAAGAGGTCATATATTAGGTACAGGATTCATCGTTCGAAATAAAATAAAGTACAACCTCAAAGGGTTTGAAGCCATAGCTGGAAGAATGTGCGCGAATCGTTTAAGGGCGAATGCTTCAATTGTACATGATCTAACAGAAAAGAGACCGGTAGAATAGAAGTAGAATAGAAGGTCCTGTAGAGAGAGTATACATAAACAGTCCTTGTCATGACGAGATTCGATATGCCAATGCAAAAACAGGATAGAACACGGCGTTTCAGCCAAAGTCTAGTAATAACAAGTCTTTCATCTTCATACAAAATTTTCACCCGGTTGGTTGTGTGCGTGCATATATGAACATCACTGCTGAGCAAAACTCAACGCATACTTCGCGAATTCAGCGAGACAAAGCCAGATTCTGTCTTTACGGAAAAGTATGCAGAACAGAAAAGGAAAGAAAATTGAATCAGCTGTCAAAATTGAAGTAATCAAAACAAACGAGCAAATATGCACCAATACATCAACATTATCCCTATAGAAACTCATAAAATTTTCTGTTGTTTAGTTGTATGCTAGCGCTTATAAAAATATTGCATTCTCTTTCTGATAGCTTGACATCGTCATTTGAAGAACTTATGCATATAGCTGTTCGTCTTTCACTCATTAACCATATGAAGATGAAAGACTTGTTAATTTCTAGACTTTGGTTTCAGCCTACAATCGCTAGTTTAGTTTGCACGAACACCACAATAATAATGAATAAAGACTGATAAACTTCGCCATGCTGCTAAATATGGCTATATCCAGCAACAAATTCCAGCATAAAGATATTTAAAAAGCAACCTGAAAGTCGACATATGGAGTAACCAGCGACGCAATTGCTCATGTCCTAATAGGATTAAAGAGGCAGTAGACGGAACGCTTCGAAGGCAGCAGGCCGGATTCAGGAAAGGCCGCTTGTGTATAGATTATATTACATAATACCTTGAAAATCAGCAGTCTGCTGAATTACAATCCCCCTTCACCTTGTTTTCGTAGATTATGAGAAAGCGTTCGACTCGGTTAAAGGAGCTTTATATGGCAGGCACTGGACTGCTTAAATAATAGAATTGACAGTGCGCTCTTAGCAGCTGTGCGAATCGGTCGTGATCGTCAAAGCGGACAAAAAACAGTATAATACCATAAACACGAGCAAGACTAAATCAAACAAAAGCGATTACTTATGAACCCTCCCTAAAATATTTCCAAAAAGAAGACATACTAAAAACCCTACAACTAGCGGACAATAATATTGTGGATGTAAAAATCCTAACAAAAATAAACACGGAGACTAACGAAAACCAGCCCACAGGTGCCCTAATAGTTTCTTTTAACTCGTACCAATTACCAACGTCTATCGACATTTTTTATGAAAAGGTGAAAGTAACCCCATATATACCGGCACCATTACGCTGCAGAAATTGCTGGAAGCTCAGGCATCATGAAACGCGTTGCACAAATCAAAGAGCGTGCGCAAAGTGCGGTGTACCTGTCCAACCGGAACAACAACATGCTTACCACCAAGGCGTGCATATCCTGCAAAGTGACAGGGACACATACCACACTAGACCGATCCTGCCCCCTATTCGTAATAGAAAAGAAGATAATGGAGCTCAAAACACGGTATCATTTAACAAACTTTGATGCCAGAAGACGCTTTTACGAAGAAAACCCAGAGTTAAGGGCGATCAGAAAAACCCCCATTGTAGAAAACTCAATCACGCCACAATACTCCCGGGAGATCATCAGTCAAACAACACCCCAACAAACAAGTCCGACACCAGAAGCAAGCAACATGACCTACTCTCATTTAGTTAGACAGCAATCAAATGTGAAATCAGATACTACATTAACTAACAATCCTACAATAACCGAAACCGCAAATCCTCTCACTCCCCAACTAGAAACAAACCAAATAAACAAAAAAATTAGTACAAACACAAACAACACTACAAAAAAAAACTATCAATACAAACAACAAAATACTGATTAAAACAAATAGCACCCCAAAAAAAGAACACATCACAACCACTATCACTACTAAACATAACAATACGGACAACAACTACGCCACAAATATAGAACAACAAGAATCCGAGACCCTAAATTACTCAATCGTGGGAAACACAATTACAACGATTTATACAACCGAAGACGCAAACAAAAAATTATCCCTAACACCACCAAAAGAAAAATTAGCCTTTGCAGAGGCATGGGCTACACAATTTTCGAAGAGTTACGAAAAACTAAAAACGCCTAAAACCCCAGAGGACAACATCATGGCAGTCTCTGAGGATGAATCTCCATTACCAACACCATGACTTCCAAAAATGCGTACCAAACTCCAACAAACTATAACATAGGACAGCAAAACCTAAGAGATACAGCTTCCACGAGCACAGAACCAACACAAAACATGAACAGGGGCAGCGATTTCAACAAACAGTCGCTGAAGACCCTCACACTATTACAGTGGAACATTAACAGCTTCTTTGCAAACAAAAGCGGCCTCGACTCAATTTATCAGGCCAGCAAACCAGACGTAGTGGCACTCCAGGATACCTACCTCAAAGACAATAACCGAAAACTAGCATACAAAGACTACAAAATCTACACTCACAACATACATCAACCGGACACAGGACGAGGTGCCCTGGCGATCTTCGTACAAAACACTATCACATCAAGATCTCTCCCACTAGAAACGGCCCTAAACGCACATGCAGTCACGCTACTTCTACCTCAGCCACTTCACGTGGTCACTATATACATACATTCACCCCCACACCACACTAGCCATCTCAGACCTTAATAATCTTCTGGCACAAATACCTCACCCACTAATAATAATAGGCGATTTCAACGCCCACAATCAAATATGGGGCAGCAACTACAAAAATCAAGCAGGTCGTATCATAGAGCAATGGCTCGATGATACAGACCTCTGCCTACTTAACGACGGTACACCCACTCATTTTAGTACCTCCAATACACTCACAGCAATAGATCTTACTTTCAATTCACCCACCCTAGCCCCCCATACACAATGATCAGTAACCCCACTCCCCAAAGGCAGCGATCATTTTCCAATTCAAATCACGCTTAAACATCAAATACATACAACACGACACGTGCCACGTTTTAAAGAGAACAGAGCGGACTGGACAGCATACAGACTTTCGATCTCACACTACTTGGACCTCCATAAAGAAACAACAAATATAGAAAAGGAATCAAGTACTCTCAGAAAAGCAATAAGGCAGGCAGCAAACGCGGTCAGGGGCACCACTACTTCGCACAATAAAACAAAACCCGGGTGGCTAAATGACTCAGTTGCCTATAAAATAAAAGAAAAAAACAGAACCTGGAGAAAATACAAGCGAAATCCGACACCAGAAAACGCGCTGGACTACCGGCAGAAAAACGCCTCAATGAAGAGAGTCATAAGACAAGCCAAAAAGGAACAATGGGTTTCTTTCTTATCGGGTATAACCCCAACCTTAACCACACAAGAACTGTGGCACCGTATAAAAACATTCAAGGGTAAGCCAACCTCACCCTTAGCTTCCGTCCAGCAGGGCGACAGGCTCTTAACGAGCCCGGAGGACATAGCCAATGCTTTTGCAGAAGAGACCAGCAGGTACTCATATTTATCCGCCACAAACCTACAATCACGCTCAGAGAGTAGCGCAGGTACCCAAGAATCGCTAAAGATCCCTACAGCAAACATCACTCCTAGAGAGGTCATATACACACTGAACTCTTTTAGGGGCTCCACACCAGGCATAGACGGTATCACATACAGAATGCTGTCCAACTCACCACCTTGTTGGCATAGTAGATACACGAACATGTTAAATAAGATTGTGGCCACCGGACGCTTCCCACAGGACTGCAAGGTAGCCGTCGTGGTCCCGATCCCCAAACCTCACTCTGGTGTGCTCACCTTTACCAATCTGAGGCCAATACATCTCCTTAAAACAAGCTCAAAAGTTTTTGAATAGATCTTAGGGTCAAGAATATCTTGGGCGCTGGAACAGCTCCTACATCCGTCACTGATAGCTTTTAGACCGGGCAGGAGTGTGCAAACCGTCCAGGCGACATTAAATAAAGCGCATACCATTGCTTTCAAATGGGCAAACATTAGAGATGCTCAATTCTCCCCCAATAAAACCAAGGCTCTTCACATCTGCCGCAAGCGCTCATGCTACCTTGCACAAATCCGCTTAAATAGTCAAATCCTACAACTCAAAAACGAAATACAAATTCTGGGGCTAACATATGACAAAAACCTACTATGGAGGGCACAAATCAAAGCAAAAACCAGAGCTATAAAAATTCGCAACAGCATGCTGAAATCCATATGCACAAACAGAGCCGGCCCACCCGCTACGCTTGCGGTGAACATTGCCAAACAACTGACTCTCGGGTGTCTGGATTTCAGTCTACCCAACTACGGCTTCGCCTCCGTAACCGCCCGCAAACCTTTGCAAGTTGCTCTCAACACCACGGCTAGGATAGCGCTAGGGGCATTACCTAGCACCAACCTAGCTGCTCTGAGCATTGAGGCTGGTTTCATAGACATAGACCACAGAAGAGACTTACTCCTGCAGAAGAAAATAGCAAAAAACTTACTTTCCTCATACAAACCGATATACCACACCCTAATGTACTGCTGGGACAGGCGGCACGAAACAGTTAACAGCTACACACCATCGCTGCTACGCGGTCTTATAGGCATGCCTGAGGAGGCAAAGAAGATACCAAACAACCACCCTCCAATAGCAAACACACCCTTCCCCCCTGGTTAGTGGACCCAAAACACATAAATTTCACGCTGAGCAAATACCTAAAAGACAACACCAGCGCATAAATCTACAAGAAATTGCATTTCGAACAAAGGGACCAATACACAAATAGTAGCCCAAACACAATCTTCTTGTACACTGACGCATCAAAATCAGGCACTGGAACGACTTACGCATTAACGGACGACACAGGGACCCTCATCGAAGTAGGAAGGCTACCTGACGGTACCAGCGCCTACTTCGGTGAGTTATACGCAATTTGGGAAGCGGTTGACTGGGCCAAAAGATCACGCGTTAACACTGTCATCTACTCAGACTCCTTGGCCGCTTTAAAGCACATTAGCAACCCGAAGGCCACCAGCCCACAGACGGACTACATAAAAGAAACGATCCACAAACATGATATCACACTAGCTTGGTGTCCAGGTCACGCGGGAATTCAGGAAAATGAAGCGGCCGACCATCTAGCAAAAAATAACGCACCCCGGATAATCACGAAGGAGCCTCCAAACTTGGACAGAACCGTAAACATTATCAAAGAAAAAATCAAAAGCAGCAAACAAAACAGATGGGACTCCTCCACCTGTTTCCTTAAAAAAATTTGGCCTACGGCATGCGCCCCAAAAATTCCCCCTGGACCCGACCAACGGCGATCATATTCACCAGATTACGACTAGGTCACTCGATGGCTTTCAAAAAGTACATTTATGATAAAACATCACCACCAACATGCCCTCACTGTGACGTCCCTCTTACAGCGGAGCACTTCTTTTTTACATGCCGAGAAGTAACAAACTCACTGCGACGCCTCAACTATCACAAGCCAGCCCACGAATTGCTACAGCCAGACAGAGACCCGACACAGACTCTTTTCCCACTGTTAAACGACCATGGCTTACTAATTGATCTCAGACCATCCATAAGGATTACACAGACAGATCCCGCACCCAATAATCACCACAGAAGTTAACCTTCTAAATAACATAGCCCACCAACCCTAGATAATAAAATACTAACCAGATACCTTTACCACTAATTTAGAATTAACTACATTTAAGCGCAAGCCTACTAACCCTAGACAATAACCCTACAGTCTTCAACCCCCCAATTACTAACACCCCCGGTTCTGGCCCAAAAGGCGCACCAGCCGCGGCCAAAAATTATTAATAGCTGTTAGCGTAAGGTTTTTTATATACTTAGGCTAAGACTATCAATAAATAAATAATAATAATAATAATAGAATTGATAAAAGCTCTATACAACAATTCCAAGTTCTCCGTAATGGAAAATTATCCGAAAGCTTTGAGGTCAGCTCAGGAGTACGAAAAGGATGCCTACCTTGGCCATTACTATTTCTTACAGTAATAAACGACATCCATGTCGACGCTACTTAAGGATCTCGACTATGCGGATGATATCTGTTTGCTGGCCCACAGACGCCAGGACCTCAGAAACATGTTAAACAATTTGGTAACAGAAAGTAGCCCAGCCCAGCAGGCTAAATTCGACTAAAACTACAGAAATGCGGAGAAATGAAAACACCGGGCAGAACTGACGTGTCATTGAACTGGTAAACAAATTCTGCTACCTCGGTACCATTATTACCGAAAATGGTGGGGCAGAAGAAAACGTAAGTTCCAGAATAAATAAAACACGAGGCGCATATGCATGCCTGTCCCGCATATGGAGATAAACGGTGATCTCCACTAACACCAAATTGCGGCTGTTCAACTCCAACGTTAAGGCAGTTCTTTTGTACGGTTGCGAAACATGGAAAGTCACCCAATTCATCACAGGGCGCCTACAAGTCTTCATCTATAGATGCCTACGTCATCCTAAAAATCCGATGGCAAGATAAAATTTCAAATGAAGAACCATGGCACTGTGCCGGCCAAGAAAAAATAGACGACCTAATCAGTCGAAAGCAATGGACTTGGATTGGCCATACCTTGCGACGCAAAAACCAGAATCTAGCCAAACAAGCCCTTGACAGGTATCGGCAGACCTAGAACAACGTGGAGGAGAACCCTACAAGCAGAGGCCGCAACAACTGGGAGATCCGGGTCAGAGCTGATACCTATCGCGCAAAACAGAGTCCGCTGGAAGGCAGCTGTTTCCGTCCAATGTCCCAAGAAGGATTAAAGGAGGATAAAGTAAGTAAGTAAGTAAGTATTGGTAGGAAGATCGGAAAAGAGAATTATTCGTTCGATTTACAAAGGAATGCAGATTGATGTCATTTGGAGGTAAAGATTTAACTCGGAGTTCAGTAAAATTCTAAGCATTGTCAAAGTTATCAAAATAAACAGACTACAATAAATTGGCCATGTCTAACGAGGTGCGAAACGGAGCCCGGCAATGGTAGTTCTGAGAAGAGTCCCGGAAGAGCGAAGACCAGGTCGTTCTAAGAAAAGATATATAGACGACGTCGAGGAGGACTTAAGACAGGCGCTGATTTTTACCCGAATACCGTATACGGGATTTTATCGATTAGAACAGTGGCAATGATAATTACATATGTTCCCACTAGCCCAATGCGATAAAATCCAGTAATCCCCTACACCGTACGAACTTGTCACTATGATTCAATAAATCTCAAATGTATTTTAGTGAATGCGTGATGAAGTGGCGTTTAGTTTAATATTGCATCGTTCACATGAACAAAATTTTCTAGAATCTCGAACTAGTTTGTATTACTCTGTACTTCGAACTTGTGTGTCTAATGTTAATTATTGCTAGTTAAATCTTTTCAAGGTGGAAGACGATATCCCGATGTCAATCGAATTATTTATTTCGTTAATTAAAAAAAGGTATAATTTGTGAGATAATGTCGACTGTGCTACCGTGGGTAAAACCACTGTTCCGGCTACACTAAAAAACCAAGTAAAAAGGGAATAGATAAATAAAACTATTCAGATAAATAGATAAATAAAACTAAACAAACAAATTACATGAATACACAAAATTACAAAAAAAAAAAACACGTAAAAGTACATCACTACTTAAAAAAACTAGTTGGGATGTGGGTTTGACCCCTTCGGTCCACACGATTAACTTCCCAGTATGATGAACGAATAATAAACTGACGAATAAACTGACGAATAAACTGACTTCTTACAACATAGTTATACGTTTAGCACTAATGGAAAATTGGCTAGTATCAGAACTGATGACAAAGCAATCCCGAGAGAAGCTAGTTCAAATAACTATAATAGTAGTAAATCCACAAGATTTTTCTAGAGAATTTGTTTTTCCTGGACGTTAGCAAGCAAACATTTCCTCCGTATTTTGTTCGCTGCACTAAAGCGGGTGTTCAAATTCGTATTGAGCGTGCTGAAGCGCCGTTGACAAACTGAGAAGCGAATAACTTCATTTGGAAATTCCAAAGCTTTCCGGAGATATTAGCAAAACGGTAACTACCGGGATGAACCGCAATTTCCTGAAACTGTATCACGCGTAGAAAACAATTCCCTGTCAAAAAGTGTTCATCCAAGGTAAAGGCTAACGAAATTTTTGTACGATCTTGAAAGGTTGTCGGATTTTGACAAGTGATGTTTTGTTCAAAGGCTATCGCTGTGCAGGACCCAAAAAACACCACTTCGTTTAGAACGGGTCTCATTCAATGTTTATTAGATATTTGCAAAACTTGTCAATTTTAGGTCTTTCTAACAATTAGCCGAAGTTTTTCTATGTAAACAAAAAAGGCCCGACCAAATATTATGAAATTTTTTTAGAGCATTTCTTCGTTAATATTCTTTTTTCGGCACCTCAATGAAGTCGATATAGTTTTTAGTTCGCGCGGTATCGTGCAGGTACAAAAATCATAAACGTCGTTTGAACAAAAAAACGGTTCGACCTAATTTTATGAAAATCCTTTGAGATTATATTTTGGTTAATACTCTTCGAACGGCACGTCAACTAAGTCGATATCTTTTATAGTTCGCGCGATATCGTGCAGGTACAAAAATCACTTATGTCATTTAAACCAAAAAAACCGCTCGACCGAATATTATAAAAATCTTTTCAGATTATATTGTCGCTAATACGCTTCGAACGGCACCTCAAGTAAGTCAATATCTTTCGTGGTTCGGGCGATATCGCGCAGGTACAAAAATCACTTACGCAGCTTAAACAAAAAAACGGCTTGACCGAATTTTATGAAAATCTTTTCAGATCATATTTCGGTTAATACGCTTCAAACGACACCTCAACGAAGTCGATATCTTTTTTGGTTCGCGCGATATCGTGCAGGAAAAAATGACCACATCCGTACGCACCCACACACACATA
Source organism: Thereva unica (assembly GCA_949987705.1). NCBI lineage: Eukaryota > Metazoa > Arthropoda > Insecta > Diptera > Therevidae > Thereva > Thereva unica. The sequence continues at coordinate 62,394,263 of OX465284.1, forward strand.
CTTCCTCCCAATTTTTTGCTTAAAATGCTCTGGGACCTAGAAAGATGAAAATAAGTCGAAAATTTCGATTTCGATTTTCGGACCGATTACAATAACTTCCTATACTGGGAAGTTAACAACAAGCAATTTGCACCTGAAATGGAAAGGAATTAGTAGAATACAAATATTGAAAATATACAAATTCTTACCTTGTTTAAGCCAAAGGGGATAAAAAATCCAAGCCCAAGGCGATGAAAAACAAACCAGAGATCCATTGCAAAGATGATGCCAAAAAGCCGTCAGCAAATCACAATTCTAGAAACAAAAAAGGATTAATAAAAAAATGCAAAACAGATTCTACAAAAATACTCACCTGTCAACCCAAATGGAATAATCGCTGGCTCCTCCTCATCCATCCCCCACTAAAACCTGAAATCAGAATAAAATACTTACTCAAATAAAAACCCCATTTGACGTCTATGGGTCAGAAAGGGAACAGCTGATCAAACATCGAACACAGATCAAGTACATAAACAAGAAATTATATACTTCGAAAACGAAGCCCCCTACCACAGGGTAGCCGTAGCTATTATTCGAATAGAAAATAAATACCGACGCACAGCCGGCGTCAAACCAGACTGCTTTTAATCTTTCTAGAGTCTTGAACTAGAAGATAAAATCTGTCTTGAGGTTTTAACAATAGCTGCGTTCTTTTTACACCGTGATCCCACTCAGATCATTAACGTTCAAGCAAACCAACAACAACGGCTTGATCCAAAAAAGATTTGGATCAAAATCTATGATACAAATTTACAATGTATGTAACATGTTTTAGGTATATGGCGAGGTTTTGATATAACATCAAAAGAATATTAGTGACAAATAAGAATTCAATTGCTAAGACTGGTTGTGGATTGTATGAAGTTTTTCCTATTACGCTAGTAGAGGAAAGTGTTATATCAACATTATGTTTAGAAGTGACCCAATGCGAGATAATATGGACTTGGCTCTGGCAGCAGTAATGCAAATTGTTCTTCCTCGATAAATAGACCTTGGCAAGAAATTGTCTCATGAATGAATGAATTCATTAGCTTATTACTAGATTCAAATTCTAAGGGTGGGAACAAAATTATTTCATCTAAGCCTATGGATCAAGCAGCTCCTTCCAAAGTATGTAACGCTTCAATAAGCATCACTTCACATCACCTTTTTATCTCCTGAAGCACACATTATTCCTGAACTGCAAAAGAAGAAATAAATTCACACAAAACTTCTTGCAGTTCTGAACAAGCGAAATGCAATAGAAAAAGAAAAACTACGTGAAAGTCGAAATATAAAAAATAAAACTGCTCCAGGAAGAGTTTAGTTAGAAAAACCAGAAAGGAAATTCAGAGTTTTTGATTTGATTTTCAAATGTTATTATGAATTTATTTAATTAATTGAAGTTTAATATTATGTGTAACTCTTTTCGCTTATGTACAATGTCAACAGCAACAGTATTATTATAGCGGTTTCATGAGATTTTGCATACTTTTTGGGGCCAATTTTTTTGTGAAAACGTCAATCGACACCTCGACTTATAGTCCAGTAAATAGGTACTTTTTCTTTGCAAAAAATACCGCACGCAATTTTTTTTTACCAAATGTTTTTACATATTTTTATGAGCTTAAATTCAAAATGGCGTCATCCCCACCCTTATGCTTCACTTACAATGAAGGGAAACGCGTTTAATTCTATATCTCAGAAACTGTGCGTTTTACGACAAAAATGTATATAATCTTTTTTGTAGATAAATAAGTGATTTGATTTGATTTCTTTTTTGTTCAAAACTTTTTTTTGTAACATTTGCAATACTTTGCACAATGTCCAAACTTCTTTTATCATTCTGATTCTGCAAACGTACGCCAACGAAATTTCTTAATTATATATATGAACATTAGCTAAAGTATAAATGCTAGAAAAAAATGTTTAAAGTAAAATTTCAACGGAATTTTATAACAAACATATATGTTGATATAACTTGTCAGCGTAAATAAATAGTTGACTAGATATTTGCAAAAAAAAAAAAACATTTTTAATAAACTTCTGAGGTGTAATAAATCCATAAATATCAACTTTATAGAAAAAAGTAAAGGCAGCAAATGTGGACAATGATGAGCTCAACACACGATATAATCAGTTTTGAAATGAAACGGGGAAAGAAAAAGATGTTAGGAAATTTTTTTTTGTTGAATTTACATTTTCCGAAATTTAAAGCGCTATAACTCGTGAAATATTAGTCCTATCTAAAAATGATAAAAGCAAAAATTATAGATAATAGTGTGTTCTATAAGTCTTAGGAAGGACCTTTTTATGGCGGGCTAACCGTTAACGAAATCTAGTGCAAAGAAAGTAATGTATAAAGTTTGAAGCACTATAACTCCGAACATATTGACTTTACAAAAAAAAGTTTTGAACAAAAAAGTTAAATCACTTATTTATCTACAAAAAAGATTATATACATTTTTGTCGTAAAACGCACAGTTTCTGAGATATAGAATTAAACGCGTTTCCCTTCATTGTAAGTGAAGCATAAGGGTGGGGATGACGCCATTTTGAATTTAAGCTCATAAAAATATGTAAAAACATTTGGTAAAAAAAATCGCGTGCGGTATTTTTCGCATTACGAAGGCCTTTTTTTCGACCTATTTACTGGACTATTACGTGAACCCATTGATTATCTATAAGTAGATACGTAACCTTGTTTGCGGGCTTTGGACATAGATGGCGTTACTTACACTGATTTCAAAAATCCATGTTAAAACTGAGACTCAAGAGCTTTCGAAATATATAAAAGCTGTCTATCGGTTTCGCTGCTTATGTACATTGAACTTTTGAATTCATGTATATAGCAATCGCATGAATTGGGATACTTGCGATTGCGCCTGCCGTTCTTTGAGACAAAATTTTCGGAATTTTTGTTGTTGTGTTGTTTAAAAACGATTTTTCAGGTTTAGGGAAAAATTTATGCGTGGAAGATTTTTATTTTTTTTTATTTTTTTATGAAATCATATTTTTTTGTCTGCAGGTGGATACGGTGCCGCAAATTTTAATTTCTGCTTTGTACAGAATATAAAAATTTTTCTATTTTCGACCAAAAGTTGAGCCTGAGAAAATTTCAGTAAAAAGTTTTAAATTACATATGGAAGAGGTTTTTATCATATCGAGCCCTTCCCGCCATTTTATCGTAACCGACAAAAAGTAAATTTTACAGGGGAAGGTTTTTTTTACTTATTTTTGTATCTGTTATTTATAATGGGCTGAAATTAGTTAGGCTAATTATTTTATTAGTTAGGCTAGTTTATTATCCGATTAATGTCAAAATTGGTGGTATGTTTCGAAGGTTAAATTAACGTCGTTTGCGGTAAAAAACGAATTTTCGAAAAAATGTCGCTTACGATAAAACGGCGGGAAGGGCTCGATATAGTATCCCAGGCAATGAAGTATTTTGCATCACCATTAAGATTTAATGTTTAATGATATGGGAAAAGTAAAATCTTTCTTTATGTAAAACCATTCCATGCTAAACTGTCGCACTTTACTCCAAAAGAATATTTTAAAATTTATAACGCACCAGGAATTGTAAGTGCTTTAATAAGTTATAATAAGTCTTGTGCACTCTCTTCCACACCACCTAAGAGGTCGAGTACAGGGCGCGTTTTTTTATAACGTGGTGTCCCCAGTAGGCATAATTCACGGCTTTCAATCAAAAAGATCCTTTCGCATTCAGGCATTGCTTTGGATTTAGGACCTTGGCTATAATGATAGATCCACATAAATATATCATCCTGAAACTGTAAAACAATTGAATCCTTCTTTCCAAAATTTACAGACAGCATAACAGGGACAGGCTGAAGTGTACTATAAACCGGCTTTACTTAGTATTAACTAGTTTTGTTAATATTCATCCTCTCATCTTTACAATTTTTCCGCAACTGCTTGTACAGGGTCTGTCACGTATGCTAGGACTCCTAACAGTTTGGCGCTATAAAATTTGTAAATAGAGTATTACTAACACCCTATATGTAACAAATCAAAGGCTCCCAGCAGGAAAACTAGCGAGGGGTTACTCAGGTAACCCAAGAATTCATTAATGATTTGTGTAACCGCTTACATGGTAATTGAAAAATTCTACTGCAAATTTAGTAAAATGAAGGTCTTTACATTGTAATGGCTAGGTAAGCGACTAGGTAATGACTTGTGAAATACTTCGTTGGAAATGTGATGTGCTTTTATTATTCTTTGTCTTGTCGAAGCCTCTCTTCTTGAGTTTATTCCGTCCTCCAAATTCGTTCGGTGTGGATCGTGCAGTGCAGTCAAAAAGATATCTTGCTAGTAAAATTCTCACCAAATGCAGCTGAAATGCAATGGTAATTTTGGATAGTAATGTTTTTAATGCTTAAAAGGGTAGCCAGAATTTTATTCTGCGTGCCATACATGGTAATCTATGTATTCACTTAATACACTTCACCTCTGAAATAAGTCCTCGTTTGTAATGCCTACAGTAAGTACTTACCGCCATAGGACATCCCTATGTAAAAGTAAGCTATTATTTCATCACAAAGGTAATGGGTCCATCTCATTATCACCTCGCTTACCTAGCCATTACATTTCCCGCTGGGTGTAAAAACGGAGAATATTTAAACACTTTTATCAGTTTTATCCCGTAAACTTCCGAAGTTATCGTCGAAGGCGAACTGACAATCAATAAATCTTGGTGCTTCCTGTGTAGATCAACAAATTACTTGCTAAACATACAACATTCTATCGCCACTATCTCAGTACCATCGAAATAAACCCTCTCCTGACTTCACGGCAATCTTATTCCCTCAGCTCCAAATTAGATAACTCGTCTCACTCCTTCCACCTGCAGCCCTCTTTTCGGGCACTCTACAAAATAGGAATTCGTTTCTAAAAATAACAACTGGATTCTGGAATAATCGGTTAGTATTTCCGAGCTCCAACATCCAAGAATTCAAACGCAGAATTCCTCGTCAATTCCACCTCCCAACGATCATAATGGTTAACCTATTCCACCCTTGTACTAATCTTACTGCAAGACAATGAACCATGATATGACAATATAAATAATGGACTAGTTGTACAAGAATTATTTTGGGAAATTTGTTCAAAAATCGTACAACATTTTTCAAGTTTTTTTTTGATTTTGATTTGATTCAAGGGTGGTTAACCGCATTGAAAAAGAGGTTATAATAAATGTTCCAATTTATTTTTGATATTATTTCATCAAAAATAAAATTTAAACACATAAAAATATTTGAATCATTTTTCAAATACAACCTGTATTATATGTATTGAAAATGACTTATTTCTTCTTAACAATACCAAGCAACCAACCTGCAATCCGGTAGCAGCAACAATTACCCAAAACGTAGAAAAAAGCTGCTGTATAAAAGTTATTTTTAAAATATTACTTCCCTTTAATTTTATCCCCTTAATGCTTGATAAAATTCGGCTAGATTAAATAAAAATCAACCACCTTCGCAAATAAATATAAAATAGAGTGCAATTAATTTGATTATTATAATTATCCTTAAAAAGGAGTATATTTTATATTTATAAGGGTGACAAACATATTTTATTGCAGTCCTAAAATTTCCTGCTGATTTTCATAATCAGCCACCAAAAAACATGAAGAGAAATGGCCTCGACTCCCAGATCCGGCAGCGCGGAAGTGAGTGCGGATTTTACACTTTGCGATTCTCAAATCCGCAGTCCCGGATTCAATTAAATCAAAAATTCGGAATGAAGACGAAATGAAATACCTGATGTCGGATTATCTTAGGCGCATTTGTGGTTTCGAATCCGCAGAAAATTTGTTGCGGATCACACTTTTAAAGCGCGGAAAATATCAAAGAGAGATTCGCGGTTGTGGATTTGAGAATCGCAAAGGCTCAAATCCGCACTCACTTCCGTGCCGCCGGATCTGGGAATCGAGGCCATAGTTTCAAAACGGTATTTCGACACCCCTCACCCTCCCATTCCTTTGCGTTGCATATGGACTTTTTGCTAACTAATGCAAATAAGTCTCATAAAATCAAAAAGTCCGAAATCTGAAAAATCATGAGATTCGATATCTCAAATTTGTATACGGCACCGCGCCCCAGCCAAAATAAATTCAACTTCATTTTAATGTTCCAAGAAAATACCTTCTTATCGATAACCCTCAGCTTTTTTATTATGTATTATCGAAACTCCAAACCAAAGCTTCCAAATCTTGCAAGTTTTACCGAAAGCACAAACCGCAAAAAGAAAACAGACGCTAGCGCCGCCAAACATCAACACCCGCCATCCTCACAGGTCCCATGATTACGCATCTACTTATAGATAATCAATGGTGAACCTAAATTCAACGTTGTTTAAACTAACGTCGTTTTCATAAAGCATCAATGTCGACGTCGAGTGTCCAATTGCGTGAGCTGGCCTCGGTTCGCGTGCGTAACAATTTTTTTCTTAAAGTACTCTTCAAAAATTGCTCGTGTGCCAAAATTCATTTCTATTGGTTTTAATGTCAGGTTTTATTAAAATTTTTACTACAGCGTCTGTACTATTATTTAAAAAAAAAATCATAATGATCAATGTTAGGGTAGTTTTAAAAAAATTTCAAGATTTTACGTTTGCTAAAGAGGGCCTCCACTCTAAGTAGGCCCAGGGCCTTCAAGCAATAAAAGACGGCCCTGAATGTTAGGTGTTCTTCCAGACGAGGCCACCATGTACTTTGTTTTGCTTTCGTTAATGTGCAGTCCCAGATTTCCTGCCGCTTGCTCAATCTGAGTGAAAGCTTCTTGTACAGCTGTTGTTGTTCTTCCAATGATGTCAATGTCGTCTGCGTAAGCCAGTAATTGGGTGGACTTGTGGAGGATTGTACCTCTTGATGTCACGCCCGAATCTCGGATCACTTTCTCCAACGCCAGGTTGAAAAGGAGGCAGGCCAGACCGTCCCCTTGTCGGAGTCCATTATAGATGTTGATTTGTCTGGACAGTGTTCCGGATTCCTTTACTTGGCTTGACACATTGATCATGGTAAACCTACATAGTCTTGTCAGTTTGTTGGGGATGCCGAATTCTCTCATGGCTTTGTAGAGTTCTACCCTGGCTATGCTATTATAGGCGGCTTTAAAGTCTATGAAGAGGTGTTGAATTGAGTTTTGAAAGTCTAGACATTTTTCCATAGCCTGCCTCAAGGTGAAAATCTGATCAGTCGTTGATTTGCCTGGGCTGAAGCCACACTGGTAATAGTCTTTGATGTTTCTGGCGTATGGGGCCTTCCTGTTTTGTAGGATAGCGGAGAATATCTTATACACGGTACTCAACAACGTTATACCGCGATAATTAGTGCACCCTGTGATATCTCCTTTTTTGTGTACCGCACAGAGGATGCCTTTTCTCCAGTCTTCTGGCATCACTTCCTGCTCCCATACTTGCACAATCAATTCATGAATCGCTTGGTGTAATGTAGGCCCTCCATATTTAACCAGCTCCGCTGCGATGCCGCCTGCACCCGAGGCCTTGTTGTTTTTAAGCCTGCTGATGGCTCTGCTAACTTCTTCTATGCTTGGTAGCGGCAGCATAGCATTGTCATCAGATATTGGTGGAGCCTCCGAATCCTCAGTTAGCTCGCCATTTAGCAATTCATGAAAGTGCTCTTCCCATCGCTCCAAGATGCCTTTAGGTTCGGTGATCAGATTCCCTTTTTTGTCCTTGCAGTATGTGCAACGTGGTGTGGATTGCGTCATACTACGGACTCTTTGGTAGAACTCCCGCGCCTGGTGCGGCCGCCGTTCTCTGTACGGTTCTAGCTCACAGACGAGATTTTTTTCCCAGGCTTCCTTTTTTCGTCTGTGAATTCTCTTTTCTTCTTTTCTGAGCTCTTTATAGTTCTCTTCGCGTGCCCGTATTCTCTGAGACTGCTGCATGGCTCGGTACGCAGCATTCTTACGTTCAGTTGCCAGCTTGCATTCATTATCGAACCAGTCGCTCCGATCTTTACGACTTCTGCTTAAGATGGAATCAGCAGTACTAATGACAGTATTTTTAAGGCGGGTCCAGTTCTCGTCGACGCCCGACATCTCATCCCCAGGACTTAGGGCGAGTTCTAATGCATGACCGTAGCTGTTTCTGGCCATTTCATTGCGTAGTGCAGCTGTGTTGATTCGAGCCTGATCAGCGGATGCAAAACTTTTCAGAGTTGTAATGCGATCTCGGAGCACCATACCAACAAGATAGTCATCCGAGTCGAAGTTGGCGCCTCGGTACGTTCGTACCGTCATCAGACCCGAAAGATGGCGGCGGTCTATCAACACATGATCTATTTGGTTGCGAGTGGCTCCATCAGGAGATACCCATGTGGCTTTATGGATATCTTTACGCGCAAATCTAGTACTTGCAACGACCAAGTTCTTACTTGCTGCCATCTCTACAACTCGCTGTCCATTGTCATTAGTGTTTTCATGCAAGCTGTGGTTGCCGACATATTGCCTGTATATTTGCTCGCGGCCTACTTTGGCGTTCAGATCTCCCAGTATGATTTTTACATCATACCTGGGGCAGGCATTAAGTTCCCGTTTAACTAATTCGAAGAATTCTTCTTTATCATCATCCGGGGACTCTTCTGTAGGTGCGTGAACGTTTATGAGGCTGATGTTCTTAAATTTACCTCGCACACGAAGGGAGCATAGCCTTTCGTTTATTGCTTTAAAGCCGATAATGGTAGGCTTCATTCTTTTGCTAACCGTAAAACCTACATGGTTGGTGTTTTGTATGACAGCTGTAATATTCGTCATACTCAGGTTTTTGCAAAACACCATTCCCTGTCCATCTCATCTCCTGAATGGCGGTAATGTCAGCTTTATACTTTGACAGGGTATCGGCCAGATGTTTTGAAGCTCGAGTTCTGTACAGAGTTCGAACATTCCATGAAAAAATTCGTAAATCGTTTTGCCTTTTTCGTTGCCGTGGTCGTCGTCGTTTATTCCAGTATTCGAGGCATGTTGCTCGTTCCGTAATAATTGTTTTTTACGGGTGAGGTTATTAGCCTCACGCCAACCTTACTTGGAAGGGACTAGCCCGTTCATATTAGCCTATCCTCTCTCATAGAGGAGGTTATGATCGCACTTCCATCAGTCCGAAGTAGTTACGGCACGGGCATGTTATGCTACATGTTATTCCCCCTATTCCGCTGATGACTGACCACCGTCGTCAACATAAATGGCACAAATAAGTCGATAGCTCTTGACAGACTAAAACCTGCTTTCGATTGTGACCGAGACGTTGAAGCAGCATCAATTCGCTCGGTACACTTCATGTAACGTTACGCTGGAAGTGGAGTATGTAGGGACATCGTCCTACTATTTCCGACGCTACTTAGTCAAGGGGACTGGAGAAAAAATCCAGTCGGCCGCGGCTAAGTAGACTTTTAAAAATATGAATAATTTTTCCAATTTTTGACATTTTAAAAAACTAGCTAGTGATAATAAAAAGTTTTTCATAAAATTATTGCGAATAAAAAAGAGTCAATAAACCAACAAAAATAAACTCACCATTTTATTGTACTAATAATTAAGTCAATGTATTATATTGTAGTGATAAAATAAAGTGATATAAAAAAAATAAAGACCTATTGATATAAAATAAAGACCTTTTTTGAACTAGGAATATACAGATACGGAGCTGGAGTTAGAACTTCTTATTACATCCAACAACACACATCCTATATTATCATAAAATAGTATTTACAAAATTTGTATATTATACTATTATTTGCTAAAAAAAAGTTCTTAATTTCCCCGTATGAATTGCCATTCATGAAATATCGCCGTTTTAAAGATTTAAAATACTCATATCCATTCATTTGCGACTTGTAAAGTTCATCAGACATTCAATAAATCCTGTATTGACTACATGGTTAATATTTACAGGAGTGATTTCCTTGCATTTTTTTATTTATAATTTTATTTTTTATTAAAAAAGGCCACTAAATTTGAAATCAGCCCCCCTTATACCAAGTTTTGTAGCAATTGAAGGATATTTCACTACTTTTAGCCGCCATTTTGTAGCCGCCATGTTTTTTTTTTTTTTTTTTTATGTGGCAGTGCTAAGCTCAGGAATCACCCTTTGTAGTACTAGTCCGTCATGTCATTTGCCACGTCATGGTGCAATGTCTAGCAGTAAGCTTAGTACGGGGAGGGGGTTGGAGGGGTTATAAAGGAACGGGAGGGAATTGAAGAAGGTGGTGATGAACCCTGCGTTTGAACTCTTGGATGTTGTAGGAGCTCGGAAATACTGACTCCGAGAGATTATTCTACAGCCGAGTTGTTCTATTAACAAACGAATTCATATCTTGTTGAGTGCGTGAAAGGGGGAGTTGCAGGTGGAGGGAATGAGACGAGTGGGCTAATCTGGTGTTGCGGGTATAAGAATGCCGTGGAGGCAGGAGAGCGTTTAGCTCGGAGGAACAATCACTATGATAGTAGCGATAAAATTTTGTCAGTGCTGCTACATTCCTACGGTGGCTGAGGGGGTCGATGGTAGAGCAAGCGGTATCGTCATCAATTAATTTAAGGGCCTTTTTTGGAACTTATCTAACCATGCCAAGGTGGTTATTGGAGCGCCGCCCCAAACGAGGGAGTTATATTCGAGAAGAGGCCGAATGTAGGATTTATAAATAACAGCTCGGGCCGATGGCTGGAGGAGGAACTTACACCTCTTAAGAAATCCCAAGCACTGAGATCCTTGTTTGGCGATTTGGAATATGTGGTCATTCCATCGCAAGTCATTGGCTAATGTCACGCCTAACATGTGTAAGGATGGTTCGGCCATTAGTTGAACTTCATTCACTTTCAAGGGTGGAGGGGTGTTGAACTTCTTTTTTGAGATAAGACAGTACTTGGTTTTGGTGGGGTTGAATTCAACACGATTCTTCTTTCCCCACTCTAGAATGAGTACAATGTCGTTATTAATAGAGTTGAACATACGTTCGCATGTTCATTACACTAAACTGCAACTAATTTCAATATCAGACACTTCAAAAATCACTTTCATGTAATATTTTTTTGTTAGCAAAGTAACGGTTTCCATGCAGAAAGGCATATGTCCTACGAATATTCATATTTTTTAACCATTCGTTAATGTGGATTTTCAAAAGGGCACGTATTTCATACAAAAAAGTTTTTAATCAACAATGGAAGTTCATTGCACCTCACCTGGGGCTCTAATTACATCGATTTGTATGTGCATCATAAAATGCACTAAAAATGCACTAAAATTTACCTCACTTTTGCCTCCCACGGCTCCAAAACAAGCCGTAGGGGGCACTATGACCCCTTAAAATTTGCGTAACAGTCCCTACTATTAGGAAAAAATACCAGAAAAATCCCCTCTTGCCTCTAAGGGGGCCAGGGAGCTCCCCAAAAGGCTAAAAACAAAAAAAAAACATTTTCAGTTGGGTTCCTGCAAAAGGACACATGTCCATTCAAGAGTTTAACAAAACGGGACATGTCCCAGTTGTGTCCCTGCAAAAGGGCACATGTCCATTTTTGTTTTAATTTTTTCTCTTAAAGTATTAAACATATTTAAAAAATTTTTTTTCCGTCTGAATGAGTTCAAATAGTAGCACAACCTACCATACTCATAAATAGTTAATGTGATCAGTTCAGAGGCAGAAACAGTTTTTTGCGATTTCTGAACAATTTGCAAAACTGGACATATGCCGTTTTGTTCGCCCACTCCTCAATTAGTGTAACCTATAAAAAATAAATGTGGGATAATGATAAGTGCTTTAATTATCTATGGGTGAATTTAATTTGAAAAACATATAGTGATCTTGTTAAGTGTGCATAAAAAAATATGCAACAGCAGCACTTCCACCACTTATGATCCTTACGCGACAATTTTCTCTTCTGATGGTGGAAAAGGTCCTAATGTCCATTTGAACACGTTGGAAGCGGCAGTTAGCGGAGGTGAATTGGGCTAACAAACTACTTGTGTGCTTATTAATTGTGCCTTTTCGAAATACAACACACGCCTTCACAAATCTGTTAATGTAAGTATTCATCTTTGGCCAAACATACCGCCATTTCCTTGATGCTCGTAGCCCTGGGTGCGCTTATCCGTGTAAGATCTCGCAAAATGTTCTCCTGAACTTGTCTGGTACATACCGTTGAACTGCTTTTTCACCCATGTCGCAATATAATTCGCGTTCGCTGTTGGGAACAGGCATTGTTTAAACTTAGCGAGATCTGCTATAGCTCTCTTTGTCCTTAGCCATTCCTTCGAAATCTATCATTGACGGAACCAATATTGTATTTGTATCTCCGACCGAGTTGTCCTTTCCGCCTATGTGAACTATCTTTGTTGAAAATTGACTGATAAAATCTATTTGTCGTGTTTGCCTTGTAAATGTTAACTCACGAAACTTTTTTTTTAAAAATAGTTAGTGAGTAGAATATGTTAAAAAAAGTTCCGGAAAATTGGTTGTACGCTAGTCTTAAAAACAACCCCCTTAAAAAGAAAATTTTGTTTGTGGCTAATATCTCTAAAACGGCAAGTCCTATACGAAAATATTGTTTCATAGTTTGTAGATCATGCGATTATCTACAAATAGCGATATTATACATTTTCCCGCACGAAACGCCGTTGATGAGATATCGCCATTTTAAGGAAAATAAAATACTCAAATACTCATATTCCCCTAATTCTCAACTTGTATAGGTCATCAAAGGTTCAATAAATCCTCTGTTGGACTACGTGGTTAATATTTTCAGGGGTGATTCCTGGATATTTTTGGAGAATAAATTGTTCTAGAGAGGGGGCTATCCTCACTATCCACTAAAATACAGGGGGATTAGGGTAACTTGCTTAAATCGTACCTGTTTCACCGATGAGAAAAATTGCTAGTTCTAAAATCACTAGCAAAATCATCAGCATGTGTATTAACGGGAAGTCCATACAAAAACGAATTAGAAAAAAAGATAGAAGTTCCAAAAAATAAATTGCCAGAGAGTAAGGCTAAAAAACTTGGAAGGAAGAACAAGGAAAATAAGAGCGTTTCAGGAAAAATAAAAAAACAGTCTAAAGAGACTGAAACATGGCTATGTCTTTTATGTAATGAAGATCGGTCAGAGGACATGATACAGTGCAATGAATGCTCCAAGTGGGTACATGTGCTTTGCGCAGGCGCAGATAATACCACTTACTATTATTGTTGTGACAATTGCAAAACGATCTCGTAAAGTACGATTAAGGAATATTCAGGTACGAATTAAGACAATATAATCTTAAATCGTACTTTTGAATTTATTTTATTTTGTTATTTTTTTCTCAAGAAGATGATTATTTTTGTTATTTTGTGTTATAAATTATTTTAGGGGAATAAACAAAGTTTTGTTTTACAGCAATGTTATTATTTGTTTGCTTGTATTATTACTATAATAGCAATTTTCTCTTAAGGGGTACGATTTAAGCAAGTTTACCCTACGAAAAAAAAAGTATATTTTAATTTTTTTACTTAAAGTTGAATAACTCCTAGACGAATTATGGTAGAGCAATGTAATTAGGTTCAACTTTTAGGTAAATGTGTATTCTTTTATATGATATTAAGAACGGGAACTTGAGTGACTCCGTTTAGAAGATATGTAATTAAAAAGTGTGATCCAAATTCCAATATTCATGGTGTTTTTTTTAAATCCAATAATTTAGCATTTTGGTCATATTTTGAATCTACTACAATATTTTAGGATAGGACTTGGCGTTTAAGAAACAGAATTTTCTTTTTTTTTGGGGTGGTTTTTAGGAGTAGCGTACAACCAATTTTCCGAAACTTTTTGTTAACTTATTCTAATCACTAAAAACTATTTTTTTAAAAAAAGTTTCGTGCGTTAACATTTAGTTACAGCTCTGCAATCGAATTTTGCTCTGACGACTGGATTATTGGTGACAGTTTCTCTCAAATCTGTTAAAACTCGTAACACTAAGTGTGAGCACTTTCTAAAAAATGTCGGAATTATTTTAACCCTGCATTCATCGCCAGTAATTCTCCGTACGTTTTATATCGTTTCTCAGCGTTGAAAGTTTCCGCAAAAATATCCTAGCCAGTCTCCGTTAAGCGACTGTGGTAATGCGGCACCTAATGCTGTATCTGACGCATCAGTAACTATCGAAATTGGAGCGCGCTATGTGTAGGAAAACTTAACATTGTTGTTTCCGGCAGACTGCTTGACATTTTTTTGAAACGCAAGGGTAAAGATTTTCTCCAATTCTGTAAGAAATTACTACCCGGGACTTTTGCCGCTCTTATAGTCTATATCCCGAGCCTTGTTCAGCCGGTGTGGCCTGTTTGACCCGTATTTCTCGTGCAAATAGACACGTCGATAAAAAAAACCTGTGTATACAAGCTCATACCGAGAGTAGTAGGGCATTTTTGAAGTGGAATATTTAAAAAAAATTAGGCCTCAGTACAATTTACCGTTATGTAAGGGGCGAATGTACTGTCTCGCATAAGTCCTGCTCAAGTCTAACAGTAGGGAAGGTGCTAATCAAATCGCGTCACAGAGCTGCTGACGCTAGATGTCGATTCTAAATTGAGCTTTCTATCAAGCTGCGTTTTGCAAAATTCAACAATTTCAGAGACAGACCAACAAGTTAAAAATTGTGTAGCATTCTTCAGTTTCACGGTCTAATCCAACTTTAGGCAAATAATTTCGATTTGTTTTGTACACACTATGACTGTAAGCCTTTTCCACCCAAACCTTTGTCTCGATTTAACTGTAGAAAATTTTAGCAACGGAAACTGTTTGTAATAGGTAATTTCTATAAACCTTTTCACAGAAAACTTCTGTTTTTATTTCATTGTAAAACTGTGAACCGAAGCAAAATATTTTTATAATAAGAGGTTTTTTAACATTTAAACCTTTTGGAGTCGTTTTCACAATCTCCGGTTAAACTGTCAGTATACTTCCAGTGTCTAAACTGATAGTTAATTTAACTGGGACCGTAAAGTTCCAGTAAAAAACTTTCATTTTCACCAACTATGAGTTAACAAACTTGAAGTTAAAGTAAAAATGTACTAGTTTTCATATAACAGTACATCAAATGTCAAAAGTGTTCCTTTTATATTAAAATACACTTGTAAAGTGGAAAAATGTCAACGCCAATGTGAAACTTTCAGTTAAATTAGTTAAAAAGGAGAAATTCGTCCGGTTAAATTAACTTCCAGTTGTAAATTAACTGACAGATTGACTCTAACTAGAGATTGTGAAATGGCATTTTTAACTAACTGCTGGTTATTGTTGCAGTTAAAGTTTAACCGGAGATTGTGAAAACGGCCCGTAGAAAGATTTTTGTCCAGTTTTTTAGATCTGGCTGTATTTATATTTTACGATTCGATCTCTAGATATCGCTTGTTTCGAAGGATAACCTCCCCTACTTGACTGCGCCATTTAGATTAATTATAATTTAAAAAAAAATATATAATATAATTAAATCAATTCATTAAATGATCTTGTTTGAGTCGCGACGGTCTTGAGACTAACTTAACTAAATTTATTAGATAAATCTTATATTCCCATTGTGTTTATTTATCTATTGCAATGAAACTGCTAACATAAGCCTTTCTTTTTATTTCAGGTGAGTATCATAGCCATGGAAAACGAGAATTCTTCATTTTCATATTCAAATGTTTTGTGAACCCTGGTCGCATTTTTTAAGGAAATATCGCGACTCAAGGATCATTAGAAGATTCAGGGTGACAATTTGCTGATATAACTCGCTCTCATAAAACCAAAAGTGAAGTGAAGTGAAGAACAGTAAGTAAAATAAAAACTTGATATTGAATCGAATCTGTGGTAAAATCATCATATTGAAAAGACCGGTTCTCATTCCCTTCAGGCCAGTCAAATTGTTGAAAAAATTGTTCTTTTGCCAACAGAGCCATCCGCAAGGTCAAATATTGAAATGTGATCATCGAATTCATTTGAGAAGGTTTCCAAAATGGAGTCAAAAAATTTCCCAGAAAGACTTTTACACGTTTTTAAAGAAATATAGTTTTTTAAAAAGGAAGTTTTTAGTCTAAATTTGTAAATTTTTTAACCACAACAAGGCCAGGTTGATGTCAATACATAATAGGATAATAGTCCGGGAGACAGCGCTGCAACCCAGAGGGAAATGAAGTGCTGCAATAAGTATCCATCCATTACTTCTTAAAAAGCTTACAGCGCTCCTATATCAGTTCTATATACATATATTTTTCAGCATTGTATGTCATCAGAGTAGAGAGAACCTTTTAATGCTCCTTTAAAATGTGCTTAGAATCATTATAAAATATCTTTTTAAAAGAATATTCATGGAGGTCTGTGGTGATATGTAAAAGGAAGCGATTTATAATTCTTTTTAAATTTTAAATTTTAATAATACACTGGTTGATAATTATGAATTTTCTGAAAATTGAAAGAGCCCTTAAAACATCATTATAAAAATCGTACCTTGAATAAAAGTATTTCCCACTGCCCGATCTTGTGCAGACTCGACATTTTATTTATAACTAGTTGAAACCCGTTGCGCCTCGCGGCACCTATTGGAACAAAATAAAGGGACAATTACTTGGCCCCTGGGTTGTCATCTGCAATGTCACTGACTCAGGTTTTATTTGTTTACCCTATTACAGAATCCTAAACTTACACCAAAAATTTCAGAAGTGGAGGGTTTCTTTAATTCTTATTGTATATAAATCCCAAATTTCCGCTTCAATCACTGGCCTCGATTCCCAGATCCGAAGGGAAGGAAGTGAGTGAGGATTTGACACTTTCCGATTCTCAAATCCGCAGTCCCGGATTGGTTTAAATCGAAAATTCGGAGTGAAGACTCACGCGATAATGAAATATATGATGTCGGATTATGTCAGGCGCATTTGTCGTTCAAATCCGCAGAAAATTTGTTGCGGATCACACTTTTACAGCGCGGAAAATGTCAAAAAGAAATTCGGGGTTGCGGATCTGAGAATCGCAAAGTGTCAAATCCGCAACTCACTTCCCTCCCGTCGGATCTGGGAATCGAGGCCACTATCTTCTTGGAGCCATTGTTCAACAGCAAATTTCACCTAAGGTCGAGACCAAGACGAATGGATTCATGGTATTGAAATATGATATTTTGCCAAGTTTCATGCAATGGCGATGGAATTAAAAAGTTATTAATGTTTAAACTTTGTTTGGAGATAAAGGCTCGACGACCTTTTTCCTGAATCGAGCATCTCACCTTTTTTGAATTTGTTGCCACGAAATGAATAAATAAATAATTTAATGAATGCAATTAATAAATAAACAAATGAACGAACCAAAAAAAAAACTAAATAAACAATACGAACCAAAAAACAATAACAAACTAATTTGTTAATAAGTTTTTATTTTTATCATGGAATTAGAATTGTTTAAAATCTTGGATTATGACTCCTCTCAATGCCCTTTAGCCGCGTTCTTTTTACACCGTGATCCAGATCAGATCAGCCGAGCATAAAAGACCGGAGTTGGATCATGGAAGAAATTTTGTTTTTTACAGTTGTAGTTCTGATTTTTGATATGTTTTGTCGCATTTTATATCAGTCTCTAAAACTTATTAAAAACATTTCTGATTTAAAAAGAATTTATAAAAATGTTTAATTGACTTCCAAAATTAACAAAGGCAACTTTCAATCATTTTTCTAAATAAATTTATGAAATTTAGCAGAGCTACGAACCCTTAAAATTAAAGAAAACAGAACAAAATTATAAAAGCTCTGGATTTTCCAATGAGATGTGTCTGGGAAATGGTTGTTACACAAGCTATTTTTGTATCACAGATTTTGATGCAAATCTTTTTTGACGTGACAACGTCTATTAAAACGATGAACGCCGGCTGCATGCACGAAAAATGATGACTCATTGTCCCGTTATGTCCCGTTATGTCCCGTTATCTCCCGAAGTAATTTTAAAAATTTGATCGTAGTAATCTTAAAAATTTGATTAAAATTGTCAATATTAATTAGATTAAATTTGTCAAATTGTCAACAATAAGCAAAGCAAGCCAAACACTCTGTCTCCTAACTGAGTGCCGGATTACACTGACGAAAACTGTGAAATGCAAACGAAAACAGTTTCCTTGCGTTCCTGCTTGTGCTATTACCATTCACAAGTCGCAAGGTGGGACGTTTACTGTTATCTATAATATAAAAATAAGTCGGGTTTTCCTTTCTGACGCTATAATTCCAGAACGCACGATCCGATTTTCACGGTTTTGCATTCGTTGGAAAGGTCTTGGGCTCCGTGAGGTTTATAGCAAAAAAATTTCAACAGAAAAGCAGGCGGTTGGTCCATAGCAGCCATCTCAGGAGGGCGGATTACCATTTTCTTTACAACCCCTCGACATGGATATCAAATGAAAGGTTATGGTAAGTAGAACACAAAAAGCAATATAGTATACTCAATACATCGTTTGGTCCATGGCAGTCATCTCAAGAGAGCAGATGACCATTTTCTTCACAACCCCTTCGAAATGGGTATCCAATGAAAGAGTATGATAACAAGTAGAACAATATAAGCAATATAGTATACTCAATATATCGTTTGGTCCTTAGCGGCCATCTCAAGAGTGCGGATTAATATTTTCTTCACAACCCCTTCGACATGGGTACCAAATGAAAGAGTATGATAAGTAGAACACCATAGGCAATATAGTATACTCAATATATCGTTTGGTCCATGGCGGTCACCTCAAGAGGGAGGATGATCATTTTCTTCACTACCCCCTCGACATGGGTATCAAATGAAAGGCATTATAAGAAGAATGCCATAGACTATGCCTTTAGATTCATGGCGGCCATCTCAAGAGGGCGGATTACCATTTTCTTCACAACACCCGAGACATGGGTATCAAATGAAAGGCTATGAAAAGTAGAACACCATTAGCAATATAGTATACTCAATTTATAATTTGGTCCATGGCGGCCATCTCAAAAGGGCGGTTTACCATTTTCTCTACAACCCCTTCTAGATGGATATCAAATGAAAGAGTATGATAAGTAGAACACCATAGGCAATATAGTATACTCAATATATCATTTGGTCCATGGCGGTCATCTCCCAAAATCAATTTTCCCAGATTTGTTCTTTTTTCACTATAGCTTTTTCCTATCGCAGACTGTGTCCCCATAATCTTATTTTATTGAAAGGCGTTGCAAGGCACGCGGGTTTTTGCTAGTTTAATATAAATGATTCAATTTTATTCATAAAAGTATGCAATCATTTCATCAATGTTTTCTCATGACGTTGTCACGTTAAACTATCGTCCGTAAACCCTCTTTACAGACAACAAAATTTTTGGATCAACTTGTTGTTGTTGGTTTGCTTGAAAGTTAATGATCTGAGTGGGATCACCGTGTAAAAAGAACGCAGCTTTTATATTTGCTACAAAGAGACATTGATTATATACTAAGTAGATATGGACAAACGCGAGTCAAATTAACTTCAGGTTACGGCACCACGAGCTGGGGGCGCTAATATCGCAGGGTTTTATGCTCCGCTATATATGGTTAGTTTCTGAAATAAACTTTTCTGGTTTATGTTAAAGCCCTTTGCGCATTTGAAAACAAAATCAGAAGCTGCGGCTTTGATTTTAGTGGAGGTGGATCTAAAAATAGATTTCTATGCGCTTATTCCTATTGTTTTGTTCGGGAAGGGCAAAGAGGGTGGTAAAATGAAGATGATTTCGTAGCCGATGGGTGAAATTTGACAATGAGGGAATGAAATGAATGGGCGAGATAATTTTAATGGGAAATTTGGCATCAAGCGTTTTTTATTATGTTGAAAAAATTGAAATGGGTTTTCAGGGATTATTTAATTTTTTTAACGAATTTTGAATGACAAATTTTTAGATTTTTTTCTTAGGTAATTGAGCTCGTAGAATTTTGAAATTTTTACGAATAATTGTATTCCTATTAAGAGAAATAAAATAATTTTTATTTTTGATTTTATTTATGTGCCATGGTCAAATCCAACCCTTTTTACTGTTAGCACGTTATGTCCTTCGAGTAAGGTTGCAAAGTCTCTTAGTAAGGTTGGTGCGTGCGAGTTAGTCTGGATGGTGCGTGAATAGATGTCGATGAACTTTGCGTTTGTTGGTTTGATGATTTGGGCTCAACAACACCGACTGTGTGTTCTATTTATTAACGAGGGGGAGGTACGTAGTGGGCCGGGAATGGCAGAGTTGGCTAGTTTTGGCAAAAAAAGGTGAGAGTAGGTAAAAGCGATAAAAGTGGGCTGCTACATTCCTACCGTGGATTGAAGGGTTTATAGAGGAGCAGAAGTGTGCTATCGTTTTGCACCTTATTCAGCCTAGCCCAGCTTGTTTTGAGGTGCCCGCCCAGATGTACGAGTTATATTCAAGGCGGAATGTAGGACTTGCAGATTGCAGCTGGCTGAAGGAGGGATTTGCATCTCTTGAGGAATCTCAAGCATTGATTTCCTTGTTTGACGATTTGGAATGTGATTACTCCATCACATATCTCGGGCCTTATTCTCTATTACAATACTGTCATAATTTAACGAAATTAGCCGAAACAGTATTCTTTTATTACAATATTGGCATTCATTAGCATAAAAATTTAATAAAATTGGCAAATTTTTTACTGTTTTGTTTTCGGATCGGATTTAACAATATTGTAATAGAGAATAGGGCCCCTGAAAATAAAATACGCCTAAAGGGCCCAATGTTCGAGCGCTCCATGCGACTACGCCACGCCAAAACACTAGGCACGTGTAGGCACTTATAATTTTTGTTGTTTTGGCGTAGCGCGTTGAATGGAGCGCTCGTGTACTTAGCCCTTAAAGGTAACAATCCCCCAAGGCATTTTCTCGCAGGCTTTTGACGTCATAATGTCCTAAAAACATGATGTTTCAGATATACAGAGCTGCGATATGCACTTTATTGGTGACGCCATTTGGCCCGCGAGCAAATGTTCGTTTTCCCTGGTGGATTGCTTTTGCTCATTGAGATAAACGGAAAAATGGTACAAGTTTTATAGGGATAAAAGCTCTCGCTCTAGAAGACAAGGTCTGATCTGTGCTTGTCTTATATTGACGAAGGCGTAGGAGTAACGCAGAGTGTCATCGGCAAAATTTGTAACGTGGGTTGGAGCGGATTGAGAACAGATCATTAATGAATATTAGAAAGAGATCAGGTGAGAGAATCGACCCTGGGGAACGCCGGCCGAGATTCGACGAAATTCAGTACTACCTTAATTGAACGGCCAGAAACAGAGCCATCAAACCACGAGATGTAAATTAATTTTACAGTTTTACAGAAGGCGTCGAATGCTCCACCTTTTCCGTTGCGCGTATAACTCTCCTCTCCAGTTTCTGCAAACATATACATATGTAGCTTTAAAGAGGGGCGGTTTTTTATCCACTCAATCAATTCAGTAATTTTCAAAGTAACAAATTTTAATAAAATGATAAGCATTTAAAAAAATGTTTACCTGTAACCCAAAGAAAATACTAAAAATAGATTTTGTAGATTTGCTGTTAAATGGCAGTCTACACAAAAGAGGCTTTTGTCCGTCTTACTTTGATGTTTGAATGAAACAGCCGACGGAATTGACAATGTCGACGGAATGTTTATGCGTACATTTCCAGCGGCGGTGATATTGAATACCATGAAAGTCTTTCAATGTTCTGCTAATTTATACATACTAGAGTTTTCTATTCTAGATTTTTCTTCGTCTGTGCTTTCTAGTACTAACACCATGCTCTCTCTTTAAAGCTGTTCGTCCCGATCATGCTTATAGCTACACAATATGTCTACATCTAGAACTTTCTTCTTTAATAATGACTGTTGTTGCAACCTGAACATCAAGAACTCCAACTTGTTTGCAATATTTTTGTCATCACAAAACAAGTAAAGTTTTGTAATCCCTCGACCAGGTTACTAATTATGGGGTTTTATGGCAGGCTTCCAGTTCAATAAGGATTCCAGATTGGTTTGTGTTTTTACTCCCAATTGCCTTATTTTTTATTAACTTTTAAAATTTGATGCTATCAGAAGTAAACGAGAGGGTTTTATGAAGGAGTGGTGGAGTGGGATATATACATACATGAGCATAATATACCAAAATACTTCGAATTTTGGGTAATTATTTACTAAATCACCACACCTCCACAGGGGGAAGGGGTGTAAGGGAGGTTGACCTGAAAGCCTTTCATTTGGATTTAGCCGTTGGTCACCGTTTAAAAAATTATTCAGAGTTGAATTTTTACTTACTTTTTCACAAGTAGGTAATTTTATTAAAAATAGCAGTTATTTCAGCAACAACTTTAACTCGGGAATGTAAGCCCAAAACACTCTACCACCCAAACCTTTACCACATTCTTGGAGTAGGGCTCTATCCTTTTGTTGTTGCTTCCAGAGCGAAGGACGATGGGGACTGATAAAACAAACAATTACTCTTAATACAAATATTTAAAAAATCTTTCCAAATCGGAACTGTTCTTTTTTCATTAATTCGACTACCTCCTTTTAGAACTATGAAGTAGAGTTTTAAACGAAAATTCAGATTTTTCTATTGTTTTATATTATTGTAAATAAATATATTTAAATTTATATTTTGAAATAGTTAAACCAAACTGATGACTTAAATTTTCTCTATAAGCAATAATCAAATCAATACATAAAAACTAGAATTTTTGTACAAAAAAAACCTATTTCGTTTTTCTCAGAATGAAAAAAAAAAAAAAAACACCGATTACATTCGCATCCATTCATTAATTTCTTCATTGATAAGTTCACCGACCAAGAAATCTCATTTTTTAGCCCACCAGCCCCCTTCCAAAACAAAACAGAAGGAATACCCGCACAAGAATCTATTTTTAGATCCGAAACTTTTGGCTTTTTTTCTAACATGCGTCAAGGGCTTGGAAATGCTTTTTTAAATTCAGGCGCAAACCAGCTTTTTTACGTTTTACTAAAAAATAACAAAATCAAAAAAATTGTCTATTTTATGATTATTATGCACTAATAAAAAATTAATATTATTAAACTAATGTTGTAAACCCATTCCCATTGATTTTAAAGGTTTACAACAGAAATTCGCAGCCCCAAAACTTAAATCAGTGTAGCTTTCGCCATCTAACAAGATAACCTGAAAGATGTTTGTCTATATCTACTTACTCTAGCTGTGTTCCTTTTCTACTTTTTAGTACTTGTGAGCAGAGCAGAAAAGGAACGCAAAATTTGCTGATTTGAGTAAAACCTATCTTAACATTTTTGATGTTATTTTATTTGTATATAAACAAAAAGTTAAAAGAATTTACAACAAAATAGAAATTTATGTGATTAATTTTCAAAATGAAACGAAAGAATAGTTTTAGATAATTATATAAATAAAATTTTGTTTATAGATGTTTTTATATGAAAAAAGCTCAAAACAATCAAAAGCCATCTATGGGATTTTCAGTAAATGCAAAATAATTCACAATAGACTCCAAATAAGAGCTTTCCTCTAGCGGATTTCAATTGCGTTATTGCAAGTGATATCCACTCGTTTATAAGAGCAAGTGTAGTTGCTAGTACGCACTTGTAAAAAATTGTAAAAATTAGCAGAAAAGGAACGCAGCTTCTATAATCAATGAAAGGGATTTCTTAGGTTAAATTTGAAAATCGATTTTGTTGAACAGTGTAATGAATGCAAGCTGGCAACCGAGCAATGCAGCAGTCTCAGAGAACACGAGCACACGAAAAGAAATGTAAAGAGCTCAAATAAGAAGAAAAAAGAATTCACAGCCGAAATCCTGGGAGATATAGTTGTGTTCTTCCACGTGTAGTCAGTTAGATTAATTAATAACACTTTGTTTAGTTATACGGATTTGTATTTGAAGAGCGATATTCCAAAACGTGCTAAGTTCTTATGATGTAATTAGTGGGAAATAAAAAAAAAACTGAATATCACTTTCACTCTCGCCTAAAGGGCTGTAATATTATTTCCTTTCTCAAAAAACCGATAAAAGAAACTATTATTTATAAAAATATAAATAAATTTGCTACATTTTATATGAAAAAAAATGGTTTTATTTATGGTGGTACATTTTCATAATGTACTAAGTCAATTACTTAGTACATTTTGAAATAAAATTTCATAGTAAAATTATGATACTATGGTAAATGTTTTCAGTCCTCAGAAAGTTCAGCCCAGCAAAAGAAAGAATAGTATTTTTCAAATCTTTATTTTTAATATAAAAAAAACATTAAAAAATTCAATATGAATACTAGCTATTGAAATTGATGGAAAATTCATTTGTATGACCCATTATACATCGGAATGAGTATGATTTGTGATAAATGTTTATGTGAATGCATAACTACTACGTCATAGATTGGAAAGCAATACAATATTAAAATTAAACAAAAATTGACTTAGTACGTTTTGGAATATCGCTCTTCATTTCTTGGGTTACAATTAGTATCACAATTATTGTTATTTTTATATTATTCTATACTAGCATAAACCCCGCGTGCCTTGCCACGCCTTTAAATAAAAACTGTTTATTATGTGCAATGTTTTCCTCAAAACAAAAAAAAAAAACAAACATAAAAGTCAGCTGTTAGTATCCCTAAAAAAGGTTTATTAAAGTGCATTTTTTTTTAATAAATATGGTAAACAAATTTCTGCGTATATCACCCGTGCTCAACAAATCTGCAAGTTTTGAAGGAGAGATTGGCATGTATATGTCATCAAGAGAAGTGACATTTTAGGGTTTGACGAATGTTCGTTAAGTTTGTTCGCCTATTTACGTGGGTGCAAGAAATTATAAAAGTGAATTTCGAGTCATTCATTTCTTCATGATAATAGTAATGCACTGTCAAAATTTCAGCCCTTCAGCTTCAGAGTATTGGGTTAACCCCATTTCATCCCCTTGGGGGATGAATTTCGAGTAATCGCCTCTTAGTGGATGTCCACGTCATTATAGGGATACAAGTCCAAATTTCAGCCCTATATCTCCAGTAGTTTGGTAACCCCATCTCACCCCTTTAGGGAATGAATTTCGAAAAATCGCTTCTTTGTGAATGTCAACGTCATTATAGAGATGCATTGTCAAAATTTCAGCCGTTTAGTTCCATCGGTTTAAGTTAACTCCATTTAACCCCCTTAGGGAATAAATTTCAAAAAATCGCTCCTAAGTGGATGTCCACGTTATTATAGTGATGCACGGTCAAAATTAAAGCCCTTCAGCTTCAGCAGTGTGGGTTAACCCCATTTCATCCCCTTAGGGAATGAATTTCGCAAAATCGCTTCTTAGTGGATGTCCACATCATTAAAGGGATGCACTGTCAAAATTTCAGCCTTATATCTCCAGCGGTTTTGAGTTGACCCCATTTCACCCCCTTAGGGGATGAATTTCGAAAAATCGCTTTATAGTGGATGTCCACGCCATTATAGGGATGCACTGTCAAAATTTCAGCCCTATAGGTTTAGCGGTTTGGAAAGCCCCATTTCACCCCTTTTAGTGGATGTCTACGTCAATATAGGGATGGACTGTCAAAATAGTTCCAGCGGTTTTGGGTTGACTCCATTTCACCCCCTTAGGGGATAAATTTCGAAAAAACGCTTTTTAGTGGATGTCCACGCTATTATAGGGACGCACTGTCGAAATTTCAGCCCTATAGCTCCAGCTGTTTTGGGTTGACCCCATTTCACCCTCTTAGGGGATAAATTTCGAAAAATCGCTTCTTATTGGATGTCCACGTCATTAAAGAGATGCACTGTCAAAATTTCAGCCCTATAGCTTTAGCGGTTTGGGTAAACCCCATTGCACCTTCTTAGGGGATGAATTTCAAAAAATCGCTTTATAGTGGATTTCCACGCCATTATAGGGGGATGCACTGTCAAAATTTCAGCCCTATAGCTCAAGCGGTTTGGGTAAACCCCATTTCACCCCCTTAGGGGATGAATTTCGAAAAATCGCTTAATAGTGGATGTCCACGCCATTATAGGGATGCATTGTCAAAATTTCAGCCCTATAGCTTTACCGGTTTGGAAAAACCCCATTTCACCTCTTTAGGGGATGAATTTCGAAAAATTGCTTTTTAGTGAATGTCCACGTCATTATAGGGATTCACTGTCAAAATTTCAGCCCTATAGCTCCAGCGGTTTGCGTTAACCCCATTTGATCGCCTTAGGGGATGAATTTCGAAAAATCGCTTTATATTGGATGTCCACGCCATTATAGGGATGCACTGTAAAAATTTCAGCCCTATAGCTTTGGCGGTTTGGATAAACCCCATTTCACCCCCTTAGGGGATGAACTTTGAAAAATCGCACTGGGGATGCACTGTCAAAATTTCAGCCCTTTAGCTCTAGCGGTTTAGGTTGTGCTTTGTCTGGCAGTCAGTTACTTTTTATACAATAGAAAAAAAGTAAAGAAAAAAACTCCTTACAACTTATTGAACCCCATATAACCCCCTTCAACCCTTTTCTTCTCCATAAAAAGTAGCCTATGTCCGTCTCCAAGGTATAAACTATGTCTGTAGCAAATTTCATCAAAATCGGTCCAGTGGTTTAGGCGTGAAAGCGTAACAGGCAGACAGACAGACAGACAGAGTTACTTTCGCATTTATAATATTAGTAAGGATTATTATTTATTTATTATTATTTGATTAATAGTGGAGTCAGATGAGCATCAAATTTTAGTGAAAAGGGAATTGTCTCGAGAGTAAAAATTTTTTTTTTGGAACATGTTAGGTACATCGAATACTATACGAAATGGACATTTTCTACCTCTAGCACCCGCCGCTACGTAAGTTATCGGCCATTATGTCAAAAACTTACCATTTTGGTCGTTCTTTCTAAATATAGATGCGTATATCTCGGCATG
This sequence comes from Thereva unica, assembly GCA_949987705.1. Classification (NCBI taxonomy): domain Eukaryota; kingdom Metazoa; phylum Arthropoda; class Insecta; order Diptera; family Therevidae; genus Thereva; species Thereva unica. The sequence continues at coordinate 62,421,187 of OX465284.1, forward strand.
TGTAGGTCCGAAAAAATCGAAAAAAATAGAGGTTGTTCGTTATGATATTGGCTACCAGCGGTTACAATATGAAACTTTTATCTCCACACATAACCTCTAAAAAATTCAAAAACTGAAGAAACTACTGAATTTTGGTTTTTTGGTGATAACTTCGGATATTTTTCGTTATACAATACAATACAAAAATTGTCGATTGTCGATTCGATTTTTTTCACTTTTCTTCAAGTTTAAAAATTTTTCTTTTTCACCATCAAAAGTGCATAAAAGAAGCTACATTTAAAAAAAAGTAAGAACCTCATACGAAGCGATGCACAAAACTGATAGGCCAATCAATTTTCAAATTTGAAGTCAATTTTTGAGCCTTGTATTAGATATTTTGGCTTGAAATTTTAACCAGTTATTGTTCACATTATAAAGTATAACTTTTGAAAATTTCATCAAATTTCACGAAAAATATCCGAAGTTATCACCAAAAAACCAAAATTCAGTAGTTTCTTCAGTTTTTGAATTTTTTAGAGGTTATGTGTGGAGATAAAAGTTTCATATTGTAACCGCTGGTAGCCAATATCATAACGAACAACCTCTATTTTTTTCGATTTTTTCGGACCTACACATGCCGAGATATACGCATCTATATTTAGAAAGAACGACCAAAATGGTAAGTTTTTGACATAATGGCCGATAACTTACGTAGTGGCGGTTGCTAGAGGTAGAAAATGTCCATTTCGTATAGTATTCGATGTAACTAACATGTTCCAAAAAAAAATTTTACTCTCGAGACAATTCCTTATGTTTTGCTCATCTGACTCCACTATAAAGCTATTTTTGGTATAGCGCGTTGATCGTCACTCGAGGGAACTTGCGTAAGAGAATGATAAAAAGGAGATGCCGAAATTAACTAGATCACTGAACTATGAGTTCAGTGATCGATAGAGTGTTCCGAGTGATCGTTTTGATCGTGACGGAAGTTGTTGTGTGAATTGCGTAAAACTTAGGAATTAAGTTTGTACGCAGTCACCACAGAGAAAAATCCTGTCTGTGAGCTAGAGCTGTTAACTGGAGCGATGGCCGCGGGAGTTCTACCGAAGAGTCCGCAGTATAACGCAATTCACACCATTTTGCACATTCTGCAAGGACAAACATGGGAATCTGATCATCGATCCTAAAGGTATCTTGGAGCCATGGGAAGAGCACTTTCATGAATTGCTAAATGGCAAGCTAACTAAGGATTTGGAGGCTCCACCAATATCTGATGATAATGCTATGCTGCAGCCATCAAGCTTGGAAGAAGTTAACAGAGCCATAACCTGTCTCAAAAACGGGGTGCAGACGGCATCGCAGCAGAGCTGGTTAAATAAGGGGGCCTATATTATGCCAAGCGATTCATGACTTAATTGTGCAAATCACTGGAGAAAAGGCATCCTCTGCCCGGTACTTAAAAAAGGAGACCACCTTAGTCTTGTCAAAAAGTACCAAATAAGCACCAAATAAGGCCAATTTTTACATTAAAATTGCTTATAACGTCAAAAGTAAAAGCCGTAGCATAAAAGATGTGAAATTGAACAAATTGAAAAAATTGTCCAAGCTTTCCAATTTTTTTGGTGGTTGAAGTTGCAATTTTAGTGAAAAATAGCAACAAAATTTTGACTTTGACGACTAATAACTATGGAAGTTGGTGGGTTGAAACCTTGACTTTGCCAGTTTTAGATAAGTGGGAATATTCTGAGATTGCCGCCTTATTCATGAAAATATCTGATAGGGTAATATGAAAACCTCCCTCTATTCGATTTTTTGATCGTCTATCTAAGACCTATCCACAGCCATTCGTTTCGACATTTTCACTGATACAGCCTGTATAAGGCGATGGTCACATCGGTGCTTAGCAAAAAGCACTTAAACCTCGGAGGGTTGTTGGCTCCCAATGTGAGGAAGGACGTTTCCGGAGACTCTTCGATGATGAGATCTACGAGGGCTATCGTGACATATAGACCAGTACCGATAATTTTTGAGAAAAATAATTCTTAGCAGTATATGGATGGCGGGAAAATTTAGTAGAAATGCTACTTAAACAAGGAAAAATCGAGAGCACCGCAGCAGATGACCGGAAGCGGCCGGGGGTGCCCAAATGTGAGTTTTGGAAGGTTAATCGTGTTTTTTGCGATTTCCGAGTAAAGTAGACCTCTTATCGAAAAACGTTTAATGTAAAAGTTGTAGATAATTGAGAAATCTAGAGCTTTCATTCAAACCATTTTTCGACATAACCTCAAAAAATGGAGAACAACGTCAAAAACCGAGTTTTTCGTTTATTATTTTTATCTTTCACAAAAATGATACAATTTTAATGAAATTTGAGGAAATTGTAGATTTTCATGTTTGAAAAGGCCCAATTTTTTTTCAAAGCGATTGGTTGTTTAGTTATGACTTTTATTTAAAAAAAGTCCCCATTTTCAATCAAAAAGATGGCGAACAAAATTTTGATTTTTAAAATTTTGAAGACGGATTTTTTTCTTTGAACCCTCTATTTTAGATGGTGTAAAAAAATGATAGTGCCACAATGGAAAAACATTGATACAAATGGGAAAAACCAAAAACATCCTTTTCAAAATATCGATTTTTCCGTAATCTTCACTAATTCTTTATCTCCCTTTGAAATTTAAAGTCGTGCGAAACTGTAAATTTAATGTAGGTACATAATACATTATAAGGGAACTTCATGTAACAGTTTCAGTTATGTCGAAAAATGGTTTGAATGAAAACTCTAGATTTCTTAATTATCTACAACTTTTACATTAAACGTTTTTCGAAAAGAAGTCTACTTTTCTCAGAAATCGCAAAAAACACGACTAACCCCCCAAAACCCACATTTCCCTTCCGGTCATCTGCTGCGGTTCTCACGATTTTTCCTTGTTTAAGTAGAATTTCTACTAAATTTTCCCGCCATCCATATACTGCTAAGAAATTTTCTAGTTTTTGGCTTTTCAAAAGCGCTTTTGCACTGGTCTATTAGATGTTGTCGAGATAATAAAGCTCGTTAGGCTCAGGTGGGCAGGACAACTAGCTCGTATGACTGAAGGTGAGCCTCCTCGAAAAGGTATTGAAGAAGGTGGTGTTGAACCCTGCGTTTGAACTCTTGGAGGTTTTAAGAGCTCGGAAATACCAACTGCGAGAGATTATTCCACAGTCGAGTTGTTCTATTTACAAACGAAGTCATATTTTGTTGAGTGGGCGAGTGGGCTAATCTGGTGTTGCGGGCATAAGATTGCCGTGGAGGCAGGAGAGTGTTTATTTCGGAGGAACGGTCAATAAGAGTAACGATAAAATTTTGTCAGTGCTGCTACATTCTTACGGTGGCTCAAGGGGTCGATGGTGGAGCAGGCGGTGTCGTCATCAATTAATTTGAGTTCCCTTTTTTGCACCTTATCTAACAATACCAAGCTGGTTATTGGAGCGCCGTCCCAAACGAGAGAGTTATATTCGAGAAGAGGCCGAATGTAAGATTTCTATATAACAGCAGGGGCCGATGCCTGGAGGAGGAACTTGCACTTCTTAAGAAATCCCAAGGCCTGAGATGCTTGTTTGGCGATTTGGAATATGTGGTCATTCCAACGCAAATCTTTGGCTAATGTCCCTAAGATGTGTAGGGATGGGTCGGCCTTTAATTCAACTTCACCCACTGTCAAGCATGGTGAGGTGTTCAACTTCTTTTTTGAGATAAGACATTACTTGGTTTTGGTGGGGTTGAATTCGACACGATTCTTCTTTCCCCACTCTAGAATGAAATTAAAGTCGTTATTAATAGATTCGGACATTTGTTCACGATCATCAAGACAGTATCTGGCATGAGTTATTTATTTATTTATTGTAGCTTAAAATTAAATGATAACAAATTAAGTGCTTAATACGGTCTTTAAAGCTAAGCCCAGCACATAAACAGTAGTTTGTGCGTGGGGGCTGTGACTACCTAAGATATATAAAAACCAGATTAATTCTTAATTTTCAAAATGCAAAGTCGGACAATCTATATTAACTTAAATTCTAATCAAACAAATTGAAACCAATTAGAAATTTCAGCTATTGAGCTGTTTGTATATAAATTCAAAAGATTCATTTATATCATTTCTTATGTACATTGGTAAACTATTATACAATTTTGGGCCTAATATACTTGCATCGCGTTGCACTAATGATTTCTTACATCTTGGAATATCTAGTGGTCGATTACGTTGCTCACGCGTGTCATGAGTCTGTCTTGTATCGAAGCTGTACGAGTACCGTCGTCAGCGAAGCTGAGTAGTGGGTTGGAGGGGATTGAAAGTAGGTCATTTATAAATATGAGAAAGATGATAAAATTGACCCCTGGGGGACCGCGGCAGAAATGGGATTCCAATGCCATCCAATACTACCTTAATTGAACGGTCGGAAAGGACTCTCAACCCACTTATGCAGAAACGAGTTAATTGCAATAGTTTTGAGTTTAGCTAACAAGGCTGAGTGCCATACTCTATCAAAAGCCTTGGAGATATCCAAAGTAACCAAACTAGATTCACCAGATCTATGCAAACTTCGGTTGAGGGGTTCTGTAAGGCACTTTAAAAAATCACCAGTGGATCTTTTTTGTCGGAAGCCGTATTGTTTGTTGTTGATAAGTTGGTTGGATTCTAGATATCCCATAAGCTTTTTGTTAATTATCGTCTCCATGGTTTTGTATAGAATAGAATTAATTGCTATTGGTTAAGATTTGTTAGCATAGAGCTCCTTTTGGCACCTGTACACCTCGCGAGTCCTGAAGAAAACCCTGTACATTAAATAAGCATTGTTCTCGAGAACCGGTGGTTGAGAAAAATTTGTAGCAAACAGAGATGCTAATAAGTCGGCCTTGGATTTGCTGTCTGTGATCACCTTCTCATCGTGAACGAATGAAGGAGTTGTAGATGTAGTGAAATTCTTTTTTATGGAACCTACCAAGGACCAGAAGTTTTTGCTACCAGAGGGTGCATTAAAGAGTTTACTTCTCAACTTACTCTCAAATGAATTTTTAACGTTCCTGATGGTGACTTTACAGGAATTTCTTAGTTTTATATTCTCTACACGGAGCGATTCACTCGGGAAGCTCTTGTAAGTTCGAAAGGCGGCTTCTTTATTTCTGATTGCATTCATAAACTCCCGATTAAACCATCTTTTAGGCCTAGCCTTCACAGATTTAGTAGTATGAGGAATGAACAAATGTATTCCTGCCTGTATGTTCCTAGAGATACGGATAGCGGCAGAGTTGTTTCGGAAACACAGGTTCCAGTCAGTAGATTTGAAGAAATTAATAAGCCTCAGCCAATTGGCCTTTCCATAATATGCCATACAGTTCTTCTAACTGGTTTGGGAGGGGTGGGAAATTTGAATGGGAAGTTAGCGCTAACTAAGCAGTGGTCCGAATTGGCGATAGCTGAATCAACTTCAACGCACTGGATGATAAGTAAAGAAAAGATCAAGGAGGTAATTTCCTTGATCAGCAACATCAGGTACTCTCATGGGATGATCCACAATTTGATTTAGATTACACTATGAAACACGAATTTTCTCATATGGAAAAAAATTTGATATTCATTGAGATCTGAGTTTTGGAACACGACTGTTTTGGTAGTTTGTAATTATCAACTCTTTTTCAAAAGTTATTAACTTTTGAAAGTTCGAACTTTTTTTTACTCAATATGGGTTTTTTTAATATGGTCGGATCAGAAATTTTACGTAAAACTGTTTGAAAAATGTTCAAAACAAAAACTTTTTATATTTATAGTATATATAGTACTTTTGTATACATTTTCTGTTGTATTAAAATAAAATATTTGCCAAAAACAAAATTATTTGTTTTCATTTGCTTGCATTTAACATAACATTCAAAAGTTAATAACTTTTGAAAAAGAGTTGATAATTACAAACTACCAAAACAGTCGTGTTCCAAAATCTCAATGAATATTAAATTTTTTTCCATATGAGAAAAAATAGTTTGTCATTTGTTCTACAGTGTTATTGGTGTCTGCAAAGAGCTCGACGTCCTTTTTTTTATGTGACAGACTAGAGGCTTAGGGAAAGTCCCTTTGTACTGTCGACAATCTATTTTTTCGTATAGAGTGAATGTCGGACAGGAGCTCTAGCCGGAAGATAGAGAGAAGAGAAGGAAGTAACTGTCACAACCTAGCCGCGATATTTTATTCCACCAATTCACAACCATTTCGCAACTCTGACATCGGGGCGTTGAGAACAACTCGCTGGAGTGCTATGCCTCCTGAAACGAGTTGAATCTCATCAACCAACCGATGGCATGCGCTTGGTGGAGCGGGGAAGGACTAGGGAAGGCTATGACAGGGGAATCAGGAATGTAAAGAGGGAAGAAGAAAGAAGGAAAGTTAGGTGGGAAAGGCGAAGGACCGTGGCGTCGCCGGGATTCGAACCCGGTACCTCTGGTGATAGCAGTCAGGCGCCTTACCTCTAGACTACCGAGGCCCTTTGTCAGAAGCACTCGTGCCATTTGAGTAAGTCAGCCAGTTTACATTGTGAACATTGAAATCACCCGCAACGATGATTTCACACTCAGAACTGGACGACAAAAATCCCGAGATTTGTTCGGGAATAGTATCAAATGATGAAGTGGAGGCTTCGTTAGTTCCTTTAGGACTTCTGAATAGGAAGCAAAAGAATATGACGTGGCTTCGGAAGATAATTTTAATCCAAAACTAGTTAAAATCTGAAGTCGTGCTTGAATATATTATGTAATAAACGTCATCCCTAACATAAGTAGATAGCCATACTCCAATGGGGAGAGAGATTATGCACTAAGGTGTACCCCGATATATGGTAATGACTTAAGTCATTATCGGGTGATATTTGGGTTTCACTAAGAGCGAAAATTGGGGGTTTAAAATTCAGTAAGTGGCACTCAACAAAAGAGAAATTCGCATGAAGTCCACGATTGTTACATACATAAGTCAATGACAAAGCATGACTTGTAACGGGACTTGACTTCGGTTGCGCGGGGTCAATCGCCACATTCTTGATGATATTTCCCGGAATTACAACTGCCGCAACCATCAGAGTCAATGAAATTTGTCTGCGTCAAAGTGTTATGCCTTTTGTAGTCCATGGAAGTGGTAGGTACTTTAACATTTCAAAAATGCAGGACAAGATTTTATTTTTGGAATGTGTAGGGGGGTTCAGTGTACTGTAATTTACTAGTGAGGTTTTACAGCGCCTCGAAGGTATCAAAATGACAGATTTTCTGAATAATTTTTTTCAGATTTTACTTCGTCCTCACCCTAGAAATTCTAAACAACAGGTAGTAAGTAATAATAATGAATGAATGACTTTACGTACCGTCTTTTTCCGAAAATAAGACCCTGTCTTACTTTCTTTTTTGGTCCAAAATACGCGCTAGGGCTTATTTTCGGGGAAGGGCAAAAATAAAAGTATATTTATATATTTTTATTTAATATTTATTTTACACAGAATACAGAAATTTAAATTTATTCAATTACAGTCATGTCATCTTCTTCTGGAACATCGTCATAAATAAACTTCTGAATTATATTCTGATTTTCTTCCTAATCCATTTCCTGTTGAATCATTGGTCCGAATCTCTCATGCCTTGCGATATAGCTATCGTTAAGGTGACCATCTATACTTCTTTCGGAAGTATTATACTCCTTTCGAAGCCTTTATACTTCCTAAAATATCCATACTCCCCAAATACTCCTTTGAAATAATATACTCCTGAAATACTCCTTTAGGGTGGGTGACAAGTTACAATTACGAAAAGACGCAAACTTTCGAAATTTGAAATGTAAAACTGAAATGCATGGACAAAATTTGAAATAAATAATTTTGAGTGGGCTTTAGTGAAAAAACATATAAATTAGGATCTGGTAATCGAGTCAATTATATTTTTAAATGATTTTGTAACTTTTAACATTGATGATATTCGTCATGTAAATAATTTTTGCACGGAATATAAAATAAAACAGTGGAATGATTCCGACACCAATGCATCAGAAAGGTGGGTTGAGATATTTAAGTTTTTCAAAAGTTTGGCTATTTCTTGCGAAAATTTAAAAATAGTGGTGGGATTTGCATTGTGCCTTCCTGGTACCAATGCAGATGTTGAACGGATATTTTCCATTATCACGGATTTGTGGTCACCAGAAATGGCAAGACTAGGCATTGAAGGACTCAAAGCTAGAATTGTATCCAAAGTAAATTTACAATATAAATGCGAAGACTTTATAAACGTATTGAGAAAATGAAGACTGAAGACAAAAAGAAATTTGCAATATTTTTTAATTTTGTAATTATTTTTATTTATTTATTTTTTGTTATTTTAGACATTTATTTTATGTTGTTTTTTTATGTTACATAATAAAGGCCAAATGGATTGTTTTGTTTTAATTTTTAACATATTTTTATTTTTTTATTTTACATTTTTAATACACCCCCCTCACGTATATACTCCTCAAACGAAAAAAATAAATGGTCACCTTACTATCGTTAAATGAATACTTCTTGTCTAAGTAGCCTGTCCGTAGTGCATTGGAAACATCAATATCAGTTATTTTGTCCCATGAATTTTTTACCCAATTCACAACTTCTTGTAAGCCTGGTTTTACAAAATTACCTCGATGATTTCTCACCATTCTGTTTTCAATATATTCATTGATTTCCATCCGCAAATGATCGTTGAATGGCTTGTTTATTGCAATGTCAAGTGTCTGGAGGTAACCAGTCATTCCTGCCGGAATCATTATTTGATCAATCTTCCTCTCAGCAAGAAAGTTTTTCATGTCTTTAGCGCGGTGAGTACTGGCTGAATTCCAAACTATTAAACCTCTATTCTGACCCCTCAACAGAAAATCACGATAGGGCTTATTTACGGAGGATGTCTTATTTTACAAAAAGTTCCGAAAATCACGATAGGGCTTATTTACGGAGGATGTTTTATTTCCGGAAAAAGACGGTAATGCCGATGTTTGAGTAATATAATAAAATTGTTTTGCAATTTATTGGGAGATTTTATTACTGTTATGATATGTTTTACAGTAAATTGTAGATAATTTAATTCTAAACAAAAAGTTCCTTGTAAATTTTCTATAAGATGTACCGTTTCGAAGATATAGCGGAAAACCCACACCTTTTCCAGGATGGCGGCCAAATGGGGGGGGGGGGATAGAATCCCGAAAACTAAAACTTAAGCTTACACTGACCCCCCTACACACCCCAAAAATTAAATCTTTTCCTGCATTTTTGCAATGTTAAGGTACCATTTCCATGGACTATTGAGACGGGGCAAATTTCATTGACCTGGTACGAGAATGGAGTAAGAGAAGGGAGCAAGGGAACTTACCATGTGCTGTTTGTCGGTCACTTGTCTGTAGAAGGGTGATGAGGCCTTCGCTTTAGCCTTTCCCGCGATTTTTTCCACTGTCTTTTATTGTTTTTTTTTGTGAACGTTGTTTTTTTTTGTACCTTTTCACTTTCCACAACAATGTTTTTTTTTCGGTTTTTATTTTATCATTATTCTTACTTTTTCGGGGCGTGTTTCACGGACCGGATCAGCACATGTCCACACTCTTCGCTATCCAGCGCCAAACGGCTCTAAGAAGAGCAGATCTATAAGTACTCTTAGGTAAGTACTTATGTAACTAACCTTAGGAAAGCATAAAAGTAAGGCCTTACCTCCTAGAACATCGTGTGTAAAAATAAGCACTTCTATAAGGGGAATAGTAAGGCCTGCCCATTACTAGTAATTAGTAAGCTTACAGGTAGTGATGAGCAAGACTAGACTTGCACATTTAGCAAGACAAAGCAAGACCAAGGTCAAGACTGCAAGATCAAGATAGCAAAGCTTTTTGCTCATCACTAAGTGGCAAAAGTTTTCCAGTAATGAGCAAAAAGTCTGGTCTTGCACATTTAGCAAGACAAAGACAAGACTGCAAGACTTTTTGCAAGAAATTTTGCAAGACTTTTAGCAAGACTTTTTCTAAGGCTTTTTGCTCATCACTGCAAGACTTTAGGCATTTAGTGATGAGCAAAAAGTCTTGCTATCTTGTTCTTGTAGTCTTATTTTGTCCTGTCTTGTCTTGTTCTTGCTTTGGTCTTGCTAAATGTACAATAAAAGGAAGAACTGCAAGAAAAGTCTTGCTCATCACTATTTACATACTTGGAAGTTGAATACAATGGCTTCGATTCCCAGATCCGGCGGATCAGAAGTGAGTGCGGATTTGACACTTTGCGATTCTCAGATCCGCAGTCGCTGATTCAATTAAATCAAAAATTCGGAGTGAAGACTCACGCGATAATGAAATACGCGAGGTCGGATTATCTTAAGCGCATCTGACGTTCAAATCTGCAGAAATTTTTCTGCGGATCACACTTTTACAGCGCGGATTATGTCAAAGAGAGATTGGCGGTTGCGGATTTGAGAATCGCAAAGTGTCAAATCCGCCGTCACTTCCGACCGGCCGGATCTGGGAATCGAGGCCAATATGATGGCTTAAGCATGGCATCTTCTATTTTAAAATGGTTAAGTATGTAAATTTGTCGAAACATTCAACTACGTCAAAATTAAAAGGGTTAAAGAACTTGAGAAGATTATTTTCTCGAGACTTGAATTAACAAACTCGCCAATATATTTAAGAAAAGGAAAGTATTCATGTTGAAAACGAACCAGAGTGAGGGAGGGTGGTCGGAGCGGTCCCAAAAAAGGACAAGAATCTCATAAAGATATCAATACAGTAGCTTTCAGGCTTCTATTAACGACCCTATCGCATATTTACCTCAAAACCCCTCGCAAAGAAGTCATCGTATATTACGAAAACGGCACAAAAGCTTCGAAAATAAAAATCAACTTATGGCGACACACAGGAGCCAAGTCTCACTATGGATACAAAGTTGAAAGCCACGCAGTAAAGTATATACACAGACGAATAAACGTACACACACTGGTCGTGAATAAATTTGAAAATTGGTCTAGAATCCTCTTAAGGTTGAGCAGGCACTTATGATTAGGCACGGTAATGCCAATGGTGGGTGGCAGTGGAAAATGGCATGTTGTGGGTGGATGATGCCCACCCTCACCTGGCTGCACAGCAATATCCCCGGCCACACCCCTTTTGTCATGTAGCTGCGGGAAACATGCCTACAATGGGATTTATGGGGAGCGCGCGTCGCAAAAGCCTAAAAAGTTTTCCATGCCGCTCATGTAATTCACCATTATGAGGATTGTTTGAGAGCTAAACAAGCACAAGGCCCTATTCTCGGCCTTCTTCCCTGAGGCTGGAGGATAATGCGAATTAGTGATAGGCGCGATGAGTTTTAAATTTTGGAACGGCATGAAAAAAATATGAAAATTTCCATTTACACAACACCGAATTCAATTAGGAAAGGATTCAGATCCTGTCTGGTCGCATGTGACATGCATTATAGCCACAATAGCAGTTTCAAAGCATTCGGAAAAAATATTTAATCCGTTTTTAAAGATACTCCGGAGAAATATACAACTGCTCTTTCTCTACTAAATGTAATCGCACATACCGCAAACCCACAAAGCATTCAACAGCGAGGATTCATCTCATGTAGTCAGAAGTGCCGGTAGCATAAAGTTACCAGAAATGTATTCTCAATGGGGTTTCAGTTTTCCGATTGTTGTTCTGTCATTACATAACACAACATTAAGACAGGTACAGGATTAAGGTTTCAGGTATAAATTTTAAAGCATCCTCAAGAGATAGGCGCAAATGTCAAATTTAATACCATTCTCAATAGAACACCTAATTCTAAGACAAGTGCTTTTGTAAATAGCTATTAGTGATTAGTTGGCTCTTCTTGTTGAACGTTATGCCACATAAACCACTTTTATTCCATGCATAGACCTGATTTAATTTCTTTGGATCCTGTGTTTGCAGACTGATTATTCCAGGCAGGAGTGGATTGTTTGCTTTTATTCCCCTATTCAGGTTCCTGCGTTGATTCTATGCTCTAATTGTCATGGGTCGGGGTGGGTTTCCTATGTTTCGGATGGTTATTTATTTTTCAAAGACAATGGCTTTGTACCAGTTCACATATGTAACTATCCCACCATATGCAGCAGTAATTATTGGTAGATACTGCAATAATTGTTTGTATGATCCAAAAAAACGACTTATGTTAATTTTTTTACACAGTACATCAACAAACATGTACATTTTTACTGATTTGTTTAGTTTTTAAAACTCCCAGGCTAACTCATCTCTAAATATCATTTCTTAACTGTAACATACTTTAACAATAGCCCAACGTAAAAAGACTTGCATCGGATGTTTTAAAGGGATGCTTAAATTTTGCACCATTTTGATTCTGTGAAACTCTATCAGTTCCGTACTTATTGATCCGTGACTTTGTCAACCTTATTCTAGGCAAAACTTCTTCGCAGAATTTTTGGCCTCTTCTTTAAAGGGGAAGATTCTGAAGACTGAAAAAACGAGATATGCGCGGCCTATCGCCAAAACTTCAAGTGTGTTCGAACCAATACCAATTTGTTTCCCAATATAAAAGTTTTTTTTTGTTTGGGTAATTTTTTGATAATCCAGAGGGACTGTGTCTGTCTGTACGACTTTCGATTGCTGGGCTCGCGGCTTCAGCAGCAGAGTAACCCTATTCGGGATTCTTTCGGCTGGACACAGCAGTGTGTACCGATTCCGTTTTGGAGTATTGCTTCTCTTACAAACTTCGTTTTTTAAGCATTTTGCTTATACTTTGAAGCCATGGTACAATAATTTCAAAGTAAGCTCATTATTGCTCCGTGACGTCACTCAGATCTTAGCTCACAAGAAAAGCTTTCATGGGACGTCATTCAGGACTTTTCTAATGCAAAAAAGGTAAAAGCTTTTCAAAATGGAAACATAGCTTTTCCTTATGGGCGTACCCACTGACATATAGAATGGACTGCTTATGAGAAATTTTTCATGGCACCAATTTGTTCCATAGGCTACAAACCTTTTTTCACTTCATGTAAACACCGGAATCACTTTTGAAATTTACATTTTTTTAAATACGTACTTAAAACATTAAAACAACACAAATATTTTGTTTAAAAAAATTAATAAACACTATTTTCACTTTTTCACCTTTTAAAATGCCCTTTTTTCATTAATTTGCAAATTTTATGTGTATCTGATTTAAGTTCTTAACGCCTGTCTTAGCAACTGACATTCTGTATGTCAAAATCCGGGGGCTTATGGGGAAAAGAGCAAAAGATATAAACATCACTATACCCGTCTATTTTTTTCTAATTGATTTAACGCAAAAGATATAAACATCACTATACCCGTCTATTTTTTTCTAATTGATTTTATTTCTGAGTGCTTCTGTCAGTTTGGGGGCTTATGGATGAGCGAGCGACTATACCTTTTTGGTGCCATCGGTATGTATGGGAATAATTGCTGATGAGCAGTCCATTATTATATGTCAGTGGGCGTACCTTGTATTATTGTATGACCATGCTTTGAACGTACCCTGATAAAAAAAATTTTTATCTTAAGAGACTTTTTCTTGAACCAAGCAACTAATGTTTTGGATATAACGAAAACAAAATTGTCTTCGGATAAGCAATAATCATACATCGTCTTGGATTAAGACAAAAGTTGACTAGAAGTAAAAAAAATTCTTGGTTTGAGATACTATTTTTTTAATTTAAGCAACTCAACTCCTCATTCAAAGAATATCAAATTCTTAAAGCAAGCAATTTAATTTTCTTGACAGCTGTTTTGAATAAGAACCCATATTTTTTCTAAAAAATTGAAAAATCTTATTTCAAAAAAGAAATATCTTGGTCGACAAATATAAGTATTGAGCAAAGAAATAAAATTGCTTGGCTCAAGAATATCTAGTATCGTACTCTGACACAGCATTCTCATGTTAAGACTGAAAAATTTTTCTACTCAAAACAACGAAACGAAGACTATGGAATTTCTGCAATCAAGACAATTTTTATATCAGTGTACATATCTTCCAAATTGAATCACTCTAGTTATTATTCATTATCCTTACTTATATCATAAACGACGGCACCGCCTACTCCACCATCGACCCCTTGAGCCACCATAGGAATGTAGAAGCACTGACAAAATTTTATCGCTACTATCTAGTGACTGTTCATCCCTCTGAATAGAGAAGACGAGGAAGTGCAATTTATTAAACACGGGGAAGCATTTTGGCAACACTAATGCATAGCATTCTTTACGTATTTGTGTCAATCCCGGTCAGTGGCTGTGTTATATTCATTCAAAAACCGGGAGGGATATCGTTTCTCAGCAACCATCTCGGTGAGAACCCTTCACTTGGCTAAATGTTTGAAGCAGACCCTTCGGAAAACCTGAACAAATTGCACTACGCCTATGTCCGGGATTGACAATGTATTTTGTTGTTGTGGCTAAAGTGAATGTATTTTGTTGTTGTGGTTAAAGTGGAGGGAGAGAATTAGAGAGAAAATTTCTTGATCCCAAGTGCTTCCCTCAAATCCGTGTACATGTACGCTATTTTCGGTTCCTTATCTTCTCTATTCAAAGGTTCATCCGAAATAAACGCTCTCCTGCCTCTACCGCAACCTTATACCCGCAGCACAAGATTAGCCCACTCAGATCAATTCTACCACCTGCAACCTGTCCGTTCGCGCACTAACCAATATGGCAATTTGTTTATCAATAGAACAACTCGAATGTGGAATTATTCTCTAGCAGTCAGTATTTCCAAACTCTAACAACATCATCGCAGGGTTCATCACCACCTTCTTCAACGCCCCGTAGAAACCCAAGGCTTGAAGAGGTTGAAATGGGCGATGAAAGTTTGTATGAGAGTCCGTCATTATTGAGGATGAAACTTTGCACATGATAAAATATAAATAAACATTTCTTCAAGCGTTTTTGAAACTTCGACCAACATAAAGGATGAAAGATGGTGAAATAAAGGATGAAAGATAATGGTCTTCAGTATTGTTTGATATTTTCGGTAGATTTTATTTAATTTGTTTACAGGATTTTTTGTGTTCGTTAATGTTCTTCGGTTAAATACAGTGATTTTTATAATATAAGATCTCTATAAATATAAAACAGTTAATGACTGACGGACAACGCACATCCCAAACCGCGGAAGCTAAAGCCCGGAAATTTTAACAGTGCATTCCTATAATGACTTGGACATCCATTTAGAAGAGATTTTGCGAAATTCATCCTCTGAGAGGGTTACTATACTCTACAGCATACTATTCCAATAGGTCGAAAAAAAGGCTTTCGTAATGTGAAAAATTAACTTGTTGGGATGTGGGTTTGACCCCTTGGTTTCACACGATTAACTTCCCAGTATGATGAACGAAGATGGAATAAACTGACTTCTTACTAAATAGTTATACGTTTAGCACTAGTGGAAAATTGACTAGTCTCAGAACTGATGAAAAAGCAATCCTGAGAGAAGCTAGTTCAAATAACAACAATAGTAGTAAATCCACAAGATTTTTCTAGAGAATTTGTGTTTCCTGAACTATAGCAAACAAACATTCTCTCCGTATTTCGTTCGCTGCACTAAAGCGGATGTTCAAATTCGTATTGAGCGGGCTAAAGCGCCATTGACAAACTGAGAAAGGAATGACTTCATTTGGAAATTCCAAAGCTTTCCGGAGATATTAGCAAAACTGTAACTGTTAAGTACTTGTCAGAACTTGTCAGACTTGACCAAAAAGAACAAATTTTGCGGTAAGTACCGGAAATCCCGGGATGAACCGCAACTTTCTGAAACTGTATCACGCGTATAAAACAATTCCCCGTCAAAAAGTGTTAATCCAAGGTTTGAAAAATTCGCAAAAATTAGAAAGATTGTCGGATTTTGACAAGTGATATTTTGTTCGAAGGCTATCGCTGTGCAGAACCCAAAAAATATCACTTAGTTTAGAACAGGACTCATTCCATCGAGTTTATTAGATATTAGCAAAACTTGTCAATTTAAGGTCTTTCTGACAATTAGCCGAAGTTTTTCTATCTAAACAAAAAATGCCCGACCGAATATTATGAAATTTTTTTCAGAGCATTTCTTCGTTAATATTCTTTTTCCGGCACCTCAATGAAGTCGATATAGTTTTTAGTTTGCGCGGTATCGTGCAGGTACAAAAATCATAAACGTCATTTACACAAAAAAAAAACGGTTCGACCGAATATTATGAAAATCTTTTCAGATCATATTTTGGTTAATACTCTTCGAACGGCACGTCAACTAAGTCGATATCTTTTATAGTTCGCGCGATATCGTGAAGGTACTAAAATCACTTATGTCATTTAAACCAAAAAATCGCTCGACCGAATATTATAAAAAACTTTTCAGATTAGGTATATTGTCGCTAATACGCTTCGAACGGCACCTCAAGTAAGTCAATATCTTTCGTGGTTCGAAAGATATCGTTCGGGTACAAAAATCACTTCCGCCGCTTAAACAAAAAGACTCGACCGAATTTTATGAAAATCTTTTTAGATCATATTTCGGTTAATACGCTTCGAACCAGGGGCGGATTTACACAATCCCCGCCTAAGGGCTGGAGAATATCTGCCGCCCCACCACCGCTCTTACATCATCCATCAACCAGGTTTTTAAAATCACTACTAACAACATTACCACACAAATACTAGCCTATCGCGAAAAACGTGAATACTAAATTTAAACTTAGGTTAAATAAATATTATTTTTGTTATTTAAGAGTTACAACGGGCATTTGCCATCACCGATTAAAGATAAACAATTTTTATTACATTTTAGGTTTTTCTCTATCCAGTGCCGTCTTTATAGATTGCGGGGCCCTAAGCCACTACAGATGGAGGCCCCCTGAAATATTCATAAAGCATTAGGCTTAAAAGTCAATTGACAAATACTAAAACCCACTTAAATCGAAGAAAAAGTAGGTTACCCAAACTAGTTAAATGCTAATTTGCTGAAACTTTATTGTAAACCATGTAATTAAAAAATTGAAAAAATATGTTTTATAAATTCTGTGAATGTGAGCAAGCGTTCATATTAGGTATTCCCCAATATTTGTGAATAACTTTTAGAACTGATGGCAAAACAAATTTTTGATTATAATTATAAATGAAGTCAAGGCAGCAAAGTATTATTCTATAAGTGTAGATTCAACTCCTGACATTTCACATCAGGACCAATTGACTTTTACTGTTCGCTATGTCACCAATGATGGTCCACGTGAAGGATTTTTGGCATTTATTCCTATTGAAGGTCATGGAGCTGAGTATTTGTCTAAAGTCGTCTTAACATTTTTAAATGATAATGGTATCAGTATCAATAACTGTCGTGGCCAGTCATATAACAATGCGTCAAATATGTCAGGACAATATTCAGGCCTCCAAGCTAGACTACGCTGAGTATGTACCTTGCGCTGGCCAACCTTTGAATTTGATTAGCGTTAAAAGCGTAGACTGTAATACTGTGGTCAAGCAAGTTTTCTATTTAGTGCAGAAATTGTACACTTTTTTTCGGACCCCACATGCAGGTGGCACAAGTTAGTATCAGTCCTACGTGACAAAGAAAAGCTGCTAAAACCGTTATCCGATACCAGATGGTCAGCCAGAAGTGATGCTCTCACTGCTCTCCGTGGAAGTTATGGCAATATTTTAAAATCTCTTTTGCTACTTTCCAGTGATACAACACAATCAAGTGAGACTAGAGTCGTGTCTTCAAGTTTATTCGAAAAACTAACTCAATTTGATAATATTTTTCTCACCATTTTTTGTGATGCTGTTTTATTCAAAATCAATTCAACTAACAAAACTTTGCAAAGAGAGACATTGGACTTAGCTGTGGTTGTTAACTTACATACTTGATTCGCTCGAGAAATACTTTTATAATTTAAGAGATACATTTGATGATTATATAAGAAAAACCAAAGAATTCATTGAGAGTAATAAAATAACAATTAATGAAAAAAAAACTAGATTAAAGAGTAGAAGTGTTAAATTAACAAGATTCGAGGGACAAAGTGATGAAACTCTTTTCAACAAAGAAGATTCATTAAAAATCGAAACTTTTTATCCCATTATAGATTCTCTTTCTGTTAACCTGAAAAAACAAAAATTAGCGTATAGTAAAATCAATGAGAATTTCAGTTTTTTCCCCATTTGCAAGAGATGACTGACGAAGCAATAAAAGTAAGATGTGAAACACTAGCTGAAAAATATGATATTGATATACATAGATACAGAATCTTTTGATTTCTGAATGTGTTCATTTCAAATTTTATTTGGAAACATCAGGAAAAATGAGTAATTCATCGATAATTCATTTGTACGCCAGAATAAAAAAAGAATTCTTAGTTTCTACTTTCCCAAATATTGAAATATGTTTCCGAATATTTTTATGTATGATGGTAACAAACTGCACTGGAGAGAGATCTTTTTCAGCTCTAAAATTTCTTTAAAGATGAGCACAGAAATACAATGCTAGATACAAGACTGAATAGTTTGGCACTAATGTTTACTGAATCAGATCTTTGTAACAACATCGACTTTGAAACCATTATCTCAGATTTTGCATTAAAAAAATCAAGAAACAAATTGTAAATTATTGTAAATTTTTTACTTTAATAAAATATTTTATTTTGAGTATGATTGGATGAAAATATTTTTGTATATTTTATAAAACGTAAAACCCATAATAAATTAATACTTATTATTTATGCTAATAGATTTTTTAATTTTATCATTGGATAACTAATAAGAAAATTTGAATTTTGCGTTCAAATTTGTTGAAAAAAAAATCGAATATGAAGAGGCCCCCTCAAGGTGGAGGCCCCAAGACTGGGCTTCGTCGGCTTATGCCTTAAGGCCCGTGGAGACGCTAAAACATGGTACGAGTAAACATGGTACAGGGACCATGTTCGAGGTGATGTTAGCCGTGTACGGGCCGGTACGCGTACCAGTTTTTTGGTCCGACCAACGGTCCGACTAAAATCAAAACTGGTTTGATTTCCGTCGATGTTTGTGGGCGGAGTTTCGTGTTGATGATACCATGCCCTACCATTTGCGGACTTGTTTGACCAAATTTACTCGTACACGAAATGTTTCAATTTACCAGTTGACAACTGAATGACAGATTAACTTGAAATATTTTGACAAGAAAGCGGTGTTCAAGTAAATCGGTCTTAGCACATGTCTTACCGTCTGCGGGTTTTTGGTCGTACCATGTTTACTCGTACCATGTTTTGGCGTCTCCACGGGCCACGGCACTGTCTCTATCAATGACGGAATATGTCAGCAGTAATCCCTTAAAAACATGAACTCACCATCAACAACAATCATTTAAAATAAATAATATTCCTAATGTTATATTTTACGACAACTTATATTGATTTCAGAAATGAAAAAACAGAGATAATAGTTTTATAGATATATATTAATGATATAGCATTCTTATCCTTTACATTACAATAAATTCCTTACAAAAAAGAATGTAATCTAACATTTCCACTCTGTATAAGCGGGGGATTTTTTTCTACTCTTACATTAACACTGAACAACTCATAACTTGCCGTATTTAACTGAAATCACAATATCAGTTAAAACCTAAGTCATTTAAAACAATGATTTGGTAGCCTTTGAATTCAAAACTAAAATAACTTCCTTCGTGATTTTTTGTTTGAAAATGAATCGACGATATCACTTAATGTTGTATTTAAGTACTGTGCTCGTCTAACCGACTGCAATCGGCTGACTGGCTCAGGCGCTATCGTGTGTGTGCCCTATTTTTGGACCGGATCCAATGGACTGGCAACATTGTAGTGTCGCCATAAGTGCTCGTGTATTGGGGCCTTTAGACCCATCTGACACATCGCTCTCCAGCACGGTATACAGACAAATAAGATAATGTAAAAGAGACGACAGCTTTGAATACCGTAAAAATTGGGCGCCTAGAGACGTCAGCCCTAATGCAGAAACAACAACAGCTTCGACTTTATATGGAAAGTGGGCCCCACGTGAAGTCAACACTAAAATATCGTTTACGGTATACAGTCTTTTACACTACCTTGTTTCTGTATACCATGGCTCTCCATGAACGTCAAGGTAGCGGCGAAGCTAGCGGCGGTTGCACTGAAAAGCGGCGAAGTTAAAACTCAATTCTATTTAAAAATAAAAAGCTAATGTCCCTCATTTAAATTATTTGTTTTATGTATCTGTATGTGTGAGGAAGATCGTGTAAATATTTCAGGATAGTTCCATGGTTCTGAAGGAAATAGTATTAACTTTTTCCAGCCAGCGTTTTTGAGCTTAATTACAAAGTCCAAAAAAAAAAATTAGTTTTTATCAAATAAAAAGCTAATGTCCCTCATTTAAATTATTTGTTTTATGTATCTGTATGTGTGAGGAAGATCGTGTAAAAATTTCAGGATAGTTCCATGGTTCTGAAGGAAATAGTATTAACTTTTTCCAGCCAGCGTTTTTGAGCTTAATTACAAAGTCCAAGCTCAAAAACGATGGCTGGAAAAAGTTAATACTATTTCCTTCAGAACCATGGAACTATCCTGAAATTTTTACACGATCTTCCTCACACATACAGATACATAAAACAAATAATTTAAATGAGGGACATTAGCTTTTTATTTGATAAAAACTAATTTTTTTTTGGACTTTGTAATTAAGCTCAAAAACGTTGGCTGGAAAAAGTTAATACTATTTCCTTCAGAACCATGGAACTATCCTGAAATTTTTACACAATCTTCCTCACACATACAGACACATAAAACAAATAATTTAAATGAGGGACATTAGCTTTTTATTTGATAAAAACTAATTTTTTTTTTTGGACTTTGTAATTAAGCTCAAAAACGTTGGCTGGAAAAAGTTAATACTATTTCCTTCAGAACCATGGAACTTTCCTGAAATTTTTACACGATCTTCCTCACACATACAGATACATAAAACAAATAATTTAAATGAGGGACATTAGCTTTTTATTTGATAAAAACTAATTTATTTTTTGGACTTTGTAATTAAGCTCAAAAACGCTGGCTGGAAAAAGTTAATACTATTTCCTTCAGAACCATGGAACTTTCCTGAAATTTTTACACGATCTTCCTCACACATACAGATACATAAAACAAATAATTTAAATGAGGGACATTAGCTTTTTATTTGATAAAAACTAATTTTTTTTTTGGACTTTGTAATTAAGCTCAAAAACGTTGGCTGGAAAAATTTAATACTATTTCCTTCAGAACCATGGAACTATCCTGAAATTTTTACACAATCTTCCTCACACATACAGACACATAAAACAAATAATTTAAATGAGGGACATTAGCTTTTTTTTGATAAAAACTAATTTTTTTTTTGGACTTTGTAATTAAGCTCAAAAACGCTGGCTGGAAAAATTTAATACTATTTCCTTCAGAACCATGGAACTATCCTGAAATTTTTACACAATCTTCCTCACACATACAGATACATAAAACAAATAATTTAAATGAGGGACATTAGCTTTTTATTTGATAAAAACTAATTTTTTTTTGGACTTTGTAATTAAGCTCAAAAACGCTGGCTGGAAAAAGTTAATACTATTTCCTTCAGAACCATGGAACTATCCTGAAATTTTTACACAATCTCCCTCACACATACAGACACATAAAACAAATAATTTAAATGAGGGACATTAGCTTTTTATTTTTAAATAGAGTTGAGTTTTAACTTCGCCGCTTTTCAGTGCAACCGCCGCTAGCTTCGCCGCTACCTTGACGTTCATTGGCTCTCCAGATGAATATATTACGCACGACGGTTGGTTTAGGAAGGATATCGTAAACGATTGGGATTAAATGTGTACAGTAAATAGTCTCTGATTACTACCTTCTTTATGACATGTGGTTTCAAATTATCATTCGTTCTCATATATACGTTGTCCGGTTAAAATATAAAAAAATTCAAAATGGCGTTATCCCCACCCTCATGCTAATTCTATATCCCGGAAACTATGCATTTTACGACAAAAATGTACATATATAATCTTGTTTGTAGATAAATAAGTGGTTTAACTTTTTCGTTCAGAATTTTTTTTGTAAAATCAATATATTCGGAGTTATAGTAGGTACTTCAAACTTCATAATACTACTTTCTTTGCACTATATTTCGTTAGTCATCGCAGCGGCAGCAATTGCTTATAACTCTGGACTGTGGTATGTTTGGTAAACCTTGACTTCTAGATAGCTGGGAGTATTTTGCGTAGATTCATGCCTTATTTATGAAAATATCTAATAGCGTTAAAAAAATACAGTAGTCAGTAGTCGTCCGATGTTGATCTGTTTGTCCTACAACCAGCTTGATATTCTCCCATATGGGTTTCCGCTATAGCTTATAGTTTTTGCTTGACAAGAATAATGAAGGTTTTATAGCTGGTGCTGAGAAGTCTCTGTAGTTTCTACAGATTAATTTATCTCCTTTTTTGTATATTGGGCATATAATCGTTTTCTTCCAGTCATCTGGTATAACTTTTTCCTCCCAGATGCTGCATATATGTTCTTGAAAGGTTGGTAATATTTTTTTTTTTATATGATAGTCTAAGCTTAGGTGTCATCTTTTGTACTACTAGTTCGTCATGAATTGATGCTCCTTCCTTTAGCAGTTCAGCTGCTATTCCATCAGCTCCCGGCGATTTGTTGTTTTTTTGCTCTTTTACAGCTTGACGTGCCTCATTAAGTGTTGGTGGGTCTATTGAGATGTTAACTTGGGGAATTGGAAATGTGTCTGTCTGTAGATCCTCTATGGGAGTAGGATTCAATAGGCTTTGGAAATATTCTCTACACCTTTCTTTTATCCTATCAGGGCCTGCTAATAGGTTCCTATATACATACATATGTATGTCAGAACCTATGTCCGTTCTTGACTGAAATTTATTGGTGATTTTTGAGTTCTTTTGTACGCTTTTCTAACTCTTCCTTCATTAAAGTCTTCCTGTATCTGTAATATAATATCATCCTGTTTAGATAATCTCTCTTATTCCTTCTGCAATTTTTTTTTTTGATTGAAGACTTCCATCCTTGCTCCTGTTGACCTTAGGTATTCGGTAGTGGTGGGTATGTGGGCGGACTGTGTCGGATCGTACACCTCGATAAGGTAAAGCACCGGAGAAGATGACCTTTGCGGAACGAGTCTAGTCAAAGACTGAATTTGGCCTGCTGAAACGGTTCTTTTATAGCTGGAAAGCTTGTCGGGTAGGAAGCTTTAAAGCTTCAAAGTGAAAATCACCTCTCGTTGAATATTTATTTTTCTTACGCCTTTTTATTATAGCGAGGGGATCAGGTTATATTCGATCACCGAAGTCATGCAGCATTTGTCACGGTCGTACAGGCTGGACTGATATTTTGTTTCCATTAAAGCTTGCTATCGGACATTGTGCTCCATGATTAAATTGTTGCCATTACAAGGGGGCCTACCCTATTCTTTCAAATAAAAAACAGTTTTTTTTTTCAGTTTGTTAAATCTTTTCTTGTCGATTTCCTAATTAGAGTTAGACCTTTGGAATTTAATTCTATATATTTGGTTGCCAACTGCTGCATTTGAACATAATGCGTTGGTAGGATTTGTAATGATGTTGATTTTAATAATAGGTTTGTTCCAGTACTTTTCCTGCAAAAACCTGTCGGGCAAAAACTTTCTTGAATGGTGGGGATAATTTTGTCAAAAATCCAGAAAGTAAAGAAACACTTTTTGGGCAATATCCTGCAAATCAAGAAGAAAATAACATAAATGTCAATTGTCTATGTATATGCCGCTTTTCAAGATACCCACATACATACAAAAAATTGTCAATTGACAACTTGCAAGAAATCGCAGGACCGAAAACCTCCGGCTAATTCCTGCACGAGGGGAAGTGAAAATTTCCCCGCTTTTTCTGTCATGAGAAAGTAAAGAAACACAAATTGGGTGAATTCTTGCTCCCGCCGGATCCCACATTCGAGTTCTGGAACAAAGCTAATGAGACGGTAAGCTGTTATAAAGGCATTCGGGTTGCTTACAATCCCTTATCTGTTTACTGTGTACCATCTAATTTACTTGGAATTGTTGCTAGATGATTTGATCAGGCTGCTTTAGGCAATATGGTGCATTTTATTCTAACATATTTTAACCTGTAAATATTTGACATGAATTGTTTAACACATTCTTTATAATATTCTTTAGTTAAAACAAGGGGCCCGAAAAACTCTTAATGCTACCAATTTTTTTACCGCTATTCTAGTCGATCTTCTAAATTTTTCGTGAGAAGCTCAAAAAAGCATCATCAAACATCTGCTCGTTCCCATGGATGCATTTCCGTGTTGTCAGAAATCAGCTATTTTCTAATAATTTTAGTAATTAGAGTAATAAATCATATTTCTGGCAAAGTTCACAAATTAGGCGGCAAGTACAAAGCGAAATCGAACATCGCTAGAATCGTCAACTTAATACTTCCGTGATTTTGAAGTACGGCAAAAGCTCGAGCTTGACAGTTCAGTGATTTTGCCGCATGGATAAAAGATTTTTTCTTTACATGATTTCGGCAGCAATGCTATGTAAGAGAGAAAACAGGCAAAGACATATATTTTATCCTGGCCAATATTAATTAATATCTTTTGCTAAGCAGCTAATGGGAACGCCGCCTAATATATCTACAGCACGATTATGCTTCATAGTTGTGAGTAAAACAAAACGACGAAAATCGTTCAGCATCTTCCTTCCGTGGTTCTTATCCTAGCGTAAAATTTCTGCTACATTCATAAATGCTCAGCAGTCCGATAAAATATGTTGAGTTGACGCTGCTGCACTAAAGTCCAAGATTTAACGAAAATGCTTGGTGCTTACTAGCGAAAGTTAATTCCGTCATATTTTCTTAATGGTTTTCTTGGGAAATGTTATTTATCTTCGGTTATGTGATAAAGTCGCTGTTTTATCGGATGCCTTCAACCCACCTTCATGTATCTTTCTCGATATCGTCTTAGCCTTTTGGCACCCCGGCCATCCTAATGGCTTGAGAACATACTGCGGCAATTATATTCCAATTAGCGGGTTCTAATCATCCTCAAAACCCTGGGGTTTTCCCTTTTATCAACGATACTAAGGAAAATTTTATATGAATGTATATATTTTTATCTCATCTCGCCACACCATGATGACTCGTGCCAGACATTATCCAACAGCTTTTTCGCGTTTCACTTTACAAGTTTTAAATTTTATGGATTCTGTAATATGACATCATTTACAGCTTTTAATCTCTTGCGGGAGTGGGGAGGATGGTGGGCATCCTACCTTTTTATTACCCTTAAAATACGTGCAGACTTCATTGGTGAACAAGCAGAGAACGAAAATCTTACTTGCTGGTGGTAAGTTGGGAACAGTTTTGTGTTGCATTCAGCGGATCCCCAGTATCGACGAGTTTCCACTGATCCATAATTCCCTGGATGCGTTCAGATTGCGGGTTTCCCTTGGCTTTGTTGTGTACGCTTGTGTGTGCTATCTCGAATATACCACTACAGAAAAAGTTTAAAGCAGACTAACTTTTGCATTGCAAGCAATGTGTTCATGTAACAATCTGTCAGGTCGCATTTTGCTACATACACATTCTTCTATACTATCTGTCATCGATGCAACACTTACGCGCTTGCATCTGTCACCAGCTATACATGGTGCATAGAGTTTAATGCAGCTACATGGCCCAGGACGATGCCCTCCCATGAGAATATACATAGCTGCCAGTCTGTAAATGTGCCAGTATCATGGGAGTAATGCTTTTCATTCTGTTTGCATGGTATGTAATAAATCTTGTTCGGTGTGGGTCGGGCGAGTGCATATACCTTTTAACTCTTTACTCTGGCCTTATTTTTGGCAAGATGTAAAAACAAAGTACTCGAATTCGGTGATGTAATCATAGTTCTCAAAACTTATGCAAGGATATGGAGCTATCGTTATTGAAATCATATATTTAGGCACCTACTTTACATCAAAATTATTCACTAGTCATACCAGTATTTTTATTTTTATAGATTAGTGTTAGTTCTTATAACAATTACGTGTACTTAATATATTTGTACGAACTAAATCTAATTACGAAATTATTTAGATAACAAAAATAAGCAAAATTTTTACAGAATTTTATAACAAGCATATTTGTTGGTATAAATTTTCGTCGCCAATGAATAGTTGACGAGATATTTGTAAATAACCATTCCTTATTAACGTTTAAGGTGTAATAAACCCATAAATATCAACTTTACCAGCGAGCAATAATAATAAGAGTGATGAGCTAGAACAAATTTTTCAAAATGTTTCATTGCCCTTGAAATCAGCTGATAAAAAGTTCAATGCGAGCGAAAAAGTAAAAATATCAAACAAGTAATATCTATGATAAAAGGAGGCGGAACTATTTTCACACAATACGCAAAGTGTGTGAAAGCAAGATAAAAAATGACGGGGAAGTGACTGGAATGTGAACTGGAAATATTTTGACAGTTCTCATTTTAATGGCATCGAAATCGGATGCAAGTTTATAAGTCATCGATTCCCGATCTTTTACATTATAAAATTGATTTTTTACGAATCATATGTAGTCATGAACATTTCATTGCATTAAATTTACCATTTGCAACACCATATACAACATTATTAGCACCGTGCAGCCCGACACCAAGTTTTGCAGGGAAATTTTGAGAAAGCATTATATGCTGACTTGACCGCTGACTTTAGACAGCAAAATTTTTTAGTTGGTTTAGTTTTAAGTGAATGAATTATCACAAGTTTTGGAAGTGTCGTAAGTTAACTGCTGCGATAATAACGTAAAGAGTCAAACTCCACCAGACAGATTAAGAATTACTTATCAACAGCCGGCCGCTTTGTAAACTTAGCGGGTATACCCTGTATAAATCCACTTTCATAAATTCGTTTCTAAATAGTTTTTACACAATTATTTGAATTATAATATGAACAGTGAGCGTTAAAATTGTGTCAACACTTAAAAATTTAATATTTCAACTTCAATACCTCAACACTAAAAACGGACTTTTTCATATTTGTTTATAAATCTTTTGGTTAATGATATCGGAAGATTTCAAATCAAGGTGTAAGTTCTTCCATGAGTTTGTAATCTTGAGGTATTGAAGTTGAAATATAACATTTTTGATGTTAACTCACTTATGACACGCATTGTACGTCTTCTTAATAAAGACATTTTTCAATATTTTAATACTCACAATTGTTATAAATATTATTAATATTGTTATTTTAATTAAAACGTTAATTCACTTTTTAAATCGACTCTCACTCAAATTTAATTAGTTCACTTCTATATGTTAATGTACATAAGTCACTCTCAATGTTAATTGAAATCACTTTTATAAATCGTCTTAATAAAGACGTTTTTAAATATGCACTTTATAAGTACACTGGATAACTATAAATTAACTAAAATTGCCGATAAAATTTGGAAAAATCGCACGACTCCCGCTTTTTTTACTGACAATACAACTGTAAGTGAAATAACAGAAATGCTGTACCAACACGAAATTGTAACGCATACATTCTCAACATTTATACCGACTACACGTGCTCCGCTTTTTTACTGACAATACAACTGTAAGTGAAATAACAGAAATGCTGTACCAACACGAAATTTTAACGCATACATTCTCAACATTTATACCGACTACACGTGCTCTGTTCCAATGTTACTTCCATTTGAATGTAAACATTCCAATAGGGGAAAAAAGGAACATCTTCCGTTTCTTTCATACTCCAGTGCTTTTTGCTTTTAGTGTATGACCATCTCGCGTTTGTTTTTTTTTTTTGAGAATTTTTACTTAATTTTATGGTTTATCTCTTCTTTCATATGTTTAACTCTTTTACTTGGCCTTGAGCTCTACCTAATCACTCTTGTTATTATTGCTCGCTGACTTTACATGAAAACGTATGGGACCTAGGTAGGCTATCATATCAACTACCTGGTGTCCCAAAGAAAATAGTTTAATAGCAGGCTGGAGATATTTGCTTGTCTGCTTTTAAGTAGGCGATGGAATATCTCCAGTCTTATATAAAGCGAACAATTAGATTTTAAGTTCAGTTGCAATTAGCAACTCATCCAATGTATATATTGTAAATAAATTAGATTTACTTGAATATACATTTTTTAATATTTAGCGGCCAACCACTGAATATAGGCAGGCCACTACAAACGTTACAACAAAAAAATGTGTAAAATAAAATATGTACCTAATTTAAATAATATTGGCAAAAAACTACTTTTGAATTCACTTTTTTTGACACTTAAAACAAAATAACTCGTGCAATATTAGCCCTACGTAAAAAATAGGGGTAATTGTGGGTTCTATAAGTCTTAGGCAGGATTTTTTTATGGCGGGTCAACCGTTAACAAAATATAGTGCAAAGAAAGTGATATATAAAGTTTGATGCACTATAACATATTGACTTTACAAAAAAACTAGTTGGGATGTGGGTTCGACCCTCTCGGTCCACACGATCAACTTCCCAGTATGATGGATGTTGAATATTATGATTGGATATTTTAATAATAAATGAACAATAGGCAATATAGAATATATGCATAATACTGAGAATTTGTCACAATTGTTTATCAATATTTTCGCTAAAATGTCAAACTTAATGTGCGCACTTACAAGATTAGGATGACGAAAATGTATATAAAATTGATGTATGAATGTTTTTCGGCACCGCAATGAAGTCGATATAGTTTTTAGTGCGCGCGGTATCGTGCAGGTACAAAAATCACTTAAGTCAGTTAAACCAAAAACCCGCTGGACCGAATATTATAAAAATATTTTCAGATTATATTGTCGCTAATACGCTTCGAACGGCACCTCAAGTAAGTCAACATCTTTTGTGGTTCGGGTCATATCGTGCAGGTACAAAAATCACTTACGCCGCTTAAACAAAAAAACGGCTCGACCGAATTTTATGAAAATCTTTTCAGATCATATTTTGGTTAATACTCTTCGAACGGCACGTCAACTAAGCCGATATCTTTTATAGTTCGCGCGATATCGTGCAGGTACAAAAATCACTTAAGTCATTTAAACCAAAAAACCGCTGGACCGAATATTATAAAAATCTTTTCAGATAATATTGTCGCTAATACGCTTCGAACGGCACCTCAAGTAAGTCAATATCTTTCGTGGTTCGGGCGATATCGTGCAGGTACAAAAATCACTTACGTCGCTCAAACAAAAAAACGGCTGGACCGATTTTCATGAAAATCTTTTCAGATCATATTTCGGTTAATACGCTTCGAGCAACACCTCAACGAAGCCGATATCAGTTTTGGTTCGCGCGATATCGTGCAGGAAAAAATGACCACATCCGTACGCACATACACACACACACACACACACACACATACTTCCTCCCAATTTTTTGCTTAAAATGCTCCTGGGACCTTGAAAGATGAAAATACGTTGAAATTTTCGATTTCGATTTTCGGACCGATTACAATAACTACCTATACTGGGAAGTTAAAAAGTTAAATAATTTATTTATCTACAAAAAGGATTATATACATTTCTGTGGTAAAATGTATAGTTTTGAGATATAGAATTAAATGCGTTTCCCTTCACTGTAAGTTAAGCATAAGGGTGAGGCCATTTTGAATTTAAGCTCATAAAAATATATAAAATCATTTGGTAAGAAAAATCGGGTGCGGTATTTTTCGCAAAGAAAAAGTACTTATTTACTGGATTATTGTGCGAAAACTAGTGATGAGCAAAAATGATCTTGCTCTTGCGGCCTTGTCTTGTTCTTGCACATTTTGCAAGACCCAGAACAAGACTTAGTTATGCTTGCAAGAACAAGAACAAGATAGACTGAACAAGAAAAGATAAGACCAAGACTAGACCAAGATTAGGCTTGTCTTGTTCTTGCGTTTGCTCATCACCAGCGTGCACAATTTAGTTCTTGGCCATTTAAATCTTTTGGTCAAGTTTAGTTCTTGGCCATTTAAATCCTTGATTTAAAATGGGTAAAACATCAATTCCCGTCATATCCCCCTAAAAAGCCAAGCGGTCGTGATTCGTGTATGTATAGTTCAGGTACTTGGTCTTTATTTGATAAAGGACTCCGGTACAGTGTATTTGAAAATGAAAATTAAAGTGGGTGTTTTGATGCGAAGGAAGATTCTAAAACACTTTTTGGCTCGGCACTTTCTCGAAAAGCATCAATGGAAAAAGTTATATATGTATGTTTGTAGGTAGACAAATCTTGAAAGAGTTATAAGAAAGAGTTATATAATCCAGAAAGTCGTTGGAATCTTCTGTGATTGTTACAAGAGTAACACGTTTTTTTGCAGAACCTGTTTCTTCGCTGTTTTTTGTCGGAGAAGTCCAATTTTGATAACTTATTTTTTCCTTCAGCTGATCCCAAAACTTATCCTCGAGATATGTTCGAACACCATCTACACCAGGACAGTCCGGGCAATCATGGAGCATGCAGTCAGTTAGTTCGATTGAACAAACAGCTTTTGAAATAAGATCCTTCTAAGTTACAGCCTACGATAAAGCTTTTGTTTTCAACTTGATATTTACATGCTGGGCACAGACGCAAACAGTATGAGAGCCAGGAGAACCAGCTAAGACGCACTCTTTTGGTGGCTCGGCAGTGAATGTCGTGAAACCACACTTAAGGTCTGGATTTTCTGCTTTCCATTCTTCATACAAATCCTTCAGGTTGAAGAGCTACATTTGTTTTTGTAGTTTTTCCTTCTTTCCAGTTTCTGGATTCTCAACGGAAACGTACTCCTTAGAGCCTGGACAAACTCGAGTATTTTTTCGTCCCGATAGAATGTTTTGATATTTTCTCTGACAGCATCTGGAATAATTACTTTTTTCCGTTTCTGATGATGAGCCAAGATTCCTGTTAAATTAAAAAAGCGAATTAATTAATTTAATAGTTTATTTTTAAATTATTAATAAAATAAAAAAGTACCGTTTTCGTTTTTCAGTTTTTTAACTAGATCAAATGCGTATCGAGAGCAGCCAAAATATTCCGTTGCCTGGTTGAAAGTCCAGTGTTGACTTCCTCAATGTCAACAGTGATAATTTATTATCAAATGAAGTTTCACTATCGTACTTGACTTTCAGTCTTTCCATTAACAGTTCAAGTGAGTCACTGTTCTTTAATTTTTCTTCATTTAGATTAGGTAGCTTCAAATCGTACGTCTTCTCTATGTCTTTTTTCAGAGAATCGTGGACTTGGAACACACTGTCTACTGCTTTTTTGAGAAATCGGTCATCCGTTAGTATAAATCAACCACCTTCGCAAATAAATATTTAAAAAAAGTGTATTTCATCGCATTAGTTTTCATTATTACTGAAATAATCGCGAAAACCCCCTAAAAAGGGGTGTTTTTTGCAGTTTTAGGGGTGACGCCCTAATTTTAGGACCGCGGGACCTCGATTTTCGTGATCAGCGACCCCAAGGGTTACAAAGATACAGGGTAATATGTAAACCTCTACCAAAAAAAATTCCAAACGCCCTAGCCGCTGAACCGTTACGATTTCCCCAATACGTTTTTTTAACTAATGCACCCTGTATATATAGTTCGCGTGAAAATGAAATCTGACCATTTTGTAAAAATCAAGATGTCGGTTCCAAAATGGCGGCCGAATTTCGGAACTGTGCACCCCCACCCCCGACATTGGTATCAAATGAAAGGGTATGACAAGTAGAATACAATTAGCTATGTGGCGTCATTCAAAATTGAAAATGGCGGCCAACATAAAATAGGGGCTATCATTTTCTTTACAACGCGCTCGCTATGGGCATCAAATGAAATACACGCTTTAGCCGCTTGTTGATCTGAGCTTATGTCGAACAGTACCATTGAAATTGCTTATAACTTCAAAAATAAAGGCCGTAGCATAAAAATTGTCAAAATATTATTCATACGAAATTGTCCAAGCTTTACAATCTTGGGGAACAAATACTGATTAATGTTTTGGAGAAAGAGGTGGTTGAAGTTGAAATTTTAGAGACAAAAAAAAAACTTTTGACGATTCATAACTCTGAAAGTCTCAACGACTCATAGCTCTGGTAGAGTTATAAAAATACAGAGTGGTATGTAAATCTATATCAAAAAATTGTCGTAGCGGCTAAACCGCTATTTCAAAAATGTTGAAACAAAAAGAAAACTTGTTGGGATATGGGTTTGACCGCTTCGGTCCACCGATTACAATACAAAATAGTTATACGTTTAGCACTAGTGGGAAATGGACTAATATCAGAACTGGTGACAAAGCAATCCTGAGAGAGGCTAGTTCAAATAACTATAATAGTGGTAAATCAACAAGATTTCTCTAGAGATTTTTTCCTGAACCTTAGCAAACAAACATTTCCTTCGTATTTGGTTCGCTACACTAAAGCGGGTGTTCGAATCCGTATTCAGCGTGTTGAAACGCCGTTGATAAACTGGGAAGTGAATGACTTCATTTGGAAATTCCAAAGCTTTGTGGAGATAATAGCGTAGACCAAAGAGAACAAATTTAACTACTTACTGGAAATCCCAGGATGAACTGCAACTTCCTGAAACTGTAGCATGCACAGAATATAATTCCCCGTCAAAAAGTGCTGATCCAAGGTTTGAAAAATTCGTGATGTTTGTAAAGGGTAACGAAATTTTTGCACGATTTTTAAATGTTGTCGGATTTTGACAAGTGATGTTTTGTTGGAAGGCTATCGCTGTGCAGAACTCAAAAAAGATCACTTCATTGTATCGATTTTATTAGATATCAGCAAGATTTATCAATTTAAGGTCTTTCTGACACTTATCCGAAGTTTTTCCATTTAAACCAAAAATGGCCCGATCGAATATTATGAAATTTTTTTAAAGGCATTTTTTCGTTAATATTCATCTTTCGGCACCTCAAAGTAGTCGATATAGTTTTTGGCTCGCGCGGTATCGTGCATGTACAAAAATCACGAACGTCATTTAAACAAAAAAACAACGTCCCGGCCCAATTTTATGAAAATCTTTTCAGATCATATGTTCGTTAATACTCTTCGAACGGCACCTCAACTAAGTCTATACATTGATTATCTATAAGTAGATGCGTAATCATGGGACCTGCGAGGATGGCGGGTTTTGGTGTTTGGCGGCGCTGGCGTCTGATTTCTTTTTGCGGTTTGTTCTTTCGGTAAAACTTGCAAGATTCGGAAGCTTTGGTTTGGAGTTTCGATAATACATAATAAAAAAGCTGAGGGTTATGGATGATGTAAATAAAGTGTACATAAGAAGGTATTTTCTTGGAACATTAAATTGAAGTTGAATTTTTTTTGGCTGGAGCGCGGTGCCGTATACAAATTTGAGATATCGAATCTCATGATTTTTCAATTTTCGGACGTTTTGATTTTATGAGACTTTTGCATTAGTTAGCGAAAAGTACATTCGCCACGCAAAGGAATGGGGGGAGAGGTGTCGAAACACCGTTTTGAAATGATTTCTCTTTATGTTTTTTTGGGTCGCTGATTATGAAAATCAGCAGGAAATTTTAGGAGTTATAATAATCAAATTAAAGGCACGCTTTTCTATATTTATTTGCGAAGGTGGTTGATTTATAATCTAGCCAAATTTTATCAAACATTAAGGGGATAAAACTACCCTTTAATTTAAGTAATATTTTAAAAATAAACTTTATACAGCAGCTTTTTTCTGAGTTTTCGTTAATTGTTGCTGCTAGCGGATTGCAGGTTGGTTGCTTGGTATTGTTAAGAAGAAATAAATCATTTTCAACCACCCCTAGATACAGGTTGTATTTGAAAAATGTTTCAAATGGGTGTTTCTCACCAAAGTGGTAAAATCGCTGTCCTTGGCAAATATTACGTAAACTATGGCGAGAAATATTTATATTTCTGCAAATTTCAATTTATAACTATCTAAACTATAGTATACAATATAGAAAATATCTCACTTAAAAACCTATATGGTTTAAATAACGTATTTTTTAGGTCTAAAAACAGTCCCCTGGCCGGTCACCAAACCAAAATATTTTCTATTGAGTTCAATAATTGAACTAATATTTTAAAAACAATTAACTTATATAACACAATTTAATCAATATGAAATGATATGTTATTAGACTCTAATATCAATTTATTTAAACTATTTTATGATTAGTTTAATTTAACCTAAAGTTGGTCCCCGAATTTCATGAACAGTCCTCTGCCCAAGGTTTCGAGTGACGCATCAGGCCATCTACAGTAAAGACAGACTTGTTAATGGGCGTAACGAAACGTGAACGACATGAAGTTAGCTTTGTTACCCCCAAAAGTAGCTATACCTCATTTTGTTTAGTGTTACAAGAGTTAGAGGGGCACATGCGCGCATCGGTACGCAACATTCGACAGTCCCCTAGTAAGTGTTATTTTTCTTTTTTTAAAGTGTTCCAGTTTTCTCTATTGTGCATCGTTTTAAATAAGATGGCTTATATTGTTTCTATAAAACAAAATAAAGTCATAATGAAGGAATTTTATGGTACCGTAACAATTACACAAATTAAACAGTCCCCTGCCAACAGTCCCCGGTCAACAGTCCCCCGCTACATACAGAAACAGGAGAGTGTTTAATTTATTAGGGGACTATTATTGTACTTTTGCCTTTGTTTTAGGTCTATAACCATCTTTTAATTATGGCGCGAGAAAGAAGAGTGTCTAAGGAAGAAATAAAAGTTCACAAGTTTACTTGGAACCACACAGAGAACTTGGAACTACCAAAGAAGACTGTTTTATTTTTATATATATGCGTCATGAGGAATGTTTTTAAAGTATATGTACTACTAATAAATGCTCATTTCACTTATATATACAATCCTCTGACATATGCAACAGTCCTCTGACATATGAATTTTTTAAATTTACTCAATAAGTCCTAAAATAAAACAAATATATTTGGGTCCCTTACTGTTTATTATCCACCAGATAGATATCTATTTAATTGTATATTTTTTTTCATATTCACTTAAAAAAGTTACTGGGACAGATTTCTTGCAAAAATTTACCAGTTTACAGAGAAACACCCAAATATTTTTATATGTTTAAATTTTATTTTTAATGAAATAATATCAAAAAAAAAAATTGGAAAATTTATTATAACCTCATTTTCAATGGGGTGAGAATCCACCCTTGAATCAAACCAACATAAAAAAAAAAACTTGAAAAAAAGTTGCCCGATTTTTGAACAAATTTCCCAAAATAACCCTTGTACTACGAGTCCGTTATTTCGTTTGTGATGTTCTGGTTCATTGTCTTGCAGTAAGATTAGTACAAGAGAGTAGAATAGGTTAACCATTATGAGCGTTGGGAGGGAGGAATTGGAGAGGAATTCTGCTTTTGAATTCTTGGATATTGTAGGAGCTCGGAAATACTAACTGATTATTCCCGAATCAAGTTGTTCTTTTTTGAAACGAATTGCTATTTTGTAGAGTGCCCGAAAACAGGGCTACAGGGGGAAGGTGTGAGTTGAGTTATCTAATTTAGTGTTGCGAGAATAAGATTGCCGTGCAGGCAGGAGAGGGTTTATTTCGATGGTGCTGAGATAGTGGCGATAGAATGTTGTATGCATAGCAAGTAATTTGTTGATCTACATAGGAAGGACCAAGATTTATTGATTGCTAATTCGCCTTCGACGATAACTTCAGAAGTTTACGGGATAAAACTGATAAACGTGTTTAAATATTCTCCGTATTTTTACAAATAAGGCCTTTGATTTGTTACATATAGGGTGTTAGTAATACTCTACTTAAAAATTTTATAGCGCCAAACTATTAGGAGTCCTAGCATACGTGACAGACCCTGTACAAGCAGTTACGGAAAAATTTTAAAGATGTGAGTATGAATATTAACAAAACCAGTTAATACTAAGTAAAGCCAGTTTATAGTATACTTCAGCCTATCCCTGTTATGCTGTCGAATTTAAATTGAAGGATTCAATTGTTTTACAGTTCCAGGATGATATATATGGCCCAAGTCTGTAGTGGCAGTACTTTCAGAGATGAAAGAAGGTCACAGACGGACAGACGGACAGAGCCTCTGTATAAGCTTTTTTTTTGAAAATCTAAAAGCTGAAGCTAGTGACCCTGCTAACTACCGCCCAATTGCAATTACTTCTATTTACTCCAAAATTAAGGAGACAATAATAAATAGAAAGCTTATGGAATATCTTGAACGACAAACAATACGGCTTTAAATCGAAAAGATCTACTGGCACCTCAGCCGAAGTATAGACCGATTTAGTGAATCTGGCCTGGTTGTTCTGGATATCTCCAAGGCTTTTGACAGAGTATGGCCACCCGCTCCGTTGGCTAAACTCCAAGCTATTGGTATTGGCTCTGCTCTGAAGACCTGGATTGAGAGCTTCCTTTCTGGCCGTTCAATCAAGGTAGTATTGGATGGCGTCGAATCCCATCTCCGCAGCTGTTCTCCAGAAAAAAAAATTAAAAAAATATCGCGACTAGATTGTGATAGTTCCTTCCTTCTCTAACTTCCGGCTAGAGCTGCTGTTCGACATTCTCTACGAAAAAAAATAGATTGTCGACAGTACAAAGGGGTTTTCCCTCAGTCTCTAGTCTGTCACATAAAAAAAGCACGTGCTAGACCTTGTCTACTTCATCACCACAACACTTGTCCAATCCAGTGAACAGGGACATTGGAAGAACTCTTGATTGGGGCCTCAAGAACCGTGTTGAATTTAATGCCTTAAAAAAGAAGTTTTGTCTTATCTCCAATAAAACTTGCACCGACTCTCATTCTATTTCAATGGGCAATAAGACCGTAACGGCAGAACCGTCTCTAAACATCCAAGGCATAACATTAGCCGAAGGTCTGCGCTGGAATAACCACATATTTCAATTACTAAACAAGCATCCCAGTGCCTAAGATTCCTCAAAAAGTGCAAATTCCTCCTTGAGCCGCCTGCTAGGGCTATAATCTACCAGTCCTACATTCGTTCCCGTCTCGAATACAACTCGCTCTTCAATAGATTCATTAATTCACTGTAGGGGTGTAGCAGTTCTTGCAAAATTTTATTGCTTTTATCATAACGACTGCTCCATTGAAATAGGTAACCTCATGCCTCCACGGCAACATTTCTCCGCAACACAAGACTTGCCCGCTCGGCTCATCCTACAGCTTACAGCCCTTATCTTCGCGCACATTCCGATCTCGAAATTTGTTTATAACAAAAACAACTCGTCTGCCGAGCAACTTTCCAAAGTCAGTATTCCCGAACTCATACAACTCCCAAGAGTTCATCGCAAGGCTCATAGCCATTTTCTCCAACACCCTCTTAAATCCCCGAACCTACTCAATTCTTCTCTCTATCCTTGGAGCTAAGCTTACACCTGGACATTGCCCCATGACTTTTACGACATGACGTACTAGTAGTACAAAGGGTGACAACTGAGCTTAGACTATCACATAAAAAAAATGCTAAGTTCGAAGAAAATTGGATAAAATAAATAACTTCTCATTCACCTGTTTCCACCCCATTTCACCCCTTTAGGGGATGAATTTTGAATTATCGCTTCCTTGTGCAGCTCTTTACTGTTTCACCCCCTTATAAATTGAATTTTGAAAAATCCTGAAAGACGTGCTTCATTATTTATGGTGTATAGTGATTATACGAAGTTCGTCATTATAGGGATACCCTGTCAAAACTTCAGCCCCTTAGCTCCAACCGTTCGGGTTAGCCCCCCTTTCACCCTCTTAGGGGATTAATTACGAAAAATCGCTTCTGCATGCATGCGTGCATGTCCACGTCTTAATAAGTATGCAGAGTCAATATTTCAGCTCTTTAGTTTTATTTTCCCGAAGAACATTATAAGTGGCAGCGATAAGCATAAATAGATGCTAATTAAGGTTTAAACATTTTTTTTTATTTTTTTATTTGTTTGGACTTCAATACGAACTTTCATCCCCTATTTTAACCTCTTCAAACCTTTTTTTCGCGACCAAAAAAACCTATGTCCTCTTCCAAGGTCTAATCTATCTCTATAACAAATTTCATCAAAACCGGTTCAGCGGTTAAGACGTGAAAGCGTAACAGAGATACAGACAGAGAGACAGACAGACAGAGTTACTTTCGCATATTAGTAAGGATTTCACGATAGTTTAAGTCGCCGCATAAATCTTATCCTTAAATGGATGCTGCTCTGTATGGATAAAAGATGGTGTAATGTTGCACAATGTCAATGAAACTTTAAAGTAATGTGCGAGGGGCGACGAATTGGAGAAGAAACCGTAACGCCGAAACCGAAAATTTTCACTAGGACTTTTCGAATTCCTACCAAAAGCCAGCACAGGCGTCCTAAAGTACAATTTTATTATAACCTGAGAAGTTTTTATTCATTCTGAGACCGTTAAAGATAACAAAAAAATTCATTTCCCTTAAAGATAAATGCCACAATAAAAAATGTGAAAAAAGTATGAGAAGGATGCAGTTAGACAAAATTTTTTGATGAGAGTGCAACAGCTCCCAAGGAAGACTCGTCTTGTTGCAGGAGTCCTGCCATAAATTCAGGTTTAATGTGCTCATTTCAAAAGGATGTGCTGCCACAAAACTCTATTCTCTAAAATGTGATAATGGTCTTCCATTTCGGAGTACAACCAAATTTCTTACCCCAAAGAACTTGTTCTCTTTAGAGAATGTTTCTCATGAGAGGAAAAGACGAAAAGGATGGGTTCAAGGCGATAAAATTCCTTTCTAGCAGGATTTTGCTCAATGGACCCTCCACAAGCTGTGTATGCACAGTGAAATTGTTATAGGTAGATGTTGATCGCATACTTATTCTTGCTGCTACTACTTCTTCTTGTGTGCTTGCTCAAGGATTCAATTTGAATAATGTGATACATGCATGGTAGTCCACGCTCCAGCAGTATTCTTGAACGAGGTCCTCGGATGTAATATTTTCTCCGCCTTAGGATAAACGCTTGAGGGTAACCAAGTTTTTTAGGTCGGATGTTTTTCCTCATGGCAAAACCTTCCTCATTTTATATATTTTAAAGTGAAAATTTCAACAGAAGTCTTGAAAAGTCAAAAGTGTTTGTAATTTGCTTTTTTGTGTGTTTTTGTTACGTGGACGGCAAATTTATTTAGAAGCAAAGTGGCGTCAACGGATCCGCTACCACTGCTACAGCTGCTCCTGGTGGTATTGCTGCCACCCCACACAATTACACCATGTTCTGAGCAGTAATTGAATTTAAATAAACAATGAATGAAGGAAATCAGATTGCAATGATTTTAGCGTAAAACGATTTTAAAGCGGCACTTGAAATTTTAATCCCTTACGCGGGGGGGGGGGGGGTTCCAGAGAGACAGTGAATGAAAATTATTTCGCCCATTTTCAACTTTGGAACTTAAAGATTTAAGGGTAGCTGTTTTGGGATAATTTAGTCCTTGTTAATTATGAACCCTTTAGTTAAATTGTTAATTTTTGTTAAACTACCGTTATTTAAATTGCGGATTTTCACATTAATGAACAAAGTCAAATTACTTTTTGTTGTTACTTTTTTTTATTACAAGTAAATTGGTAGATAATAATATGTCGCTCGTAGTTAGTAAAACAGGAAAAGGAAGCACTTATTGAAAGTTCAAGGTGCGGAGAAAATAACTATAATGATACATTTTGTTTATAAATCTTTAATTTAACAAAAAGCAAACAAATTAGAAAAAGTTTTTTTTTCATACGATGAAGCTTAGGAGTCACTCTTTGTATTACTAGTCCGTCATGTCGTTCGAGTCATGTTGCAATGTATAGAAGTAAGCTTGACCTGAAGGATAGAATAGAAAGGGTAGGTTAGGGGTCTGGAGGGTGCATGAGTAGGTGTCGATGAACCTCGCGTTTGAACTATGAGATGTTATTGTGATGTCCAGGAATCAATATTATAGAATGCTCATTCGTTAATAATGGTTTTATTCTTCTACTTTATATTTTGATCTTGCCGACACGAGGAGCTAAGCGAAAGTGGATCACTTGCCCCATGTAATTCAGGGTTGCTAATTCAGGGTTTCACATTGAGCAACTGGGGTGCGTTCACTTCTGCTACACTATTCGGCCCTTCCTTAGAAATATTTCATTTCTATATATAAATTTAAAGTTACATAATTCATTTTGGTTTCAATAGTTTAAAGTTACAATATTAAAATATAAAAATTCTCTTACGTTATTACTTCTTTGGGATGGTTACTGGTGTTCTCGTATGAATACGATTAATGTGTCTTTTGGTTAATCTGCCATCATCGAACTTACACAAATAAATTCTTTTGCCGTACTTTCTTTCTATTACAGCTGGAAGCCATATCAATTTATTGTTCTTGAAATCCGTGTTCATAATTCTTTGGCCTACGTCTAATGCTCTACTCTCCCTTCCACTGTAATTTTTAATTTGCTTTCTTTGGTTTTTTAATATTTCTTCAGTTATATCGTTCTCTGGATCAGGCTCTCTGAAAAATCTCGGGTGTAAATTATCCAAGCGCCCCTACTAGAAATTGTGTCTAGTAACTCGCGAGGCACTCGCAAGTTTCGAGTTTCCACTTACAAGTGCCTCGTGAGCTAAACTTGCAAGTGCCTCACTAGAGATGTAACGTAGTAATGCCCGAGGCACTAGACTAGAAACTTACAAGAAACTTGTCTAGTGCCTCGGGCATTACTACGTTACATCTCTAGTGAGGCACTTGAAAGTTTAGCTCACGAGGCACTTGTAAGTGAAAACTCGAAACTTGCTCGAAGTTTAGCT
The DNA here is from genome assembly GCA_949987705.1 of Thereva unica. Taxonomy (NCBI): domain Eukaryota; kingdom Metazoa; phylum Arthropoda; class Insecta; order Diptera; family Therevidae; genus Thereva; species Thereva unica. The sequence goes on from OX465284.1 coordinate 62,462,013, forward strand.
CACGAGGCACTTGTAAGTGAAAACTCGAAACTTGCGAGGGCCTCGCGAGTTACTAGACACAATTTCTACTAGGGTGATATAAATCTTGCTCCAAGTTGCTCGAATAACTCAAAGGCAGACATAATTAAAGGTGAAAGAATAGCCCATTATAGTGGTATTTTAGACGAAGACTCAGTGAACTCAGATAGTGCTAGGGTGCCGTTAAATATGGCAACAAATAATTCTAACAATGACACATCCGTCGTCGCTACAAGTGTTTTTAATTCCTTAAGAATCCCTGACGCGGTTAAAGACTTACCCTCGTTTGACGGGAATCCCAGACTTCTCCACGATTTCACACAAAATGTAGAAGAAATCTTGTTACCAGTTACTCAAATAGATGGCACTCTTTATGGCAAAATCCTCCTAAGACCCATCAGAAACAAAATTGATGGACAAGCAAACGAGATCCTGAACATGTACGGGACTCCGTTAGAGTGGGAACAAATAAAGAAAAATTTAATCTTACATTATTCTGACAAACGGAATGAAACCTCTCTAATTAAAGACTTACACAGTCTAAAACAACTTAACAAACCCTTAGAAAAATTCTACAGCGAAATTATAGAAATACAAGCTACCATGTATAATAATATTCAAATTCACGAGATAGATCCGAACGTGATAATAGCTAAAAGAGATTTGTACCAAGGAATGTGCCTTAATATATTCCTAACAGGGCTAAGAGAACCCCTTGGATCAACAATCCGGGCAATGCAGCCAAATACTTTAGCCGAGGCATTCTCCTATTGTATAAAAGAACAAAATATATTTTATGCAAAATCCACAGTGCCCCATCAAAGTGTTAATAAAACCAGCTTTTCAAGATTTCCTTCAACACAGTTTCACCAAGCGAAACAATTCATTCCACCATGCTTTCATTCTAACCCGCAGATAAAATCGCCCCAGTATTTTTACCCCAGGTTCGATTTTTCTCCACCCCAACAAACATTCAGGCCTTCTCACAACTACCCTAATTCACAACCGAAGCCCAATTTCGGACAATTTAACCAAAACTTCGCACCAAGAAATCAATTCAATCAGTTCAGGCCTTCAGCATCTAATCCAATTAACCGGCAGAATTTTCCAAAACCCGAGCCAATGGACACCAGCTCTGGCAATACGCACCTGAGACAGAGAACACAGTTCCAACCACCCGGATTCAATAAAGCACCGAATTTTACAAGTAATGGGCCATCCACACTACGCGGACTTAGATCCCACGCGCTTTTTGCCGTACGGCCTCAGTAAAAAGCGCGCATGAGCTTTAAATCGTGAGCAAATTGAGGAAACAAATCAATTTCCATATGAAAGGCCGTAGGCGCTTCTGAAAAGCCCGTATTGTGTGGACGTAAAATGTACCTTTTTAAGCACAGCCTTTTGTCCGTGCAGTTTGGTCGTGCTGCCTTTGCCATTTAAAATATCACAAAAAAAGCCATTAAACTCTATATGAAAAAAATTGGCAAAAGCGCGTATAACCTAAGTCCGCGTAGTGTGGACGCACCATAAGGAATTGTTCTACCTGAACGAACAAGACCCTCCTTTTTACCAAGATAACAACTATTCAGACTATTACTACACTAACTTAGACAGATATTACAACAACTACCCAGGCGCACAAGACCCGAACGATACCAACCAACAAGAATCTATAGAAGAAGCCGAACCAGAGGAAGAAAATTTTCAAACTTCAGCCTCGACGAACCAATCGAACACATAGAAAGAGAAACATTTTGGTTCGAATTCCTCGAAATGTCATAAACACCAGATGTTTCGAAGCCTTCAAATTTCTCAGTGCAATAAGAAGAAAAAATGACTATTCCAGATTTTAGCGAGTATGCCTCTTGGAAATCTAGAACAGTTTATGTCAAGTTTAAACTAGAATAGTTTCACTTGCTAGTGCTTTACGAGGGCTTAGTACTGAAATCTATCCCAGATTTTCGCGAGTATGCCTCTTGGAAATGTAGAACAGTTTATGCCAAGTTTCAACTAGAATAGTTTCACTTGCTAATGCCTTACGAGGGCTTAGTAATGAAATCTATTCTAGATTTTCGCGAGTATGCCTCTTGGAAATCTAGAACAGTTTATGTCAAGTTTCAACTGGACTAGTTTCACTCGCAAGTGCCTTGCGAGGGTTTAGTACTTAAATCTATTCTAGATTTTCGCCAGTGTGCCTCTTAAAATACTTGACAAGTTTTTTCCGAGTTATGTCTAGTCTAGTGTTCACTTGCGAGTCCCTCGTAAAGGACTCGTGAGTTTTCTCTAGACTAGAGAAACTTGCCAAAAACTCTCAAGTGCCTCGAAAGTACTTGGGAAAAACTAGAGAAATTTCTACTAGGGGCGTTTTAATTTGTCTACCAAACATGACGTTGGACGGTGAATTGTTCGTTGTTGAGTGTGTGATCGTTCCATAACTCAGTAGAAAATTTTGAAGATGCTTCTCAATTTCACATGCTATTTTAGACTTTTCATGTAATGCTTTCATCAAAGCTTTTTTTACTATCTTGAGAGCATTTTCAGCCTGTCCATTTGTCTGGGGGTAATATGTAGGAGTTGTCTTGTGAAATATGTTATTCGATTTTAAGAAATTTTGAAAATTTTCTGAATGAAAAATGCTACCATTGTCTGATACTATGATGTCACAAAGACCAAATCTAGCAAATGTCTCTCTAAGCCTTGATATAGTAAATTCTGCAGTGGGAGATTTTGTTTTAAATACTTCACTTCAAGCCACTTAGATTTTGAGTCTATTATTATTAAAAACCAGTAGCCCTATTTTGGTCCAGCGTAATCAATATGGATGCGTGACCAAGTTCGTTTTGGAATATCCCAACCGATTAAATTTGACTTATCTGGCACAATCAACTTATCTGGCTAAACAATTTTCACAATTTTTAGTATATTCTTCTATATCGTGAGTTAACCTGGAAACCAAAAGTAGTGTCTGGCTAACAATTTTGTTTTAACCATTCCCAGATTTATGTGGAATTAATACTCTCGCCACACAATTACCCCGGAATCTATTCCTAATTCCTGTAATATGCGTAAAAATGGTTTAAATTGTTCTCCTTTCAATTTATGTACTTCTTCTTTTTGTATCGCATTGTATAATTTTTGAAGTAAAACTTCTTTAGGGACGTTTGCTTAAAAAAATTTACATGAGAGTGAATCAATTTCATTCGTGTAACGCTCTCACACATGGAAAATCGTCAGAACTTTCGTATAACGATGGGAAAGGGTACGAGAGACGAAGAAACTCGGGGCTGTGTATGCAACAGCTAAAATACACTCTACCTTACTGCATAAATTTTCTGGCATGTTAGCTATGTTGTCGCCCAGACTTTGCTTTATCTCATTATAGGAATACAAATTCACCATTCTGTAGAGGTGAATTATTTCAGATTTTTCTTGTGGTTTGGTCACTGGCCGGGCTTACGCCGCGGACACTTTGGAGTTGACTGACATGTTGGAAGCGGCATATACGAGAAGAATTTTCGGGGGTGGTTTGGGTGCTTAGAATACCAAAAGGGAGTGGTGAATTAAATGTGTGAGGTGCTGATGTTTAAAATTAGCACCCACTTCCCCTTTGGTGAGATGTGCTGCACCTTTCCCCTTTTTAAATTAAATTTTTTTTAACTTGCACAAATCGACGAATCGTTTATGTCAAAACATTACACTGTTCTGAAAATCGTTCCTGATATGTTTTTTGGGTCGCTGATTACGAAAATCGGGGTCCCACAGTCTTAAAACATGCATGTCTCCTTTAAATATGCTTAAAAATTCTCCTTTTTAAGTGTTTTTGCGATAATTTTAATTATAATCTAAAACAATCTAATAAAATACATTTTTTGCAACATTTATATTCAAAAGTGGTTGATTTATAACAAAGTAAATGTTATGATAAGGGATAATAGTAAAGGGCTGAAACTATCCCTACATCGACTGAAAATATAAAGGTTTGTAAAAAATGTTTTTTCAACTTTATTCTTCGAATTCGGTTGAATCAGCCAAAATAAATTGTTTTCAACTACGCCTAGAAAGAAGAATTTGAAAAAAGGTTGATTGCATATCTTTTTGCTCCCTTTAAAATTAATTGGCTCCCTAAAAGATTGTATGGGACGAAGTAATCACGTAATTGGCTAGGTGGTTATAAAGGGTACCAATACCATACTCAAGTAGACTGGCTTTCGTTCGCGTAGGTAAACGGCTCGCGTAGGTAAAGCTTCATTGTATGTGGTTGGCGGACTGCTTCGTAAAACAATACCTGGGTTTGGAATAGTAGTCCATTCAAAACGCGGGGGGGGGGTGTTCCAAAATAACACCGTTAAGAAAATCGAACCCTAAACGTTTTTGGGGTCGCTGATCACGAAAATCGAGGTCCCGCGGTCCCAAAATTAGGGCGTCACCCCTAAAAATGCAAAAAACCCCCCTTTTTAGGGGGTTTTCGCGATTATTTCAATAATAATGAAAAATAATGCGATGAAATGCACTTTTTTTAATATTTATTTGCGAAGGGGGTAGATTTATACTAAATTTAGGCGAGCTTAATGGTAATGGGTACCCCTAAAGGGTTGAAAGTACCCCTAAATTGGCGAAAAATGGCAAAAATTGTAAAAAAAACCTTTTTTCAAGTTTTTGCTTCAAATTCGATTGTAGGCGTACTGTCAGGCAGAAATAAATAATTTTAAACCCTTAGGGGGTTAAAACTACCCCTACAATATAGTTAATTGAAAACTAGGGGGGGGGGGGAGTTCCAAAATAACACCGTTAAGAAAATCGAACCCTAAAGGTTTTTGGGGTCGCTGATCACGAAAATCGAGGTCCCGCGGTCCTAAAATTAGGGCGTCACCCCTAAAAATGCAAAAAAAAAACCCTTTTTAGGGGGTTTTCGCGATTATTTCAGTAATAATGAAAACTAATGCACTTTTTTAAATATTTATTTGCGAAGGAGGTTGATTTATACTAAATTAAGGCGAACTTACTATAATAAAAACAACTTTATATAAAAAAAATTGAAAACATTTTTTTTTGCTTTTTGTTTGAAATTTGGTTCAAAAGGTATTATGAGCAAAAAAATTGATGTTTTCAACTCTTAAGGGGGTGAAACTACCCCCACATTAAAATTGTAATTGGAACAAATTGAAATTTATTGTTTTGCATTAAAATTTTATATTTGATGAAATATTATTAAAACATTTGGAATTTTTTTAACCCTCTTTCCTTTATCCACCCGCCAGCCACTGTCCGCCCTGTTCCGCCCGCGCCTCTTGCGCCACACGCTTGCTGACGTCCCTCACCCACCCCGCAGTACGCCCCCAATCGAATTTGAAGCAAAAACTTGAAAACAAAATTTTTTTACAATTTTTGCAATTTTTCGCCAATTTAGGGGTACTTTCAACCCTTTACGGGTACCCCTTACCATTAAGCTCGCCTAAATTTAGTATAAATCTACCCCCTTCGCAAATAAATATTAAAAAAAGTGCATTTCATCGCATTAGTTTTCATTATTATTGAAGTAATCGCGAAAACCCCCTAAAAAGGGGTGTTTTTTGCATTTTTAGGGGTGACGCCCTAATTTTGGGACCGCGGGACCTCGATTTTCGTGATCAGCGACCCCAAAAACGTTTAGGGTTCGATTTTCTTAACGGTGTTATTTTGGAACACCATAACGCGCGTTTTGAATGGACTATAGTCTATGCCGATGCGGATGCAATTATTAATGATCATGAATGTAGCAGGAGCGGAGCATGCATACAGCTGGTGACATATCCAAGCGTACATGCGTTCAATTCGTTGATAAATAATATAGAAGTGTGTGTATGTATTCAAATGCGACCTGACGGAATGTTCCATGAATGGAATGCATGCCACGCAAAGGTCGGGCTACTTTTAACTTTTTCTGTAATGCCGCATTCGAAATATCACACACAAGTATGCACAACAAACACATGCACCTTGCATGCACTCGTTACTTAGATTTTCGGGCTATGTGTGAAAGCCGGGACGAAAAAAAACCATGCAATTTTATGAACCTCTGAATGCAATGCATGTACGCTTGCATATGTCACCAGCTTACTTCCATGAGGCGAATATTTAGATTTTCGTGCCTGTGGCGGTAGTATCAATGCCTGTGGCGGAAGCGTGCATACCCGTGTGGGATGCGCACTTATATGCTATACGTACTAGGTGCACCGCGTGTATGCTTTTAAGAAAATTAACCAATAAAAATTATTTTTACTCGGTTACTTTTAGGTTTTAATGTAAATAGGAATTCATAAATATTTTCAAATAGTATTTGTATCAAGTCCGTCAATAGATTCGTCACTATTCTTCCTTCATCTGTCGTTGGCCTGAATTTTCTCAAGCGTACTATAGATCCGACAGACTTTCCACTATATCTATTGCATATTACTAGCCGTTGGGCACAAAAGTTTTACTTCTAAAGTGTGGTCCTAAGCACACTCATATTTTTTTTGTTTTATGTGATACACTAGAGACTTAGGGAAAGCCCCTTTGTACTGTCGACCATGTATTTATTTTGAAATGTCGAACAGCAGCTCTAGTCGGAAGATAGAGAGAGAAGTGAAGGAAAGAACTGTCACAACCTAGCTGCGGTATTTTTATTTCACTTTTTTTTCCTGTGTGAGGTATTAGGTCCAAAGGTACTGCGGCCATTTAGTTGGCCTATTGTACTACAACCCCCACACCTCATATTTGTAGGCCAGACCGCCTGAACAAGTTCAGCAGTCTGCCTAGTGGTTTGTCGCTTAGACTTGAGTATTCGAGCAGGGACTTCTCGAACAAAGAGACCCTGCTCCTCGCTATTGCAGGGCACTCACAGAGAACATGAAGGCAAAGCCTACATGTAGGGTCCTCCGCCCTTCCTATCTTCCATAAGTGGTAATTTAGGGCACAGTGTCCGGTAATTAAGCCAACAAGTGTCCTAACATCACTCCTACTGTGCCGTAATAATTCCTTGGCCGTCTTAGGGGACGGCCCTGGAAGGAACCGCTTAGAGTTGGCCAGTCCAGGCGCGGACCTCCAGCGTTCAATATGTTTCATCAAGGTCCGATCGGCCAGGGCCCTTTGCAGCAAGCTGGACGGTGCCCCAATAGCCGGCTCTGGACCAATGAATTCTAAATCAGAGCCCTGTTTAGCCAGGCCATCCGCACTTTCATTGCCTTCGAAGCCCCGGTGACCCGGGACCCGGGACCCAGACAAGTGTAATTTGATTGAGAACGCCCAACTCATGAAGAGCACGTTGGCAGTCCCAAACTAATTTCGACTTGGTCCTACGGGACCTTATCGCTCTAATTGCCGCTTGGCTATCAGAGAAGATAAAAATCCGTTTATTTTGGTAGGCCCTTCTTAAGTTCTCATGAGTGCAAGCCAGAATAGCGTACACCTCTGCTTGAAAGACAGTTGCCAGAGTGCCTAGACTTATAGCCTTGTTGAATCTGGGACTTTCACTCCAGATTCCTGCGCCTACACCTGTCTCCGTTTTAGAGCCATCCGTGTACCATACTAGCCCGCCCGGCAAAACTTTAGGAAAAGTCCAGGTAAGCCTTTCCTGTATATGTACAGAAGGTTGCTTAAATTTTGAGATTTTATAGGGCATGCCGTCCGATAGCATCTTCGCTTCCGGAATCTCTTCTATGATGTTGATTATTATAGAATGTCCTCGCCCAAGACCAGCGCCCAAGTAACCATTCGCTTTCAGCCGCAGCGCCGCGTTTATGGCGGATTTCTCTACCTCAAGGTGGAGGGGTACCAAATTGAGGAGAGTCTCCAGTGCTGCCGTTGGGGAAGTGCGGATGGCCCCAGTGATGGAGAGGCAAGCCATTCTTTGAATTTTGCTTAAAAAGGTTATGGAACCCTTAAGCTTCGTTCTGTGCCACCAAACTAAAGCTCCATAAGTTACCATGGGTCTTATGATGGTGGTGTATATCCAATACATGGTTTTCGGTTGCAAACCCCAGGTGGAACCACAAGCTCTGCGTCACAGTGTCCATATGCTGTTTCCAATTGAGCTTGGCATCTAGCGTCACTCCTAAATATTTGGCTTGTTGTGAAAAGCCTATAGTTCTGCCCGCGAATGTAGGTTCCCAAATTCCCGGTAGTGATCGTTTCCTGGTGAAAGGAACTAGGATCGTTTTGTCGGGATTGGCTTTTAGACCTACACTCTCGCACCAGCTAGAGACCAGATCAAGTGCCTGCTGCAGGAGCCTTGACATGGCGTCTGCAGATTCACCTGTAATTACTATGACGACATCGTCAGCGTAACCTTGGGCGAAAATGTTTCGACCGTTGAGCAGCTCGAGGAGTTCATCTACAACAAGGCACCAGAGAGTGCGTGAGAGTGTTTTGTGAACTTGATAATGCACTAGTCGCGTATTGCGAAGCTCCAGTTTTTTAAAGCTTTCCGCTGTTTATTCCGAGTCTAATTTATTCCAACTTGTTATTTTTCGATCTCTTAATAATTTGCTATCCTGTAGTCGGGAACATATCGTGTCAGTGCGCTCTGGGTTGATATAAAATCTACCTAAAATAATCAAAATGTCAAAAACGCATCAACTTCGATCGGGCAAAGGAAATGCTGATAATACTGTTAGAAGCAACACTCCGGAGGTCAATACTCGCAGACGTAATGACACCAGCAGCTGTAATACTCCTAGGTCTACATCTGTAGCTGACCCCGAACACAGCTTCGAGCTGCTTGAAAAGAAGCTGATGTCAAGCATTAATCGGCTGCTTGATGAAAAGTTTGCTGCTTTCGATGACAGGATTAAAATCGAGCTGTCCCGGCTGTCGGCGCAAATTGACGAGGTGAGCAGCACATTTAATAATCAAATAGCAAAGCTGCGAGACGAGGTTGAGACTGTGCAGCATGACTTAGCCACAGTCTCGAATGAACTGGAGGATCTACGTCGCCAGTCTAGGCTCCAAGATTTAGTCTTGCGCGGCATTCCGTCTAGTGAGGGTGAAAATCCTAGACTGATTTTGAATGCTGTTGCGTCAACTATTGGACACGATCTCTCCCCTTATGTCCATGTCTTCCGTCCACAACAGAGTCGTGGCTCCGCCACACAGTCTGCGACCATCAGGAAAGAGAGTTTACCTATACTTATTGCTAAATTCCCGTCTGCCAATGAGCAGCTGGAATTTTTGAAAAAAAGTCGTCAACATGGGACGTTAAGTTTGAAAAAACTAAACCTTGGGTTCGCCACTGACAGTGTGGTTCGTGTTACGGAAAGTTTGACGTCGAAGAATAATGACATATATCAGACGACACGTAAACTTCTTAAGAGGAATCTCGTCACCTCTGTATTTACCAGGCGTGGCCATGTTTATGTCCAATTCGAACGTAATCAGCAGCCGCGCAGATTCACCTCGGCCCTGGACCTAAAAGACTGTGTTGGCTCTCCTCTATGAGATTATGAATATGTGCTTGGAACTTCCTGATCTCACCATGGAGCTGTTCTTATGAATGCGTACATGAATTTAGTTGTTCTAAATAACTTAATTTTTATTATTATTATTATTTTTATTATTATTTTTATTATTATTTTTATTACTATTGTTATTGTTATTATTAATGTTTTCTTTTTCTTTCTTCCTTTTTCACATTTATTTATATTTAATTTTGTTTTGATTTTACATTTAATTTTTAGTTATAAGTTAACTCTTTCTTTTATGATCTTTGTTACATATTTTTTTTCCTTCTTTCTTTTCTTTTCTCTTCTCGTACTTATATTCTACCTCATGTTTGCTTTTGTGCTTGTGACTGTGCATCTTAATAGTCTCTATTACTAATAATTCTGCTGATCGAGTGCACTTTGAGGGAATGCTACTTAACATCCTTTGTTCCTCATCCTCTGGGCTGAACTTATGCGTTCTGAATGCTAGGAGTTTAAAAAATAAAATGGAGGAGCTGAGATATATGTTTGAACATACGAAAATGCACGTCCTTCTGGTAAGTGAAACTTGGTTGAAACCAGAAATTCCCTCATCCTTTGTTTCATTTCCAAATTTTACGATGCATCGTAACGATCGCATTGATCGTGCCGGTGGTGGTGTTGCCATATATGTAAACTCTTCGCTCTCGTCTAGAGTGGTAGGCAAGTCCAGTGGCTCTCATTTTGAGTTCATAGCTGTCGAAATAAAGTCGCACCTTCCTCCTTTTCTTATCGTGATTATAGGAATGTTAGTTCTGACCTGCTTTCTGAAGTCGCATCCTCTATGCCCTGGAGTGTTATCTACAACACAACTTCTGTTGACACCAAAGTCGATATCTTGACCTCATTCATTTTATCTGCTTATGATCAATGTGTACCCCTTGTTACAAGAGCACGTAGTCCCTCCTCTCCTTGTCCCTGGCTCTCTCGTGAAGTCCGTGACCTTATAATTCAGCGGGAGCTCTTGTATAGACGCTATCGCAGGACTAGGAATCTCAGTTACCGTAATGACTACAAACAGCTTCGAAACCTCATAAATAGCAAGGTTAAATCTTTGAAGCGTGAGTACTATTCTCGTAAGCTTGACCCAAAACTAAATTCTAAAGAGCTTTGGGCTAATCTTCGTTCGCTGGGCATTCATGCTCCTGCGGTAGTCCCGTTTGAGGCTGATGTGAACCTTCTCAATTCATCTTTCATTCAGTCTACCCCTACCTCTGCATCCACCTCCTTTCCTAGTCCTTTCTGCTTTGACTCACTTAGTTCTGATGGTTTTAACTTCCGCTGTGTCGACTCGCTTGAAGTCCTTGAGATATTGCTATCTATTTCTTCTAATAGCATAGGCTGTGATGAGCTTTCCCCCCGCTTTCTTAAGCTACTCTTGCCACTAATCGTGGAAACTATCACGCATATCTACAATTACTGCCTGACAACTTCTCAAGTTCCCTCGCTTTGGAAGAAAGCCAGAGTCATTCCCTTACCTAAAAAGTCCTCTCCTGCTGACTTAACAGATTTTCGTCCTATCAGTATTCTTCCCTTCCTTGCCAAAGGCTTTGAAAAAATTGTGTATACCCAAGTTCTGCAACATCTTGAATATAATAACCTCATCTCTAAATTCCAATCCGGCTTTCGTAGATCCCATAGCTGTGAAACAGCTGTATTAAAGGTAACGACTGACTTGCGCTCTGCGATCGACAAGGGTGATATTGCGATTCTGGTTCTTCTGGATTTCTCTAAGGCTTTCGATTCTGTGGTTCACTCTCTTCTGCTCTCCAAACTTAGCCAACTCTACCACTTTTCTTCCTCTGCTATTCGACTTTTCTATTCTCTTCTCTCTAATAGACTTCAGTGTGTCCGCCATAACAATGTTGAATCCTCGTTTCTACCTGTGCCTTTGGGAGTTCCGCAAGGCTCTATACTTGGCCCTCTTCTTTTTTCGCTATATGTCAATGATCTTCCCTCTGTTATCCATCGTTCCTCCTTTCATCTATATGCTGATGATCTCCAGCTGTATACATCATGTCCTCCTAGTCAGCTTGAACTCTGTATTTCGGATTTCAATGATACTTTATCCCAAATTAATGAATGGTGCTCTTTCAATTTCCTTAAACTCAATCCTAATAAATCCCAAGTACTATTTCTTAGTCGTCGCTCTTTGTCCACTGACAACATCCCATCTCTCTTACTTAATAATACCCCTCTTCCTATTGTTGACTGTATAAATAATCTTGGTATTGTTATTAACTCCAAACTATCCTGTTGCAAACATGTTTCACTTATGATCTCCAAGATCTATGGCACTTTACGCAAACTCTGGCTATATTCTAGTCTTTTATCGCCATCTATTCGCCTCAAACTTGTTAAGTCCCTCGTTCTACCTCATTTCCTCTATGGTGCCCTTGTATATATATCCCTCGATTCATCCTGCCGTCAGCGGCTCCAAGTTGCTTTTAACGATTGTTTAAGGTTTATTTTTCACATGCGGAGGTCTGATCATGTGTCTGGTGTGCAAAATTCCTTGCTGGGTTGCGGCCTTTTTCACTTTATTGATGTTATGGCATTGGTCCTCCTGCATAAAGTTCTCCGTACTAACAGTCCGTCTTATCTTTCCGACTTCCTTACGCCCCTCCAATCCCTGCGGTCAATTAAATTTCTCATTCCCGCACATTTCTCCTTAATTGGTAGTCGTTCTTTCTTTGTGCACTCGCTCAGGCTCTGGAATAGTCTTCCTAACTACATCCAAAGAATAGGCACAGTCACAGCATTCAGAAGGCAAGCATCTCTTTTTCTTTCTTCTTCTTCTCTCTAGTAGTTCTAATCTTTCTCTTCTTTACTTCCACATATTCTTGTCCTATCTTAGTAAAGTTTTTTATTACTATTTTCATTCTCTCTGTTCTCTTTCCTCTCTATGATCTTTACTTCAAAATATTTTCTTTCTTTTCTCTATTTTCCCCTCTTCTTAGTTTATTAAGTTTAGATTAGTTTATATGTATATTAAAATTTATTTTTATCAATTTATTGTTCTATGTACTCTAAAAGATGTAAGTCTTGTGTACATCCCTATTCAATATGAAATAAATAAATAAATAAATAAGTGGGGATTAAACTCCTCCCTGCGGGCAGCCTCCTGCTATAGTGCCCTCCAGAGACCCCTCAACATGAGAAACAATTAGTTTGCGAGTTCTCAGCATAGAGTCAATCCAGTTGCAGAAAGTGCTACTTAGACTGTGTCTACTTAGAGCCCTAGCTATAGTATCAAAGGATGTGTTGTCAAAGGCTCCCTCGATATCGAGGAAGGCCGTCAGCGCAACTCCTTTGTTTAGAGCTGCATGTTCAAGCCTGAGCACCAGATTGTGCAGTGCTGTCTCAGTAGACTTGCCCGCCTGGTACGCATGCTGATAGGAGCATAGTGGTTGGCTTTGAAGATAAGTTTCCCTTATCGCCCGGTCGACAATTTTCTCCATTGTCTTCAAGGCAAAAGACGAGAGACTTATCGGCCTGAAAGATTTAGTCAGGGTGTAATCCGAACGCCCTGGCTTAGGTATAAATGTTATGTTGACGTTCCTCCAGACGGATGGGATGTAGCCGTGTGCGAAGGAAGCCCTAAATAATTTGCATAATAAGGGAGTGACTAGGTCGCAGCCCTCCTGTAGCAGAATGGGATAGATTCCGTCTGCTCCAGGGGACTTGTATGGTTTGAACGATCTAATCGCCTCCCTAATAGCTTCATGGTTGAACAAGGTATTTGCTTCTGTCCAGGCGGCTTTGGGCACTTTAGAAAGTTATTATAGAATGCTCATTCGTTAATAATAGTTTTATTCTTCTACTTTATAATTTTATCTTGCCGACACGAGGAGCTAAGCGGAAGTGGATCACTTGCCCCATGTATATAATAACTTGGGTGCGTTCACTTCTGCTACAGTTATATGAGCTCGGAAACACCGACTGCGGAAGACAGTTCCAGTTGCTAGCGAGCTACATTCCTTCGGTGGCTTAAAGGGTCGATGGAGGAGCAACCAGTGCTATCGCCAATGAGTTTGATGGCGCAGTTTTGCACCTTGTCCGACCCAGGCAAGGTGGTTTTGGTGGAGCCCGCCCAGATGCACGAGTTGTATTCAATGTGTAGGATTTGTAGATTGTGGCTAAGGCAGCTGGCTGAAGGAGGAATTTGCATCTTTTAAGGAATCCGATTTGAAATATGTGACTATTCCATTGCATATCATTGGATAGGGTCACGCCCTGGATTCTAAGAGATGGGTCAGCTGTTAGGTTATCCTCGCAGCGAAAGAGAGCAGGTTAGAGGATCGATCCTTGGGAACGCCGACCAAGATGGAGAGTGGGTTGGATTCAACCCCATCCAACACTGCGTTGAATGAACGGCCAGAAAAAAAGCTCTCAATACAGCTCATAAGAATGCCATGCGGGATGCCTTACTCTGCAAAAAGACTTGGAAATATCTAGAGCAACCAGACCAGACTCACCGGAGCTATGAATACTTCGGTCTAGATGCTCGGTCAAACACACAAAAAGGTCGCCAGTAGACCTTTTTAGTCTAAAGCCGTACTGCCTGTCGTGTATAATTTGGTTAGATTCTAGATATTACATCAGCTTTCTTTTAATTATTGTCTCCATTATTTTAGGTGGTTTCCAAGAGTTGGAATAAACTCCGGAGAAGTATGACAGTGCAAAAAGTTGGCGCAGGGGTTTAACCAAAGGTGAGGCACATTTTTGAGTACCATAGGGGGAATATTATCTGGGCCAGCGGATTAATTGACGACAAGCTCTTTGAAACATTTATACTGGGCATTGCGATCGAGGACTGATGGTGACGTTTATTTTAGGCATTCTACATTTAAAAAATTAAATCAGTTTTTTTACCTGAAACGTAAAAATCTGCCCTCGTTGTGGTATTCCCAGGGCTAACAGCGACCTTGTTTTATACGAAGGATTGATGAGAAACTTACATCGGTCCAGCACCGGGGAAGGTGTGCGACTGCCTATCTAAGACCATGCCTACTACAAGAGACACCGATAGTAGTGTCAAATTCCTACTAACTAAACTCACCCAACCTGTATTTCAACCGTTCAAGTCCAGACCGTTAAGAGCCGTAAAGGCATTACTTCAACCTGACATCATCACAATGACCCTTAAAAGGGGATACCTCGAAGGTGCCCACCAGAGCCGGAATAGTCTAGCCGTCTACATACCTAGCTGCTATATCTCCTTGAATCTCGTTGCCTGTCTCTGTTTCTTTGGATTTTTAAATGGTTAAGCTTCTGGTGGATGGCCACTTCCATCATTCTCCACATATTCTCCGAACTTATCATTTCATCCACGGTGTTCTTAGGTGTTAGCTGCACCTCAGCAACTGCTTCCCACAAACCCCTGTGCTACGAAAACCTCGGACATTTAAAGAGCACATGCTCCGTGTCCTCTTTATCGTCTGGGCGTTCTGGCCATTCTTCGTCAAACATGAAGCGGTGAAGGTATGCGCTACAACGTCGAAAGCCGCTGCCCGCACTGGCGCGGCATGCAATAGAACGGAACTAACCACTTTCGTAACAACAAAGCGTGGGCTTAGTCTGGAGCCACCTATGTTGCATCCTCGCTGATGGTGAATGCTTTTGCCGCCATCGAAATCGAGTCTTGGGTCAATCATCACTCCTAAATCCCTAAGAAAGGGCTGCGAATGGATAACCTGGTCACCTACTTTCACCGCTATAGTCTCCACCTTTCTTCGTTAGTAGATTACCGCTACCTTCCGTTTTGTGATTTGCTATTATACCAAGGTTCTCGAGCCACGTCTCCATCTACCTTATCGCTATGTTCTCGAATATCTTTCGTCGAAACGCTTTCCTACTACGGCGACCCCAATGCCATCGGCATACAAAATTGCAACCGTTTCTCGCGGGAGGTGTAGCCCCAGTATTTCATCGTACTAGATGATGCACAGGAGGGGACCAAGAAGAGAGCCTTGAGGGACTCCGCAGGTTGTTATTTACTCCCACACTCCCTCATCTGACTAGTAGTATACTTAGGTGTATCCAGCTTTATCAACGCCTCAATGATCTTACTCCACCCCGCAGTGTAATAAGCATTTTTCACGGATTATCAATGCGCAACTCTTATTTGCATCCATTGCGGCCCAGGCTACGCTAGTCATCATATTGACAGAATCCGTTACCGATCTAGCCTTCTTGAAGGCAAATTTTCTTACCGACAAGCCTACTTCCCTCTCAGCGCTTGGGAGTAATCTGTTATGTATCTCCATTCCAAAACGTTTGCCTTTAGCAGGCATATGGGCCTATAGGCTGACGGCTTCGCTGGGGCTTACCCGGTTTGGGACGATTATTAACTTTTAACGCTTCTATTTTTCAGAGCACACTCCTTCAGGCATAGTGTGAGTACTTAGGCGAACTCACCAAACTAGTTGGCTGTCAACTGAAATAGTATTAAAAAATTGGCGAATTTATTCTAATCCCCTTTTAAAGGTGTCAAAGTACCCGTAAACTAATTTTCTATTTTTGCCCGGAGTAAATAACATACAAAAAAAAATTTAAATTTGAATCGTAAACGATATATATACTGAGGATTTGATAAGACAAACACCGTTTTGAGAGCCCGGTTCGATGCTCTCATTGGACTTCGGCCTTTAGATCCCGCGTTGAGATTTTTCAGATTTTCTATTATTTATGAAATGTATTTTGTGTACTTTATGGAAATTGATAATCACAGGTAAAACGAAGAGTAATGTAATATAGCCATAGAAGGAGTGCTCACTATTCTTTGTCATAGATAGGGTGCGATTTGAGCTGTGTGTTGTCTGTCAATCAGTAACTGCTTTAGAGTGTATTGCTAAAACTGACAAAAGGCCTGACTGTGGATAGGTTCTGGATAGACGAATAAAAAATCGTATTGTTGTAGGGAGCATCGTAACGGCTTAGCCGCTAGGGCGTTTTGGAATTTTTTGGTACAGGTTTACATAACACCCTGTATTTATGTAACACAATGGGCTATTTTCACAAATATGTTAGCAATCTATGCAGAATATTCCCACCTATCTAAATCCGTTGTCTAAACGTAATAGAAACCATAGCGGATTGTACTAAATATTTTATGTTACGTTCTCGTAAAAGTCTCCATAAAATAATTTTATGGACCATGATAAAATACAAATTTTTAAAATATTTTATTTTCATTTTATGAAGAGTTAATTTTATCCCACCAAAAAAACATTAAAAATGTGAATTAGAAGTTCGTGGGCGCGAAATTATTTATTGGGACAGTTTAAAACACACACTTATAACAAAAAAAGTGGTATGGATTTGTCAAGATGAATCGTTAATAGCATGAAATAATTAAACACGTGCATTTACGAACGAATTCAAAGGAATAATTATACAACTGCCAATTTTTATTTAAAACTCAATAAAGTATTATCAACCGCGAAAAAGTTCGTTGTATACCTAGCATGAATCTTCGATGTCCTTCGAAATGTAACAAATTTTATTAGAAACACTATAGACTGAGCCACACTGAATTCGTTCGTAAATGCACGTGTTTAATTATTTCATGCTATTAACGATTCATCTTGACTAATCCATACCACTTTTTTTGTTATAAGTGTGTGTTTTAAACTGTCCCAATAAATAATTTCGCGCCAACGAACTTCTAATTCACATTTTTAATGTTTTTTTGGTGGGATATCACCCTTTTTTGTTTTAATACATTCTAAAATAAAAAATAAATAATCTTTTGTATAAAGAAATATTATGTATTTAATTGTTCATTATTTTTTTTTACTTATTTTATAAGTAGGTACATAATAACAAAATGCAGAAATTCAAATTAATATTATTGCCTTTATAAAAAATAAACATAAGATCCTTTCGCGTTTCTCGGCCAAGATTTTTCCTGCACTATGGAATCATTGATCCATAACCAACTCGATTTTTGCATCAACATGCTGATGTAATGACATTTTTTCTGTATGGAATATAACACTAATCACTTCATAATTTGAACCTCCTATATGCAATATTGCAGAAGTGACAGCTTTGATATCGCATTGCTCAATTTTAATAAGCTTTTTATTATTCAGTTCGAATAATTTTAGTTGTATGAAGAGAACAGGTGCTACAAAAATTATTTCCGATTTACGAAACTTTTGAGTGTACGAACGACTAACCATTTTTATATGAACACTTTTTGCTAATCATCGAATACCATCTGGCATCAACAATGCGAGTGCAAATTGGTATTATGGTATTCTACTTATGATAACCTTTCAATTGATACCCATGTCGAGGGGTGGTGAAGAAATAGTAATCCGCCCTCTTGCGTCGGCCGCCATGGATCTCCAAATATTGAGTATACTATATCGCTTATGGTATTCTACTTATGATACCCTATCAATTGATACCCATGTCAAGGGGGCGGTGGAGAAATGGTAATTCATCCTATTGAGATGGTCGCCGTGGATCTATATTGTTTATTGTATTTTTCTTATCATTCCATTTGATATACTGAGTTTACTATATTGAGTTTACTATATTGCTTATTGTATTCTACTTATCATTCCATTTAGTTTGATACCCATGTCGAAGGGGTTGTGAAGAAAATGGTGATCCGCCCTCTTGAGATGACCGCAATGGATCTAACCATAAATTGAGTTTACTATATCGCTTCTGGTATTCTACTCATGATACCCTTTCAATTGATACCCATGTGGAGGGGGTGGTGAAGAAGTGGTAATCCGCCCTCTTGAGTCCGCCGATATGGATTTTGCGACATAGCTTATTGTATTCTACTTATCATACCCTTTCATTTGATACCCATGTCGAGGGGGTGGTGAAGAAAATGGTAATGTGTCCTCTTGAGATGGCCGCGGTGGATCTTACTATTTATTGAGTATACTATATTGCTTATTGTATTCTACTTACCATTCCATTTTGTTTGATACCCATGTCGAAGGGGCTGTGAAGAAAATGGTAATCCGCTCTCTTGAGATGACCGCCATGGATCTAACCATATATTGAGCATACTATATCGCTTCTGGTATTCTACTTACGATACCCTTTCAATTGACACCCATGTTGAGGAGGTGGTGAAGAAGTGGTAATCCGCCCTCTTGAGACCGCGGATATGGATTTTACGACATAGCTTATTGTATTCTACTTATCATACCATTTCATTTGATACCTATGTCGAGGGAGTGGTGAAGAAAATGGTAATGTGTCCTCTTGAGATGGCCCCGGTGGATCTTACTATTTATTGAGTATACTATATTGCTTATTGTATTCTACTTATCATACCCTTTCATTTGATACCCATGTCGAGGGGGTTGTGAAGAAAATGGTAATGCGTCCTTTTGAGATGGCCGCGGTGGATCTTACTATTTATTGAGTTTACTATATTGCTTATTGTATTCTACTTATCCTTCCATTTCGTTTGATACCCATGTCGAAGGGGTTGTTAAGAAAATGGTAATCCGCCCTCTTGAGATGACCGCCATGGATCTAACCATATATTGAGTATACTATATCGCTTCTGGTATTCTACTTATGATATCCTTTCAATTGATACCCATGTTGAGGGGGTGGTGAAGAAGTGGTAATCCGCCCTCTTGAGACCGCCGATATGGATTTTAAGACATAGCTTATTGTATTCTACTTATCATACCCTTTCATTTGATACCCGTGACGAGGGGGT
Organism: Thereva unica; assembly: GCA_949987705.1. Taxonomy (NCBI): domain Eukaryota; kingdom Metazoa; phylum Arthropoda; class Insecta; order Diptera; family Therevidae; genus Thereva; species Thereva unica. The sequence continues at coordinate 62,481,216 of OX465284.1, forward strand.
AATGAAGAAAATGGTAATGTGTCCTTTTGAGATGCCGCGGTGGATCTTACTATTTATTGAGTATACTATATATTCCTTATTGTATTCTACTTATCATTCCATTTCGTTTGATACCCATGTCGAAGGGGTTGTGAAGAAAATGGTAATCCGCCCTCTTGAGATGACCGCCATGGACCTAACCATATATTGAGTATACTATTTCGCTCCTGGTATTCTACTTATGATACCCTTTCAATTGATACCCATGTTGAGGGGGTGGTGCAGAAGTGGTAATCCGCCCTCTTGAGACCGCGGATGTGGATTTTACGACATATGTAGCTTATTGTATTCTACTTATCATACCATTTCATTTGATACCTATGTCGAGGCAGTGGTGAAGAAAATGGTAATGTGTCCTCTTGAGATGGCCCCGGTGGATCTTACTATTTATTGAGTTTACTATATTGCTTATTGTATTCTACTTATCATACCCTTTCATTTGATACCCATGTCGAGGGGGTTGTGAAGAAAATGGTAATGCGTCCTTTTGAGATGGCCGCGGTGGATCTTACTATTTATTGAGTTTACTATATTGCTTATTGTATTCTACTTATCCTTCCATTTCGTTTGATACCCATGTCGAAGGGGTTGTGAAGAAAATGGTAATGCGTCCTCTTGCGGTAGCCTCGGTGGATCTAACTATTTATTGAGTATACTATATTGCTTATTGTATTCTACTTATCATATCCTTTCATTTGATACTCATGTCGAGGGGGTTGTGAAGAAAATGGTAATCCGCCCTCTTGAAACGCGTACCATGACGCACTTTTTGTTAGTCATCGAAATGATAGGGAATGCTATTTGACATCAACAGTGCTGGATTTGACTAACTTGTAACGAATATGTCATATTTTTAGAAATAAATTACGATTACGAACTCGGCATTCGGTATTTCAAAATTTTACTGTACATTTGTACTGTGAACTACATATGTTTTTTAAAGTACCTAACGCAATCTGATACCATAGTTGCGACTAACCACTTTAAATGAATACATTTTGTTAATCATCTAATGCCATCTGGCATCAACAGTGCGAGTAAACCCTTTTTGACTAACTAGTAGCACTATCTCATTTATTGAGCAATTGAAATAACTTAGAGCGCCATCTGACAGAATAATTTTTAGTACCCACATTTTTAGACTGAAGGAGAAGAAAAAAGTTCGATTCGAAATTCGAAAAAATGTAAAAATAAAGAAAACGAAGAATGATAGGAAAAAAAATTCATGGAATTATAAATTATTTATGTTTTGGTTATCGGTTACAAATGTAAAATTACTTATATTGCTTTTAAAAAGGTGATAAATAGCATAATTTTATAAAAAAAACACCTTGTTTTCTATGTTTAGGCGTAAATAAGGTATTAGCTGTTTGCCCTTACGAACTCGGCAAACTACCGCTTGCCTTGATCACGATAAAATAACATAAAATATTATTTCATGAAAAAGTATAGTAGAATAGGACGCATTATATTAATCAAAACCAATCTTGTAAACAAATTGAAAAAAATCGAAACCGGATGAAATTTATATTAAAAAAAAACTACTATATTTTACCGAAGAACTTTAGCGCGGCGCCCTTCTTCTTCTTCTTTGATCCATTAGCTGGCGGTCCGAGCGGGACGTCCCCGCAACGGACACGCTGCTGTCGGTGCCGCTGGGTCCCGAACTCTATTCACGATTCGCTTCCATTCTTCTCGGTTTTTGGCGGTGTCTCGAGCCTCGGTAACTGATAATCGTTGATTCTTTAAGTCACCCTCGATATTCTTCAACCAGGTTTTCTTCGGTGCCGATCGCTGTATTCTCCAGTCTGCAGGACGGTCTCGCCAGAGAAGTTTACGTGGCAAGCGGTTATCATCCATTCGGCAAACATGTCCAAACCACCGTAGTCGACGTTTTTGCATTTCTTCTTCGATCAGTGTTTGCTGATCGCATCTTTGTCTGACAACCTCGTTTCGAAGGCGATCACGGAGTGAGACACGGAGGATCTGCCTCAAACATCGCATTTGGAAGACCTCGAGCTTCTTAACGTCCGGTTTGAGCAGTGTCCACGTTTCAGATCCATAAAGAAGAATCGGAAGAATCAACGTTTGGTAAAGACGTAGTTTTGTTTTGATGGAGATATTTGCTCGTTTCCATATGCACCACTTGAGCGAGGCGAATATTGCTGTTGCCTGGCCGATACGGCTGTGAACGTCGGCCGTCGATGCTACTTTCGTGTCCTCAACCAATGATCCCAAATATTTGAACCTTGGAACCTGTTCGATTTGGGTTCCATCGAGGTGAACACTGGCTCTTGATCCATCCGTTGTGAGCACTTTGGTCTTTTCCGCATTGATTTTTAACCCGTATGATTGGGCGATGCGGGAAATATCGTATAAGATGTCCGTTGCTTCGGCATCCGTGTCGGCGCCCTAATCAAGAATAGATTTGGGAACAACAAACTTAGTAAAATGCAAATGACGGTTTTAAAATTTATTTATTTTTTAATTTATTTGGCCTCCGATACCGACCTTCATCCCCTATTTCAGCCCATTGTAGCTCGAAATTTCATAACGCTTGAACAAATAATAATATATATCCTATCATGTGGCTAAATATAGAGTTTCATGGTTTTATTTTCATCCTCTATTTTAGAGGCGGCGAACCTTTTTCAGTATTCGTGCCAAAAAAGAAATACAATCTATTTTTATAAAAATACTGACCTGCAAGCTTTATTGAATAACGGTTTTTTTGCGAATTAGAATTAGATCTTTTAGATTAGGAATAAATAGGAATATACACCTTATTATTGTCAAGTGAGGCTAGAAGGACAGCGTCTTTTTAGATTATTTTCAGTCCGTATTTAAGCATTCTACCTATCCTCTCAAAACAACCTAAACGCTGCACGAGCGAATTTCCGAGGGCCAACTAATTTTCCACCCCTTCAAGTCCCGTTTCCCTACATAATGTAGCCTATGTTCTTCTCCAAGGTGTAATCTATCTCTGCACCTAATTTCATCTAAATTGGTTCAGCGATTTAGGACAAAGTTACTTTTACATTTATAATATTAGTAGGGACTCTACTTCATAATTTTATTTATTTTTTTCAATTAGTTATTCAGCGGTTATTTCCAGTTTTAGTTTCTTTTTTCCTTTTTCATTTATTGCTGTTAATTATATTTAATATATTAGTTCTGTTAGTATTATTTTATAACTAGCAAAAAAACAGCGTGCGTCGCAACGCCTTAAAATAATGAAAAAAGGGATAAATCTGTAAAAACCGGCCACTGCAACTGAAGGAAGTCTGAATGAAGGTTTTTTTTATTTTGCGTACAATTAAAAATGCTTTTGGTTTTTTATTTACATTTATGCGTGATTGTTTTGTAATCAAATTGTTTTACAAGTAGTTTTATTACTTCAATTTCGTTTACAAGTAATCAAAAATATTGTTTGTCCCACTGGAACGCTTTCGTTTTTTTAAGCTATTTGTTTTTATTTTCTACTTTTTGGTCTGCTATAACTCCTCCGCCATTTGGTGTTGGCCGCCATATTATATTTCAAATGACATAACTGTATTCTGCCTGTCATATCCTTTAGTTTAATACCCATGTGCGGTGGTCGGCGAACACAATTGCTAAAATCGGCCGCCAAATTGCATTGTCATGAGAACTACGAGTATACTTATGTGCAAAATTTTAAATTGATCGGTTGTGTGAAAGTGGGTCAAAATTAAGTTGCACGATTTGAACTAAACAAACTACAAACATTGAAAGCTTAAAATCTTTATTTTCATACAAAACGGTCAGATTGCATTATCACGCGAACTACGTATGTGTGCAAAATTTGAAATTGATCGGATTTTCAACATTTTAGTCGCCCGCCATTTTGAATTTGGAATGACGTGCTAATTGTGTTCCACCTGTCACGCCCTTTCATTTGATAGCTATGTCAGGGGTCCGGGCCACAATTGCAAAAATCGGCCGCCATCTTGGAGCCGCTATCTTTTTTTCATAAAAAATGCATTGCATTGTCACGCGAGCTATACAAATGTACAGAATTTTAAGTTGAATTTAGTATGTTTTCCGTCATTTTGTGTTGGATGCAGAAAAAAATTACCACATACGTAGGCGCACACACACACAAACACGCCCACACAAATGCACGAACACACACACACATATTTCTTCTCAAATTTTTGCTTAAAGTGCTATTGGGAGCTTGAACAATGAAAATACGTTGAAAATTCAGATGACGGTCAGATAACTTTACTTCTTTCTTTATAAAAATTACCTGCTCCTCCCTCCTGCCATCTCTTTCTTTACTGAAGTCAGAGGTCTGTCGTAGTGGTAGTGGATGGGAGTCTGCCTGCCTGCCATTCTTCGCCCCCTATCTTTCCGACTAGAGCTTGCTGTCCGAGACTTTGCACTGAATAATATAACCGTTGACACTAAATACGCCAGGTAAAAAGTGCCTTGCTTTTACTTCTCCATAGACTCATTGAGGAACCGTCGGAATGTAGCGTCTCTGTCAAAACATTTTCGCAACCGCTATTGTTATATAATGAAACTAACCCACAGGAAAAACCGTCACTTACTGCAGCACTCCTTCTGGAACACACTACTGTCTAGAATTTTATTTTTAAATCCATACTGTGGAAAAATATCCCGCAATCAGTTTTTCCGTTTTCGTAAATAATTCAAACGTAAGTTTATTGATGTCTACTCAAGCCTCTCCCATAAACCCTTTAACTTATTCTATCCAAACATCTAACCTTCAAATAAACCTTACTACTACCTAATAGATGGTATCAGATGGAGACGGACGGATAAAGCCTTTTTATGAACTTTTTTCTCAAAAATCTAAAACCTGTTACTAAAGTACACTCTTAAGATGTCAGCCTTGTCTTATTAAAATTTACATGTGTGAAGAACACTGAATTCTGACGACCAGTTTAAGAATGATTTTATTAACTTTCACAGTCCACTTCAATTAATTTCTACATCTCTAAAAATAATAATTTTCACATTTTACTTACGCCTAAAGCTAAAAGGGCATGCCTCCATGCCTCATGTCATTAGTTCAATATCAAATAAAACTGTTTCATCACGACTCCACAATATCATTACTAAACGAAGTAGAGTAGAAGTTTTCTTATCCAACCCTCAAATTCCAAAAAATATGCTGAATGACATTCAATCAAATTTGGAGTCAATGAATCGCACGAATCCTGGCCGGATCCCGTGATTTCCTTACGTAAGCAAAAACGGAGAAAGTAAAAAGGAAAAAAATAGATAGATAAAATATGCCAGCAACTGGAACTAAAAGACGAAGGAACAAAAGAGAAACTTTACGAGGACGAAAGATTCAGGATTCTATAATTCTATAAGAGCGACGCCTGTGGCACTATAAGTAAAAAAGGCAAATTGCCGCGTGCAACAACAAACTACTAAAGAGGCTGATCCTTTCAAGTTCGTCCTTGTTAGACTTCCACGATAAGCTACTTTAATATGAAATTTCTATGGTGGTGTATTTTTTTGTTCATGTCCCTATTTTCTCCAGAGGATTTTTTCAACCTCTATTTTCTTATCTAAAGTTCAGTTGCGTTAGAAGTCGTAAATTTTCAGGTTGATCCCTTCAACAGTCGAAGAGGAGAAAGAAGTTTCATGCCACCCAATGATTTACTGCTGCTTAGCTGGATCACACTGCAAAATTTGATTGATTCACGGACTATTATGGTGTGGGAGATAGAAAATTTTATAGAGGTGGAGGAATTGTTTTTTTTAAGTGTGTTTTGGGGATGCAGGACTAAATATTTCTCATGGTACAAAGTTAAAGGAGTTCGTCAGATTCTGACACTGTTTCTAGACAAAACTTTCTTCAGCCTTTAACAACTATTTTATTTTTATTGTTTACTTAGTTGCAGATTTTATTGCTGCACACTGAGACTCTGTTACTAAAAATAGCGCTGTACAACAGAAAGTAAATACTCCTAGTTATTATTTCAATCAAGATAGAAAAATTTTATCTTTACGTAATAACAATGACTTTTTGGTGTTTGTTTACTGTTTTTAGCTCTTTCAAAAAAAAAGGAAAGCTTATGCAGAGGCTCTGTCCGTCTGTGACCTTCTTTCATCTCTGAAAGTACTGCCGCTACAGACTTGGGCCATGCCTCAAATTGTAGCTCTTGGTCAAAAGACCTAAAACTGAGAAAATGGTCTGGAAATTTCAACCGGAAGTACATATATTTAACAACAAAAAAGAGATTTCGGTAGCCTAGAGGTAACGCGCTGGAATCCTATACCGTTGAACCAAGTTCAATCCTCGGCCGCACAATGGTGAAATACATACATTTTTTTTACTTCGGTGTAACATGTTTTGATTCTATCACTAAATTATATTATTTAATAATGATACTCCGGAGAACATAAACATTTACTTAATTAAAAGTGAAAAAATATCATTTTCTTGATTGCATATCATTTTCTTGCAGCTTTATAAATCATTAAAAAATTTCGCGGAAATAATATAAAGTATTTATTTGTTTATATGGATATTTTATATGCTGTTCATTTTATTAGTTTATAGTCATGTAGGTGGTGCTGTAGACCAAAAAAAAAACTCAATTTTATCGAACTTCACTGTATATCTTGATGTAAACGAAACATTTGGTAGGTTTATGAAAAATGGATAATCACAGTTATTAAAATTATTAGTGAGTGTCAGTAGATATAAAACGAAAATATTTACCAGGGAATATAAACGCTTACTGAAGTGAATGAAAATTTAAAAATTTAATTAACGAACGGTGCATTTAAGACCATCTTTATAGTCCATCACTATAAGGGAGTGATTTTTCTCAGAATTTTTAATATTTTAAAAAAATTTTACCAACGATTTGCCCCATATCTAAAATTTTTTGAAGCCCTTTGTCTAAAAGCATATTTTTAAGTTTTTATTCACTAAATTTGTATGTATCAGAATATCAAAAAAAAAAAAAAAATTATAATAAAAAACTTTCGTCACCAAGAATCGAACCCTGGTCCTTTCGCGCGGCGATCTAGAACTTTCTCAATACTCCAAACACTAACTTGTAAGAATGTGGCAATAAACATATTTATTCATTCTTACGAAAAAAAAACTTACATTCCAATGCTAGTAATGTAATATAGCCATAGATGGAGTGCTCACTATTCTTTGTCATAGATGGGGTGCAATTAAAATATATCAATTCTTTCAAATTCTTGGCGGGTAATTATTGTATAATTCTTTCAGCAACATCTACACGAAAGATGCGTTAGTTATTTGTTGGAACGTTTTCGTGATTCTTCACAATCTCCACCTAATATATTGCCATCCAGTCTCAAGTGTTAATCAACAGAAAGGATACCATGAAAAACCGTAATTAATGGCTAGTCTCTAGACACAACATCCCACTAGTTTATATTGTACTTAGATGGAACCCTGTTCGCCTCGAAAGAAGTAAAAAATTAGTGTACGTAGGACCACACTTTAGAAGTGTTAACTTCTATGGCTAGTCTATATTTCCAAATCAATCTTAATACAGGAGGATAAGGAACAATATATGTATTTTCTTTATAAATATTCTGTTAAAGTTTATTTAATTGTCACTTATATGCACTCACTCCAAAATGTGTTGAAATTTTTTTGGAAAATAAACTATTTTTCCTCACACAAAGATCGGACGATGGATAATGTAGTTTTTAGTAAAAGTAGTAGATAATATATAGTAGATAATATATAGTAATAAATACATAGTACATAGTTCATAGGAAATAAGTATAGTACATAGTACGCAGTGCAGTGCAGAAAGTTTTGCTGTTTTAAACATTGTGCAAATATGCAAAAAAGTCATATTATATTCAGCCAAAGTCACAGATCTAAATATTTATGGGAATCTACTGGATTCAATTTGAATTTTTTCAGAACATTGTATATAATATGCAGTACATTGTATATAGTACGTAATAGATTATATATAATACCTACATAGTAAATATTACATATTATTATTATTATTTATTTGCATTGTTTGTACAAAAGAAAGATTCTTAAATTAGTACAATAAACGAAGGAAAAAAAAACAAAATGGAAAATTCTTCGTCGATGGCTCTACAGCCCAATTCGAGCCTTGGCCTGAATCAGCTTCTTCCTCCAGACGTCTCTCTGCTCCGCAGCTTGTCTCCAGTTTCTTGTGTTAAGCAGTTTTGCTGCATCGGCCTTAACATTATCTTCCCACCTTATCCGTGGTTTGCCAACTGGTCTTTTGCCATCTGGTAGTAGATACAGGGCTTTTTTTGGTATCCTTGAGTCATCCATTCTTTGGACTTCGACCCAACGTAAACCAAGTAGTTTGGCATGGGTCGAAAGTTTACATTCTTTGTATAAGTCGTACAATTCGTGATTGTAGCGTATTCTCCATGCACTGTGTTCATTGATTGGGCCGTATATTCTTCGGAGAACCTTCCTCTCAAATATATCCAGCTTGTCTGCGGATTTCTGGGAGATACTCCAAGCTTCACATCCATACGTAGCTACTGTACGTATGATGGTTTTGTAGATTCTTATTTTAGTTTTTCTGTGGATGTCTCTGGATTTCATTACTGGCAGTAGTGAGAAGCATGTTCTGTTCGCGGCGTTTATTCTTCTTTGTACGTCTATCATTTCAGCGTTGTCTTCGCTGACTGTGGACCCCAGGTAGTTAAATTGGTTTACCCGTTCAAAGTTATATTCCCCCCAGGTGGAAAATGGAAAATTAACAGTAACAAGATAACCTACTTACTAACTAACATTAAAATATATCTTATAATATACATAAATAATAATTTAATTAAAAAAAAAAAAAGATAGAGTAAAAAAAGAAAGATAAAAACAAATTATTATAGAAAGAGCAAAAAGAAAAAAGAGAAAAAAAGGAAAATTAGATTTGCAGTTTGAGAGAACTAGAGTGCAAGCAAATAGATAGATGGATAGTATTTGCATTTCAAGACGGTCTGCCCGTAAGCTATTCAAAAAGACGCCTTTTAAGAACACAGCAAATTGCAAATTATAAGGAAGAGTATTCCAAAGTAGAGCTGCATAAACAAAGTATGAACATTGGGCTAACAAAGAACGAAACCGAGGAATAATTACATTATTATTTCTACGCGATTGCGAGAACTGGAGGTATTCAGAGAGGTAGGAGGGTTTTCGCCGTCTAAGTATATCATGAAAAACCTCAGCAACCTCAAGTCTTTATAAGTTTTTAAGGAACACCCCAAGACATTGGTCACAAAAGGCGTAGTGTGATCATACCGTCGTAGATTATAAACAAAGCATATGCAATCATTGTATGAGACTTCAATTTTCCGAGCACAAGAAGCGTCTAACGAGGGAAAGACTAAGTAGCCATGCATTAGATGGGGCAAGAGTAGCGCTTTTGCTAAGCGTAAACGAAGGGCGCAATTCATCAAGTTTCCATTCAGACGGAGTTTCCTGAGAAGACAATAGGTTTTACTCACTATATAACGGATATGGTCACAACAGGCCATATCATGGTTTAGAGTTATTCCGAGATTTTTAACACGATATACACGGTGAATAGGATTGCCATTTATTTAAAATGACTCTGGGAAAAACCAGTCTGGGGTTAACAGAATTAGCTAAGACTAGATATTGCGACTTGCCTGGATTGAGTTATAGGCGATTAACCGAAGTTCAAAGAAGAACATTTTGTAAGTCCTCGAATAATTTTCGCACTCCTGACACCAATTGGTCCTTAGGCATAGAGAGGTACAGCTGTAGATACATCATCAGCGTACATGTGAATTTTGGAGTTGTTTACTACTGCAGGTCATTAATGAATATACTAAATAGGAGGGGGCAAAGAATGGAACCTTGCGGAGCCCCACAGCAGAGGATGGTAGAGGATGAAGCACGATAATGCACCTGTTACGAACGGTTATTCAACAAACTATGCATTAGCTTGAGAGCAGATTAGGAGAAACTAAACTGTGTGCGGAGCTTTTCGAGAAGTAGGGAGTGGTCAACATTATCAAAAGCCTTGGAAAAGTCTAGTAGTGCAAGATAGCCGACTTGGTTCCCATCTAAGTAGTTCTTAATATCGGTCGTGATTTTAAGAAGTGCAGTATCACAGCTGTGGGATTTTCGAAAACCAGATTGGCAGGGATTTATAAGTTGATAACGTTCACAGAGCTCGACAATTTGAAATGCAATCAGTTTCTCAGCTAAAAACGATAAGATACTAATAGGACGGAAGTCAGCAGGGCGCTCAGGGGAAGAACATTTGGCAACAGGGAGTACAAGGGCATGTTTCCAAGAATTGGGAAATTTGGAAGTAGTAAGGCATGAGTTAATCAAATAAGTTATAATAGGTAATAGACTAGGTAACAATAGTTTAAGAAATCTCGGCGATATCTTGTCGCTCCCTGTAGCATTCGATTGAATGCCATTTATAGCACATAAAACTTCAGCGTGGTTTCACAGCGGAAACTAAATCCATTAGACGACGACAGAGGAACATGCGTAATACGGACAGAGTTACTTTAAGTAAAGTGCGAATTCAGACTTTCGGCATCGAAGTCATGGGCTATAGGCTCTTAACCCTAACCCGTACCCGTAGAGTCGGGTTGAGGCATAGAAATTTCGCTTGGCTTCTTTAATTTTAGCCGTAATTTTCTCCGAGTTGCAGGACACTTCAACGCCCAAGAGGTTTTGGAGTGACATACAATTTTAGCATTGAGGAAATCTTTGATGTATATAGCAACCCCTCCACCAATACGATCCCGACGATCGTTGCGAAACACCCGATAGCCATCAAGGGATATGAAAGAGGATGGAACTGAAGCATTCAACCAAGTTTCGCATACAAGCAATGCATGAATTCCTATATTGAGGAACATTTCCCCAAATTCATGAATTTTGTTTTTCAAACTACGGAAAATTCTAAGTAGTGTTCCTGAAGTGGTCTTGGGTGTTAAATCTTTTGTATTAATATCGAAACTCCAAAACACATCATAATAGTTTAAAATTGTAATTAACTATTTATTATTTTTTAAATTAATTTATATTAATTTATTTTAGTGTTTAATTTATTTTATATAAACGTTTAACTTATATTTTTATATTTAATTTATTTAAAGCTATCGTTATTTTCAACGGTTACATACCACCGGAACGTTATTTATATTTGAGACTACTTACTAATACTATCTGACTGATATATTTTTATTTTTTACATGTCAATAAATTCGTGTAACTATGTTTTTAAACATTCAATACTTATACAGTGTTAGCGTACGTGATTGTGATTTCCCTAAAGTGTATTTTCAAAGTAGTAGTGAAAATCCAAAACGATGACGTAACGCACACTGTACTCCAAAAATGTAAGTACATATATTTGAATTCGATAATTAATAACAACAACTCGTAACAAGAGAAAAACCAAAGTAAAGCGTAGCGACTGCTACATAACTCCCCCTTCAGCGTAGGCGTCCATGAATATACCTAATTAACGAGAATCATGACTGAAAATTTACTCTATAATTGAAACGAAACTCTTTTCTTTGAACTTTGTGTTACCGGCCTATTAGTGTCTTCGTTTCTTTCTATATGTGCCGGTTTTAGCCTATCAATCGATACATTTACTACTATACCGTTAATGTCTATCGAAAAATTTTTATCTCCCCTTTTGATCACTTTATATGGTCCTTCATATGGATTTTGTAACAATCCTCTCATTCTATCTGTCCTCAGGAAAACAAATTCGCAGCCCTCCAATCCCCTTGGCGCAAAGAAACCTTTCTTCTGATCTCGAGAATCCGTTGGAACAATACTCCTCATGTGGTTTCTTAACATTGCCACAAAGTCTGTCGGGTCTGTTACAATCTCTGCGTCCCTTATAAAGAATTCTCCTGGGATTCGTAGCGCTTGACAGTAGAAAGTAGGGCGGTTGAGCGTGGGAAAATTTTTGGGGTCGTGGGAAATAAATTTTGAATTTTAGAGGGGTTATTTTAGGTCGGATGACCTTGAGATGACTTACCTGAGCAGGTGTGTTATCTCTTGGGTGTCATCTTCTTCTTTTGAAGTGTGCCGCGTGGGATTTTTAGATGTTGATGATGACGTCATCCCGGCAGAGATAATTAGCCGATCCTATACTCGAAGCCGACTCCGAAGCCGATTCCGATACCCGAAGCCGATTTTGATACCCGATCCCGATCGATACCCAAAGCCGATTCCAATACTAAGTCGTCAGTTGATTAGTCAGACGTCTCTCTATCGCTGGAAATTTAATGGCAGGGCGATTTGGCCCAGGCATGGCCAGACAGTTTGTGACGTCACCATCGACAGTAGTCTCATATCAAAGTTTGATGTCACCTGACAGTAGTGCCCGAGCGATTTGTGTCTTGTTGAAACTTGATGTTGAGATGACGTGATCGCTTTTTTATGTTTTTTTTTATTTTTTTATTCCTGAAGTTGAAAATGTTTATTTTAAAAAAGTGCTGGGTCCGAGTAGGATTTGATCCCGAGTCCCACAGGCGGTTCATGAAATTAATTGAAGCTTTAGCCAACTAGACCAAGTCCATAGCTTCTGTTGCTTCTTCTAATTGCGTATATGAGCGAGTGGACGGGGTGAAAATAGCATAACAAGCTCAGGGTGCTCAAGTGTATTAGAGTTGAGTGTAGGTTTTAGCTTATAATGTTATGAGTTTTTTTATCAGTAAAAAATTTTAAAAGCGGCATTGTGCATAGTACAGCTTTATATGAGATGTATGTGTGTAAGATATTCGATGATTCCTAATTACTCAATAAGAAGCTCAGAGTAAGGAATATTCTTCGTGAACCACGTACACTTCTGTTAAGAGACTTCATGCAATTTTTCTCCTTTATACACGCCAGGGGTTGCGTATCTCAGTATAACAGCTAAATTTTTTTACTTCAGAACTCAAATGCGAGAATATTTAAGGCAGGATTATGAAGAAGTCCCCGAATTTCGATACTGGGCGATCAGAAATTAGAGCCTCAAAAATGTAAACATAAGAGATCGTGTATGCGTGATCGTTTGCATGGCCAAGTAGTATTTTATCAGTAGAAATAACATGATATTTAAAAAAAAATATTAAGTGGCGTTTGCATAGTACGGGGAATGGGGAGGGAACGGGACACTGTAGTATAAGTTGCGAAATTCTTAGATTTTATTACCAGGCGATCATGAATTAAAAAATAAATTCTATTTTTCCCGTAAATAAGACGGGTAGTGTAAATAGACTGGTCGAGCCCCAGCAGCTAGAATGAGTGTAGATCAAGGGATTGATAAGAGCTATAATACGTCGCGAAGGTCATCGAAATTTTAGACTGTTTGTTCGCTGTCGAACATGGTTTAATGGGTTGATAAGAACGTGACTTAAGAATAGTTTGTCATGTATGTGTTGAATTGTTTTTGTTGTTGTTAGAGTCACGCTTGGGTGTAGAGTAGCTCGTGTGTATGATTCTGTGTATTCAAATAAAAAGCTTTTATTGAGTAGAAAATCTTATTGCTGGATTTATGATTGCCTGGTGTCGAAGAGAAGAATTTGTCGTACAATTTAATGAATAATATTATAAAAAATTTAAAATTGATAATTTTTTATTATTAATAATAACCAACAGTCGATACCATTATTCGATAAAAATATTTATATTACAAATCAAGCAAATACCTGAAAATATTTATTAATACCGTATACAGATCCATCACCCCTGTCTCATCTTACACTTCGTATATCTTCGATATAAATCGTTTTTACATACGAATATAAATCAAATTTACCTAAGATTATTAATATAAAATTGTTTTCATGAGGTCTGTCTAGCCTATTCTTAATTGAACATTCAAAGAGTTCAGACGTTTTAATTTTTACTGAAAAATGACTAAATTTATAATAAGGAAAGAAAGTGAAACATACGTCAGGCGTTTTAATACCCGCGGTCGCAAGGTAGAATTCAAAATCGCCCCTGTGCCCCGAAATGCAGACCCTACCTTATGGTTTAAGACTTCCATAGCAGAAATTTTACAGCATGCTGTAAAGGGACTACAACCAAACGATCAGGTTGGAGTAACTTTTTGTAGTGAAGGTTTTAAGGAGAGAGGGCCGGGGTGGATAAGCTTTAGACCAGCTTTGGAGCTTAAACTAGAAGACGTTTGGGAAATGATATCAAAAATATTTCAAAGCAACTCTGAAGGTACTAGTAAATTCTCTAATATACTAGATTTCATAGAATTTTTTTTTATTTTAGGAACTAGCACTGATACGTTTTGTTTGGGTATTACATCCGTCAGACTACCACATGGGCGAGGAAATAATCGACAAAATAAATACAATACCTTCAATGAAGAATGCTCAATGCGTAGGGGGATAGTAACTATAAATAATAAAGATGGTCTATGCCTTCCACGAGCTCTAGTCGTTGCAATTGCAAATGTTGATAAAGACCCCGAATATGCTAATATTCGAAAGGACAGAGCTAAGATTCAGACTCGAAGAGCAGCAGAGTTAGTTAATAATGCGAAAATAATCATACCTGCTGAGGGAGGTGGAATACCTGAACTTCGTGTGCTTCAAGATTATTTACGAAATTATCAAATTGTCGTTTATCAGTATGGAACAAAGGGCAGAGAAATCGTTTTTGAAGGAGTCAGTGATGGAAAACGCTTAAATTTATTATATCATGAGGGCCATTATAATGTTATAACATCTCTTACGGCAGCATTTTGCTGTAGTTATTTTTGTGAACAATGTCATGTGCCATACAATACTAAAAACGAACACCGATGTGGAGGAACATGTCCGTGTTGTCAGCAATCACCAGCATGTTCTAAGGTTTTTAGTGAAATTGCATGTGAAAACTGTAGTCGGTCATTTAGAGGTATGCAGTGTTTCGAAAATCATCAAGTATCAGGATCATTAAAAGGAGGATCAGTTTGTGACCAGATAAAAAGTTGTAGAAGCTGCTTAAAAACGTACAAGGCAAACAAAATCCATGTGTGCGGAGAATATTTTTGTAAGATATGTTTTAAGCATGTACCTCAGAATCATCTTTGTTACATTCAGCCCGATAATCGCAATCCTCCCCCAACAAAGGGTACACTCTTTATTTTTTACGACTTAGAGACACGACAAGAAAAAGTAGTAAGAGAGAAATATGTGGAAAAACTATCAATTGGAGATATTAAGCTGCATGAGCCTAATCTATGTGTTCTTGCCAAACGCTGTGGTTTATGCATTAAAGAAAATAATTTATATTTTTGTCAAAAGTGCGGGTACCGAATTCAGATATACAAAACCAACGTAATAGAAAGCTTTTTGAAAAATGTATTGGAAGCTCGAAAGAAATTTAAGAAAGTAGTTGTAGTAGCCCATAATGGCCAAGCATTTGACCATCAGTTTCTCCTAAATCATATTTTACTAAACACCGACTTGAAACCGGAATTAATCATGCGAGGGACAAAAATTATATTAATGCAGTTGGACAATGTAAAATTTATAGATTCTCTAAATTATTTTCCTATGGCTCTTTCTCAATTACCAAAAGCGTTTGATTTACCACCCGTATTGAAGAAGGGTTATTTTCCACATTTATTCAATACGGTTGAAAATGAAAATTATATTGGTCGATTACCACCTGTTGAATACTACAGCCCTGATACAATGAAACCAGAAGAACGCACCGCTTTTCTAAAATGGTACGACGAACACGAAAATGATGAGTTCAAAATGCAGCGCGATATTGTTGAATACTGTATTAGCGACGTACAAATTTTGACAGAGGCATGCTTAAAGTTTAGAAAATTAATGTTGGACGAATGCAAAGTAGATCCTTTTGTTGAGGCAACTACTATTGCCTCAACATGCAACCTTGTATATAGGCGTAATTTTCTTCAGCCTAATACGATTGGAATTATTCCAAGAAATGGATACCGGAATTCTGACATCCAATCTAAAATAGCAATACAATGGCTGTTATGGGAGGAAAAACAACGCGAAATTAACATTTTGCATGCAGCTAAACAGAGGGAAACCATATTAAATGGGGTCAAGGTAGACGGATACTGTGCGGAAACTAACCAAATTTTCGAATTTCACGGGTGTTATTATCACGGGCATCCAGCATGCTTAACATATGAGCGTGATGAACCTCTCCACCATGATCAAAATGATACTTTAAATCGAAGGTATGAAGCGACCGTAGCGAAAACTGAACGCCTACGTTCCTATGGATACGAAGTAATAGAGATGTGGGAGTGTGAATTTCGCAGACAAATGGAGTCAAATAAAGACATACAATCCTTGAAAGGCCACCCTCTTCTGACAAACGCACCTTTGAATCCGCGCGATGCTTTTTACGGAGGGCGAACAGGAAATACATTTAAACAATATGAATGCAAACCTGGTGAAAAAATTAAATATATTGATGTATGCTCACTGTATCCGTATGTTTGTAAATATGGAAAATTCCCTGTTGGGCATCCTAAATTACATATAGGTGATGCCGACTGCTCCAAAGTGAATTTAGAAGAAACAGATGGTCTGATTAAATGCAAGATGTTACCGCCGGAAGGCTTGTATCATCCTGTTTTACCTATTAAACAAAACGACAAGTTAATGTTTCCATTATGTCGTGCCTGTAGTGAAGAAAAAAACCAATCTGAAGAATGTCCACACTCAGACGAGGAAAGAGCCCTGATTGGAACATGGGTGATTGATGAAGTTAAGACAGCCCTATATCATGAATACAAGTTATTAGAAACGTATGAGATATGGAGCTATGAAAGCGTTCAGTATGACAAATTGACTCGTTCAGGGGGATTATTCACGAGGATGATGAGCAAATTTATCAAAATAAAGCAGCAGGCTTCAGGCTGGCCGAGTAGATGTCAATCAGATGAAGAGAAAAACAGATATATTGAGGATTTCCTTGAGAACGAGGGCATTAAGCTAGAATTTTCTGAAATAGTGAGCAACCCTGGATTAAGATCTTTAGCCAAGCTGATATTAAATTCCTTTTGGGGAAAATTTGGACAGCGTGAAAATCAACCAAAAACAGTCATAATAAAAAAACCCTCAGAACTATATGAGCTATTAACTAACCCGGCAATTGAAGTGCATCATCTTCTTCCTGTTAACGAAGAAACACTTATAGTTAACTGGAGCTATAAAGAACAAGCAGCCGAATCTATATCAACAGTTAATGTTTGTATTGCTGCATATACAACGGCTCAGGCTCGTCTCAAATTGCTTAGTTATCTGGAAAAACTCGGTGATCGAGTTTTATATTATGATACCGATTCTGTTATCTATGTAAGTCGTGAAGGTGAATATGATCCACCGACGGGAGAATTTATTGGTGATATGACAGACGAGCTGGAATGCTACGGTCCTGGAAGTTACATCATAGATTTTGCGAGCGGTGGCCCTAAGAATTATACTTACGCTGTTTTTAGTACAAATGAGAATCGTGTTAAACAAAAAAGCAAAGTGAAGGGTATCTGTTTGAATTACGAAGCTTCGCAACAGGTGAATTTTGGCTCCATGAAAGAAATAATACTCGGCGGTAACGAAGAAGACTACATTCCTGTGCTTTCTCAAAATATTCGTCGTACACAAAATCATGAGGTGGTAACGATTCCTGAAATAAAGAAATATAAAGTGACAGCGGAAAAACGACGATTTCTTGAAGATCAGAGCTCTGTACCGTATGGATATAAGCGATGCTGTCTACATAGTGACAATAAGTAAAAAAAAAAATTACAATAAAATTTCTTAATCGAGCTTTTATTTGTTTTTCTTATAACCTTATCACATTAGTAGTATCTTTTGTACTATTCAAGTCAATTTCTAGCGACAGCTTTTCGAATATAATATTCGCGGTTTACAAATTCAATTCAATTCAAGAAAAAAAATCTAAAAGTCTTCTACTTTTTAAAAAAAATCGGGAGAATATGATCCTCCAACAGGAGAATTGGTATGTGAAAATGACTGATGAATTGATGTGTTTTGGCAATGGTAGTTATATAAGTCAGTTTGTGAGTGGAGGCCCCTAAAAAAATTATGCTTATGAATATTTCACTGTGAAAGAAAATCGCTTTAAAACAGAGAACAAGGTGAAAGGTATACGCCTAGACCATGAGACATCAAAGCTAGTGAATTTTTGAGACAATGAAAAATATGGTATTGAATTCTGAAGAAGATGATCACATACCCATAATTTTACGAAATATACGACGCATAGAAAATCACAAAGTAGTAACAACACCCGAAGTAAAAATATACAGTCTTAAAGCAGAAAAGAGGAAATTTTTGAAAGATTACAGTTCTATACCCTATGAATTCAAGAGAAAGCGTTTATAATATTTTCTGTATTAACATTAATAAAAACAACAGTATAAAATGATTTTTTTTATTTTTCCATTATTTCGATATATCGACATTTAATCTCATATCTAATTTTCCTAAGATAAGAAGGTGCCTGCTGGAAATAAAAGTTTACATCTCCACTGATTTTTGCGCGAAAGAAAGTACGTATCATTAACTCATCTTCAAAACCTCGAGGTTCCACTATTCCTCTATGGTGCTTGAAGTTATTTATATCCCTTTCTGTTACTTCTGATACACGGTGTCTATTTATCTCAATTGTAGGATCATAAATAACATCGTTCAGTTCTATCCAAAAATGTATTGGTGCTGTTATTTGACCATTATACGTCAATTGACCACATGTAAGCTTTCCACCAACATTTTTTAATAATTCGAAAGCCAGTAAACTTGCTGGTAAGCAAACACCGTACATATTCCTTTTAATGAACTCCTGTGAAATAATGTTACAAACTGCATCGGCAATAATGTGCTTGTTCTGATGATTTATCTCCATTGCTACTTCCTTCAACAGTAGAGTTATGTTTTTCCGTAGTCGTCTAATCACCGAATGGCAATAGTCATCTATCATAACCCCTCTATATATCATACCGATATAGATAAACAATTTTTCTCCTCCCCCTTATCAACAATTCAACCCTAGTATAAGATCATTTGTGGAATACATGACATACATAAGATCATTTGTGGAATACATGACATACATAAGATCATTTGTGGAATTTATCACTCCTCTTGCTATAATTGTTACAGTGAAATATATTATCGTTCAAATATTATAACTATGTTTTTTTAATTCAGCAAATTATAACTGAAGCGCCCCTGTTAATTAAATTAACACAATCCCTTCTCTTTGTATAGCCGTATATTTGAATAGCTGTCTCCATAGCTGTTTTTCAGTACCACCAGATGAACACTAAATAACACCAAAAGCAACACCAATAACACCAAAACCAGTACTATTAACACCAAAAATGAACATCACTCCCTCCTCCTACCCCTCCTCCTCCTCTTCCTCTCTATATTAGTCAGAGGTACTAACTGATTTTGTGTTAAAAGCATATACACAATCACACATGATGGAGTGTCCTACCTGCGGTAAATTTTTTACTCGCCGGGATAACTTTTTACGTCACAAAAGAAATATCCATAGTACGGAAAAATCTATGGGGGGTAATAATGAAACAGGCGCATTAAAGATCGTTTTGAACGCTGAACCTGCAAATTATGATGGTGAACGATTAAATGCAGTGAGCGAAGTTTTAAAAACCAAACTTAACGCTTTAAGAGGATTCTCTAACGAAGAAGAAGAAGACAAATCAACATCATTTGAGACGCTTAAAGACCCTGCATGCTGTCCTTACGAGAAGAAAAGGGCCGACTATGAAATTTCTGCCGCTTTGGAAAAATATAAAGAAGATCACAAACCCCCAGGTGACTGTAACACTAATGGGTATAAGTGTATAGAATGTAATAAATCGTTTAGTCGTAGAGATAGTCTTCAGAGACATAAGAAGCGGCTGACACATGCGTTCAAAAGTAAGACTTGTGACAAAATTACACTGAATGGAAAGAACCATTTAACACTCTCTAATGAAGATAGTGAGCATGAAACTATGAATAAATTGTCAAAGTTGAGAGAAAATAAGACGTATTTACACACCCAAGTACCATTGAATAACTTTTTAATGCCTGAAGACCAAAGCTATGATGATGACACTCTAGAAACTACAGACCCTAATATATTGGTAGATAAATTAAGATTGGAATATAACAAAAAGTCTGGACGAAGAGCTTTAGAAATTATAAAACGATTAAAGATTCTCAATGTAATTAGCTAAACAAAAAAAAATATTTGAAAATAAAAATTAAAATCAAAAATTATTTATATTTTTTATTTTCCCTTTGCTTATCCTTATTCCATACAAGAGTTTTTAAATTCGGTTCATCTAAATGTGAAAAGTTATTTTTAAAAATAGAATGTTCCTTATCTGAAATTGAAGCGAATTCTTTAACACGGGGTTTGTTGCAAACTTCAATTTATTTTCATGAGCACTTCATATTTAAAACAATTTTTAACAACATAAATAAAAAGAACTACAAACCTCCTCCAAAAGTAGTTATGATTCGTTTTAGATGTTGGCGGCTTTTATTATGTTTACATACATGAATGCGATAAGACATTTAGCTGCCGAAACAGTTTCTTGTGACATAAAAATGTAAAACGCATACAAATAAAGCGCATGTGAAGATGAAGAACTTACACTTGTGGTGGTAGTGGTGGTAGATTTTGATTATAAAAGGGGCGGTCAAAACACACATATGTATCTCATTTAAAACGGTAGTGTTAAACGGTTAACAACAACAACAGCTGCAGCAATAGCAATATGAAGAGCTTCATTTGAGTAAATTGTGAAAAGTCTTTTACAAGGGCTGATGTTTTAAAAAGACATCAAAAATATAACTGCAAGAAAACACCGAATGCAGGGAAAATACCAGAGCCCTCTTCAACAACAACAGCTCCAGAGGAAAAACAGCCACTCTCATCATCAACCCCTAAGAAAACAGCTGAACAACAAACCTTGGTACCAAACTCTGAGAATACAAAAACACAACAACAACAACAACAACAATCCTTGTCATCAGACTCCGAGAAAACAGCGGAGCAAACTACTATGAATGCACCAGTTCCTAAGAAAATGCTAGAGCAGTTTACCTTTTTAAGATACAATTCAATCCTACTTGGGACGAAATGCTGTTGGGAATACATAATAAAATACCCTTTGGGTTAAAAGCACAAAAATATTTATTGGAAGAGCTGTACTTTGATAGGTTTGAGGAGGCCTGTAAAAAACTAATGAAAGAAATAAGGAAAGATGATGAAAATGTTAAAATTATTGCGCGGTTTAAATACATCAAACAATTAAATGAACGGCTGTTTAAAACAGTAGAATTTAATACACATTTGAACGGAGAAAACCTCAGGCAGGAGTATCTTAACAAGGTTACGATGCCTATGGTGGAGAAAATATCCGAAATGGAGGCAGACAAAACAGCTATAATAATGCATATGTGTTTTATTAAGTTCTTTTTCGAAGATCTCTCTGGAATCGCAAGCATATATTGAGTATGTACAGATAAATAACCAGGAGTATAAGATGGATGAGGACTGCAAGTTAACATTTATTGAAAAGAAAAAAGAAGAAAAACCTGGCTATAGGTATATGTAAACGATCTATAATGTGTGATGATGACAATAAATAAAATTGTTTCTTGCGTTACTCCAAAAACGTTATTTTGATTTTTTAAATTTTTATTTGCCGCACAACCAATAACAGATGCACACGGTATAAAACACAAGCATTGCATTTATATTAATAAACAATTTAATCCCAACTCCTTCTAGGCCATAAATTCTACCGTGATATGTCATGGCTATATTGGGAGGGGCAGTTTTTCCTCCTTCCGGATTATGTGTAGCCTGTCCATTTAAATTAAGCATTTTAATTGTTATTATTATAACCCTCAGATTATTTATATTCTTACACGCATCAGAGGATATTTTTTCTTTATAAAATGATGAATTAACATCCTTATTTCTTTATCCTCCATTTTCAGCAGGTTTGAATTAAATTAAATCTTACAGTCGCGTCGTGAGAAGAACTAATTTATCCTGTTATAGCAGGTTCGCAAGAAATCTATTTAATGTTTTTTTTTTGTTTGTTTGGGAGGAAAACACAAGTTAGTGATAGCTAGCATTTTTTAGTTTAAGATATCTGGCATTTTGTGGTTTTCTGCAAAAATTTCTCATTTCTAGTATTGCTAGATTTTAAATTGGAGTCGTATAAATATGCCGCCGAGGGACGTTTTCACTAATAGTTATAGTTGTATGTACGAAAACAATTGGTGGGGATGTAATAAATGTGAGTGTCTCGTACAGAAACTACATGTAATATTCATGAATCAGTTAAACGGAACCGAAGAGATTTACAATTTCTTAACCAATTTGCAACAACAACAACAACAGGGGTTAAATCCTATTGTTAATATTGTGAAATCGCTATGATTGATCGTGAATGCCTTATCGTAATTCGGCGGAATAATGAAATAAGATATCGCGTGATAAATAATGCAGCCTCACAGATTTTTGTGTGAGTTTTCCTTCTTCTCGAATGATCAATAGAAGATCGATATATTTTTAGGGAGCAGTTGGTTGTTAACGCGTAGCGCGCACACCATTCAAAGATGGGCTCGAAAGAAGAAGATAGAAAATATTTAATAGAAAAGGAAAAATCAAAAAGTGAAAAATTCAAAAATTATTTACCCGTGACTGTGAAAAGTGTATTGGACCCTTTTGAAAACAAAAAATCTCAAAACTCAGATGTTCCATATAAACCCCTTGTGAATGAGAAAGGAGCCCGTGAAAACAGCGCCTTTAAAAAATAGAAATAGTAAAAGTGTGTGTGTGTTGGGTGTAGTTAGTGAAGAAAAACCGCCTAACCTTGTCAGGTATTATATTTACTATAAAAATTCATAATTTATTTCTTAAATATAAAAATGCAGTTTTCATTTCTTTATCGATTTAATTACCTTGTATCCATTATATGATCAAGTTCAATGACATCCCCAGTACAATATAAATTCACACAACTTCAAAATTATCAGTTTCTAACATATTTATTCATCTAGTGAAAAAATATTCCCTGAAAATCTTATCACAGCACTCATTCAACTTTTGGAAAACACATGTTGTTCAGATCTAGTTTAAAAAAGATTCAGTGAAAAATTGATTCAAAATCTGATCACCGAACGTTCTCTCCCACCTCTTCTCAAAAAACGGCGTTTACCTAAACTTTATCATTTACAATTTACTCTTGTATCATGTCAAGGATGCTACAAGTTTTGATGATCTAAAAATATATGGAAAAAAACTCTAAAGATAATTTTTTTCTTGGGTGTAATCAGTAAATTTAAAAAACAATTCCCCCAAGTCAACGGCCTCTGTGATAAGGTTTTTATATTTTGGATAGCTAAAATTTGCAGTAAAAATTGAATGTCAAGGTCTTTTATATCGTTTCCTGATACAACTGAAAGTTGTAGTTATCATTATCATGTGAATGTTAAAATTAAGTAATTGCCTTTGGAGATTATAGTTAGCGACATTAAATACAACACATACAAACAAGTTTGCTTAGCTAGAGGGATAACGTATGATGATCGATAATGGATTTATGGGTTCATCTATATGTAAATATGTAATTATTAATTTTTATAAAAATTGTAATTTTATTTCATATATCTTTTCTCACATTCATTCAAATTTTTTATTATATATATACATATATAAAAGTTACAAAGTTAGTTTTAAAAGATGTCCTAAGATTTCCTTCCTGGTGTTAATTTATAGATGCTGGGTTTGTACTAATTGTGTCCCATCAGCAACACGATTGTGTGACCATTAGCGCTAATTTTTTGATATCCTATAATGAAAAATTAATAATAAAATTTATTAATAATAAATAAAAAATTCTACAACTCACCTTAATATATTTAGGCATGCGCCCATATTTTTTCCAGTCCTCCTCCTCGTTGTATTCCCCTAGGAATACAACAACCCCATTTTTTTTTTGGCGTACCAACATCCTCAAATCTTCATCGATAGAGGGCCATTCCACTCCTGGTGGTGGTTGTCTTGGCGCTCTTAATATATCCTCATGTATCCCAGCGGGAAATGTAATAGCTAGGTAAGCGAGGTGGTAATGAGATGGACCCATTACCTTTGTGATGAAATAATAGCTTACTTTACATAGGGATTTCCTAGGGCGGTAAGTAGTTACTGAAGGCATTACAGACGAGGACTTATTCCAGAGGTGAAATGTATTAGGTGAATACATAGATTACCATGTAAGGCATGCAAAATAAATTTCTGACTACCCTTTTTAGCATTAAACACATTGCTATCCGAAATTACGATTGCATTTCTGCTACATTTGGTGAGAGTTTTACTAGCAGGATATCTTTTTGACTGTACTTGGTCACGATCCACTTCGAACGAATTTCGAGGACGGAATAAACTCAAGAAGAGAGGCATCGACAAGCCAAAGACAAAGAATAATAAAAGCACATCATATTTCCAACGAAAGTATTTCACAAGTCATTACCTAGTCGCTTACCTAGCCATTTCAATGTAAAGACCTCCATTTTCTTAAATTAGCAGTTGAATTTTTCGATTACCATGTAGGCGGTTACACAAATCATTGAAGAATTCGTGGGTTACCTGAGTAACCCCTCACTAGTTTTCCCGCTGTTCAAAGTTGTGAACATGTTGATATAATGAAAGTGAAAGTGGCTCTCACGAATTTGGGTAATTATTAGATTTAGAAATTCTCATGACTGTGAAAAATTATTATCAAAGCTCCAAAACCGCAATATCCTCCAAAAATGTAGTTATTTGCAAAAGTGACATATGTAGTTAGTTACCGTAGAATAAAATTTGTTGAGATAATTTATAAGGGGAAAATATCATCGCAATATGTGGTATGGATGTATGTAAACCTTATGCTTTAAGAAATCCTCCTGTAGTAGTTTGTGGTTCCCTTATTTATATCACCAAAATTAAGTGTTTATAAAAAATATGCTGAAGTTTATGGTCACCTTTCACGAAGGGGAACTTGATAATATTATGAAAACAAGGTTTCTTTTACATCACATTTTTCATAAACTTAGTTTGAAGTGTGAGTGTATTTAATTAACATGGCGCCGAGAGAACAATTCTCTTTTAGTAGTGATAGAAATATATTTTTAACACCAGATGATGATTATGAAAGGAATATAGAAGATGAGCTGTTAGTGAACACGTCACAGCAGTTGAGACGCATTAGTGAAATCTTGCAGACATTGTCAGTTTCAAAACTAAACTGTTTTGAAGAGCTGGAGGATAGTGAGGAGTATGAGGAGGATGAGGAAGATAATAATTTTGAAGAAATAATAATTATATTGCAATATTTTTCATATAATCAACAAAATTATTGTTTAACATGCATCAATATGTTGGATGAGGTGGAGAGATCTATTATCGGATTGATTGAAAGTAGAATATTTCCCTCTAATGAATCTTTCTTAGAATACTGTTTACCGAAATGTTCTTGCTGTATGAATTATGTTGACCATCACTTTTTATAATGATAATGATAAAATCTGTAAGTATACGATTTACAATTTTTATTATTATTATTAACAAATTAAAGCAGTTTTTCTTTTTTCTAGTACGTCGCATCAGCAGAAATATGGATATCTGTGCTGTTATGTTTTTTCACAATTAAAATTCATGTAAAGGTCTTTGGAGATAAGAATTTTTAGTTAAATTTTATAGTGGTTTATTGATGTATCAAAAGAAGAAGAAGAAATTGAATATGAGAAAATGATGATGAGATAATACGAGTCAACTAGTACTGGTTGATTAGAAGACTACCACTCGATTTTTTTTTCTTATTTAATTAATGGTTTTTGGTTCCTTTTTGTTTTCATGCTGTGAACGATCGTTATTTGAAGTTGATTGTCTTTAAAATAAAAATATCTAAATATAAAAGCGAGTTTTAGTGGTAATTATTTTTCAGAATTGTAGTTAAATCGCTGTAGTTTTTCACTTGTTGTCTGTTGTTAATATCGCTGAAAATGGATGTTGGGTTTTAGCCTCCCTATAAAACATCAATCATTCACCATTCACGGCTAAGAAATGAATTTAATAAATTTTATGTTAAACCAACAACTTGTGTTTTATAACTACCTTTTCTTTATTTTATTTTCAACAAAAATTTAAGTAAAAGAACATGAAAGTATTCTACAATAAAACATTAATTAAAATAATAAATAATTAATTTAATAAATAATTTTCTTTTTAAAATAGCAAATCAGTGTAAAATTGGGATTTTCGTTCGATTATTGATTATCTGAATCAATATAATACCATCAATTCCACAATTTTTCATGATATCCAACCCGGCGATCATAAACAGCAGCAAGGCGCTTGCTCCAGATAAAAATTCTACCCAGTCATTCGCCTTAACAGAAAACCCCCAGACCTACCTCAACATTCGCTTTCGTTCTTCACTACAACGGCAAAAGCTTTTTCCTACAAACAGCAATGGCCTTCGCAGATAATTCTAAGTTCAGAAAATCAGAATATTCTTAATTATATATTCGCTGAGTGAACCTTGAGAACTATATAAAAAATCTTTAATTTATTCTTAATTCTTATCACCAACCTTACACATCATACAAATTCATACAAATTCTACTATGCACAGCGCCACTTCATATTTTTCGTTTTTACTGATAAGCCTCATAACATAAACTAAAAATATACGATGGCAGAATTCTACCACCCACAGTGCCAGCAACTTAATATTTTAAATTTTTTACTGATAAAAAACTCATAACATTATAAGCTAAAAACTACACTCAACTCTAATACACTTGAGCACCCTGAGCTTGTTATGCTATTTTCACCCCGTCCACTCGCTCATATACGCAATTAGAAGAAGCAACAGAAGCTATGGACTTGGTCTAGTTGGCTAAAGCTTCAATTAATTTCATGAACCGCCTGTGGGACTCGGGATCAAATCCTACTCGGACCCAGCACTTTTTTAAAATAAACATTTTCAACTTCAGGAATAAAAAAATAAAAAAAAACATAAAAAAGCGATCACGTCATCTCAACATCAAGTTTCAACAAGACACAAATCGCTCGGGCACTACTGTCAGGTGACATCAAACTTTGATATGAGACTACTGTCGATGGTGACGTCACAAACTGTCTGGCCATGCCTGGGCCAAATCGCCCTGCCATTAAATTTCCAGCGATAGAGAGACGTCTGACTAATCAACTGACGACTTAGTATTGGAATCGGCTTTGGGTATCGATCGGGATCGGGTATCAAAATCGGCTTCGGGTATCGGAATCGGCTTCGGAGTCGGCTTCGAGTATAGGATCGGCTAATTATCTCTGCCGGGATGACGTCATCATCAACATCTAAAAATCCCACGCGGCACACTTCAAAAGAAGAAGATGACACCCAAGAGATAACACACCTGCTCAGGTAAGTCATCTCAAGGTCATCCGACCTAAAATAACCCCTCTAAAATTCAAAATTTATTTCCCACGACCCCAAAAATTTTCCCACGCTCAACCGCCCTACTTTCTACTCTTGACCATACACTAATTCTGCTGAACTACAATTCAGGTCTTCTTTTATGGTAGTCCGCAGACCCGGCAAAATATCTGGTAAATGCAGTAACCAATTCGGGTTATCCATCTTGGCTCTCAATGATGCTTTAAGTTGTCTGTGAAGTCTCTTTACCATTCCATTTGCTTGCGGATGATATGCTGTGGTCCGGATTCTATGTGTACCCAAGAGCTTCGAGAATTCTTCTAACATTTTTCCTTCAATCTGACTTCCTTGGTCCGTGGTAATAGTTAATGGAATTCCGAATCTTGGAAAATACTGTTCATACAATGTTCTTACGACCACCTGTGCCAGTGATACTTTTAAGAGGGTAGTCATCAGACCACCTGGTGGAACGGTCCACGATCGTTAATAAGTATGTGAATCCTTCTGCTGGCTGGAGTGGTCCGACTATATCTACATGAATGTGCTCAAATCTTCCTGTTGGCGTCTTAAATTTTTTAACTGGGGATTTAGTTTGTCTATTCTACACATGTCACATGTTTTTGCCCATAAATTAATTTTGCTGTTCATCCTAGGTCCTAGGCCACAAGTATCTTCCTGTTAATAACTTTCTTGTACTTCGAATACCCGGATGTGCTAGGCTATGTAAAATATTAAAAACGTCTAATCTCAGAACTTTGGCAATAAATGGTCTGTCTCTACCTGTTGAACATTCCAACCAAATTTTAGTATTTGTTAAAGGTACATCTTTTTCTGTTAAAATTATTCTTGAATGCCTACCAGAATTCTTCATTAGGTGCTCCAGTTCAATATCGTTTCTCTGTTCTTCCGCAATAATCTCCAAATCTATTTTGTTTTCTTTAATCGCGTCACACTCCTTACTATCTGTGTCTACTCGTGATAATGTATCTGCTACTATGTTGGTTTTTCCTTTGATATATCTAATATCAGATGTAAATTGTGTAATATAATCCAACTGCCTCGCTTGTCTTGGACTTCTTTCAGCTTTGGTCCATATTGCCGAAGCTAGCGGCTTGTGGTCTGTGAAAACGGCAAACTCACGACCTTCCAGAAAATGTCTGAAGTGTTTAATTGCCAAATATATGGCTAAAAGTTCTCTATCGAAGGTTGAATATTTCGATTCCGCGGCGCTGAACTTCTTCGAATAGAATGCTAATGGCTCTGGCCCATTTTTGCCTATTTGTTCCAGCATTGCTCCTACAGCAACGTTCGATGCATCAACTGTCAAACTAAAAATAGCGTTCTCTGAGGGATGAACCAATAAAGTTGCTGAAATAAATACGTTCTTAGCTTTGACAAAAGCGTCTCGCATTCCTTTGTCCAATCTAAATTCTTCACGTTCTTGGGTTTCTTCAATACTTTAGCTAGCTGGCTATGAATCGGACTTAATATTTCTGCTAGTCGAGGAATGAATCTATGGAAGTAGTTTATCATTCCTATAAACTGTTGTACTTCTTTTATCGATTTCGGCGACGGAAAATTTTTAATTAATTTAACTCTGTCTTCTGATGGTAGTATTCCGTCCTTTGTAATTTTGTGGCTTAAAAATTTTAGTGTATGCACACCAAAGAGACATTTCCCTGGATTAATGTTGATTCCAAATTTTTAAAGTCTTACAAAAACTTTTTCAAGTTGAGCTTTGTGTTCTTCTTCGTCTTTGCTCGCCACAAGAATGTCATCAATATAAACAAAAACAAATTCTAGCCCGTTTAGCACTTGATCCATAAAACGTTGAAAGGTTTGGGCAGCGTTCCTAAGACCGAAGGGCATTCGAGTGAATTCGAATAAGCCGAAAGGTGTAGTAATAGCTGTTTTGAAAATATCTTCCGCTGCCATAGGTATATGGTGATATGCTCTAACCAAATCAATTTTAGAAAATACAGTGCACCCATTCAAATTCAACGTGAAATTTTGAATGTGTGGAATTGGATACCTATCTGGGACTGTTACTGCATTAAGTCTCCTATAATCGCCGTAAGGTCGCCAGTCTGAACAATTCTTTTTAGGCACCATATGTAATGCCGAAGAAACTGAGGAAGAGGATGCTCTACATAA
The DNA here is from genome assembly GCA_949987705.1 of Thereva unica. NCBI lineage: Eukaryota > Metazoa > Arthropoda > Insecta > Diptera > Therevidae > Thereva > Thereva unica. The sequence goes on from OX465284.1 coordinate 62,510,927, forward strand.
ACCTAACTTGATCATATGTTCGAATTCCAATTTGGCTATTTTAAATTTATTGCTATCAAGTCTTCTAGGTCTTGAAAAAGGTAACTGACCTTTTGTTTGGGCAGAATGTACTATGTTGTGTAGTACTGGTAAGTCATAACGTGGAGGCTGGGTTAGTGAGGGAAATTTTGATAAAATTTTGCCATATCCACTATCAAAGGAACAATGCCTGGGTGATGGACTGTCTGCCTTAATCATAATTCCATTAACACTTAACTCTGTATCGCCGTCAATTAAACGTTTCTTTTTAAGATCTACCAATAAATTGAATTGCGTAAGGAAATCTGCACCAATGATAGGTTTATTGACACTTGCCACTATTAATGGAAATGTTAAATCTCTCCTTAATCCGAAATCTATTTTCAAAAGTTTAGTTCCATATGTGTTAATCGTCGATCCATTAGTTGCTGAAAGAATAAAATTGGGATCTTTTTTGTATTTGCCAAAATAAACATTAGGAATAACAGATAATTCCGCCCCTGTTTCTATTAGAAACTTGAATTTGCTTCTTGACCTATATCTATGTTGGAAATTATCCTTTTTATTAATCGTAAGTCTCTTAATTAAATTTTGCTAAATCTTCAATTTTATCTTCTAATAAATTTATTCTCTTTTTAACATCCATATTATTTATGTTGAAATCTTCTTTATTAAGGAATGGATTTCCTGAATTGTTACTAATTGCAGAAACGAATTGAAATTTAGATACTTCAAAAATTTTATCTGCTAACAAAATCAAATCTTGAATATTCTGTTTCCCGGATGCCATCAGTGCGATATTTATATTCGAAGGCAGTTTTCGCATCCATAACTTCTTAATCAAGTCTTTTCCTAAATGTGTTGAGGTTCCTGCTAAAATTTCCATGGATCGGTAGAAGTCAGAAGGTTTTCTGTCTCCCATCTCTGAGTTGAATAATAGCTGCTCCAGCTTCTTCTCCTCAGATTCCGTGAATCGTTGTATCAAGGTTGATTTTAGGTCTTCGTACTTGCCTTCTTGAGGTGGGTTCTGAATGCAATCTAAAACATTCATTATTATTTCTAAGTGCAGTGCTTGGATGACATGTTCGCATTTCGTATCATCCAATCTAATTCCCTTAGAGAGAAATTGGCTCTCCACTAAAACGAACCGTGCTTCTGGACAAGGTGACCAAAAGGTTTGTAGTTTCACTGAACTAGCGTTAATTTCATTACCGACAGAAGAATCTTCGTAGTTTTGTACACTCATTATTATTGCACTAAATTAGCACTAACGTAACACGAAATTCGCTTTAAAGAAAAGAAAAATTTCGACTCACTTAAAATTCGCGGTACTTCTTATGAATTAAATTCGCGAACGATAGCGTTGAAGGAGGACTCAAACTTTTAAAACCGAACGTTTAATAAAAATCTCGACTTTTAAAAAGAGAAATCAATTTAAGAAAAGAGATGAAAATAAGATAATCACTGCTCAAAGAAAATTTGTATATAAAACATGGAAAAATTGTGTGTGTTTCTTTTTGTGTTTAAAAAACACGAAAAGAATTAACTTAAAATAAAATAAACTTCCCTTATTAATTTTTTAAAAAAAATTTTCTTTTTTCTCTGTTCTTTAAAAATCTTCTTCCTTCCTATTACTTTCTTAAAATGTTCTTTATTTTTTTTTATTTTTTTTTTCTTCTTAAAAATCTTCTATCTTCTTTATAGAGAAATAAATTACTTTTCATAAATTTATAATTTTTCTTTGTCCTTTTATGCGGGGTCACCAGATGATGTGCTCTTGGGTCTTAAATCTTTTGTATCAATATCGAAACTCCAAAACACATCATAATAGTTTAAAGTTGTAATTAACTATTTATTATATTTTAAATTAATTTATATTAATTTATTTTAGAGTTTAATTTATTTTATATAAACGTTAAACTTATATTTTTCTATTTAATTTATTTAAAGTTATCGTTATTTTCAACGGTTACATACCACTGGAACGTTATTTATATTTGAGACTACTTACTAATACTATCTGACTTATACTGATATATTTTTATTTTTAGTTTTACATGTCAATAAATTCGTGTAACTATGTTTTTAAACATTCAATACTTATACAGTGTTAGCGTATAATTCAATACTTATACAGTGTTAGCGTAAAGTGTATTTTCAAAGTAGTAGTGAAAATCCAAAACGATGACGTAACGCACACTGTACTCCAAAAATGTAAGTACATATATTTGAATTTGAAACTCGTAACAAGAGAAAAACCAAAGTAATGCGTAGCGACTGCTACATTCCTACCTTATTATTGCAGCTGGAATACGAATGCATTACAAGTATTCACACTCAAGAATCAAGGGGTGTTGGAAAAAGGCACGACGAATATGGCAATTAACAAATAATATAAAGGAGCACATCTTGTAATTCAAGGACCACCACAAATAATCAATTATAAAAAAGGAAAACAAAAAACCCAGTAGGAATTCTAGGAAGGCCTTACCGATGGAGCACTGAAATAAGTACTCATCTGGTAAGGGGTGCTCCTTATTTTCTTGGTGCTAGATGAGCCCTTACAAACCCCATTACAAGAGAAGGCAGATGGTAAGGTGTAGTCCAGAATTATACCCAAACAAGTGAGAGTCTGCCCGATGACTCAAGGGAGCTTTCCTGGAGCTTTCATAAATTTTATAGAAAGAAAGAAAACGGGCAATTATATTCGTCGACATAAAATGCGACGTTAGCATACTCAATAGCGCGGCTCTCATTCGATACGGAGGACAAGCAGCTTTGGAGAAGTGGAGAATTTAGTTGGGGGACTGCTTAGGTAAAGCCACTCTCGGGCTTGGAAAAAAAAGGCATTTGTAAAAGATGAAAAAAAAAAAAATAAATAAAAGCATTTCGACACCGGATCACATATCCACAGGCGCCCATGAAATATCTCTTTTCGCAATGTTCCATTTGCTGCCTTACTATACCCCTTACAGATGAGCAGTTCTATAAGTACTCTCAGGTAAGTACCATAGTAAGGCCTTACCCCCTATGACATCGTGTGTAAAAGTAAGCACTTCTGTAAAAGGGAGTGGTAAGGCCTACCCCTTACCAGTAAGTGCTGATTTCAGTACTTCTGTAAGCTTACCGGTCCTATTGGGAATATGCCTGCACGTCGCACTTCTCTCAAATACACAAAACTAACACAGAATGAAATTAAAACAGAAAAGTAAATTAAGAATAAACAAACTTAAAAAAAAGAAAATTATAAAAAAAAAAACAATAACTTAATCATAACCAATCATACGCTGATGCTTAGCGGCTCCAGCGATTCCACAGATGGACACTCCAACTCAGCAAGATCACTTACTATTACAAGGGGATCCTCTTTCGTGTGAGCAACCCGCACTAGGCCATCGGTGGTGATGATACTATGCAGCAATCCCATTTTTCGCATCCTCAGTGCAGCGCTCAGTAATTTGTTGTTGTACGGTGAGAGGCTTTCATTTAAGTACACTGGGGAGTCAGCTGTAAAGCCCTCAAGGTTGTTGAGAGCAAACTTCTGTTTTTTTCTACGTCGCGCAGCAGTCATGAAGGCCTTTGCTTCACGAACCTGTAAATTTGACGACAATTGGGTTATCGCCAGTCTGTTTACCCCGTTTGAGACGAAACGCATCAACATACGGATAAAGTTGGTGGTTAACATCAGCTGCTATACATTTAACAATGCTAAGTCCTTAGTGGATCCTCCTCTGGCTTCCTTGGGATCTCTCTGATGATGACGTCACTCAGCCTCTGAAAACGTATCGCATCATCAGCTAGACTGGACTTCAGGGAGGCGAACTGGCTGTTAGTGCTGCTGACGTCAAAATTAAAATCCGTTAAACGTTTTTTACTTTTAGAAACTTTAGTTTCGAGAGTTTGCACTGAGTTATTTACTTCCATCAGCTGACTTGAGTTTGAGTCAGTGATGCTGCTCAGCCCGTTCGTTAAACGGCGCTCCAAAGAGTCCAGCCTGTCCGTGACTGTTTTAAAGGTGGTAAAGTGTTCCAGAAACTACCCCAAATATGTACGTAAAATACAGATGCCCAGTCGAATAGGCGAAATGGGGAAAACATATTCCATGTTGCCGAAAGCAAAAAAGGGGTCAACCTCGGAATTCGAGGTAATAAGCTGAAAATTGGTATGAACCTTTGTTTTGGTATTCTTTATGATGTGTCAAAAGTCTCATATAATCTCGCGTCCGCGTCTTGAGATATTAAAGTTGAAATGTCACAAAAATCAGTTTTTCAACTGAAACCCTAATTTGACTGGGCTATTAATCCACGCAAAATATTTAAATGAGGAGCTAAAGTGAACGAATCCAGTTTGAATAATTTTACATAAACTGGGTTTTTCTCTGCGGATTTCTTATGTTTTGGGTGAAAATGCAATTTTAGAAGCCTTATTAATATATGATTGAATTCGATTTTTAATCAAACAATTCTGCCGTGTTCTAACAATAACCTTTAAGTACCTCAAAATATGCTTATCTCATTTCGATTTGTTCACTTTTGCGTGAAAACTCCTCAAATATTGCAGCCATGTAGCTGGCTAGAGCATGGCAACTTTTAGTCGAGGTCCAGCAACAGACAGCAGCGATGGTGTGCGAGAATATGACATGAATTTTGAGAGCGGCGTCTGCATTGCGAGAATATGAAATGAATGCTGTGAGCAGCTTCTGCATTGCAACATTGAAACCCAATTCCTCCCACCAAGCGCGGGTTATTTTGCCTGGCACACATAGAATTATACGCTGCTGTTTGTAGGTGGAGCTCAGTCAAAAGTTTCCATGCTCTAGCCAGTTACATAGCCTCAAGTGCCCAAGTGTGCAACAAAAGTGCACGTGTCGCGAATTCTTTGTTTTACCCCCGCGAAAAAGTGCCAATCGTGCCTAAAGAAATTAACACTTCAAAAATATTTGGACAGTGAGGTTTCCCGTCAACGTAAGCGCCAAGTGACTCAGGTGGAGCCATTGCCATTGTAACAGCACACCCAGGTGATTCTTTTTGTAATTTTAAAGCAATATTGGCATAAATCATCCATTAGACCGGACCAATCACATCGGGCTGCATGTTATAATTGTGTTTTTTTTTGTAATTGTATGCTCCCATTCTAAAATCTGTTCTTCTTGAATGACGTCGGTTCACGGAAATTAACAAATTCCAAACGTAAATAAAACCATTCATCGCCGGAGGAATTTACTGTATAAACACAGATTAGGATGCCCTTCAACTGGTGTTCTCGTGTGCCACGTTGGAGGGTTTTTGAAGCTTGACTCCAAGTGTAATATTTTGACATTTTAGAGTAAAGCATAATCTTTTACTCTCTTTTACTTGCAAATTCATCAGCTTCGTACACCGTGAAGAAACTTGGCAATGTAGTGGTCGGTGATCGCTTATCTCTTGCGCAGCATTTTCCGTTGTGAAATATTTTCGAGATAAACTGAACAAATGACCCACAGTTGGATAAATTTAATGAATAGCAAATGAAAAAACTCGCCATACCGCTTCTTTACTGCTAACATAACGTCCCATTTGAAACTGTTATTTCGTCGATCGTATTTGCATTAGTCTGGCCATGTCATTCCCTTTCGCGGCATATTTGCATATTGCATAATTGTAAAAATTAACATTTTTGTGAGCATTGAACTTCTTGGACAATAATGGCGAATAGGGTACAACCCAACGATTATCAACTTCGAAATCCGGATCATTATGCTTTTAAGTGGTGGTCAGCCACTAGCGAGATAGGTTGAGCAACATGTAGTGTATTTAAATATTTAAATAGGCAAGTGACTATTTCGGACTGGTGGAAGTGCGATCATAACATCCTCGTGGTGTCCACTGGAAGAAATTCTGGAAGGGAACGACTAAAAGTTATCGTAAAACCAGGTTTTGCACTATCGATTGGGAAGCTAGGTGGAAGTGCGATCATAACAACCTCGTGGTGTCAACTAGAAGCAATTCTGGAAAGGATAGGCTAATATGATCGGACCTACCAAGTCAAGATGTAAAGTTATCGTAAAACCTCCCAACGGGGAGGTTTTGCACTGTCTTTTAACGATTGGGAAGCTAATTCCAAGTTGTATAATGCGTTATTCTGTCAGGATGGACCTTACCCTCTCTCTCTCTTATTAATGGAGCTTTTGTGGACCAATTAATTTGGAAAGCGCCAAGATAAGGAGCAAACCCGAGGCACGTTTTTGTGCGGAAAATTTAACTAAAAGGTAAATTATAACATATTTAAACTATTTGGTTTTTGGTTTTGACCCTTTCGGTCCCCTCGAACAACTTCCCAGTATGACTTCTTACAAAATAGTAAAACGTTTAGCACTTGTGGTGCTGATATTACTAGCATCAGAACTGGTGACAAAGTAATCCTGAGAGAAGCTAGTTCAAATAACTATAATAGTGGTACATCCATAAGATTTTCTAGAGAATTTTGTGATTTTGTGTTTCTAAACGTTAGCAAAGAAACGTTTCCTTCGTACTTCGTTCGAAACACTAAAATGGGTGTTAGTATATAAACTGGGAAGCTAATGACTTCATTTGGAAATTCCAAAGCTTTCCGGAGATATTAATTAGCGAAACTAATAAATGCAAAGTACTTGTCAGAATTGACAAAAAATAACAAAGTTTTCGGTAACTACTGGAACTCCCGGGATAAACCAAAATTTCCTGCAACTGTAGGACGTAGAAAACAATTCCCGGTCGATTCATGGTTTGAAAAATTTGTGATGTTTGTGAGGGTAACGTAATTGCACGATTTTTAAAGGTTGTCGGAATTTGACACGTGATGTTTTGTTGGAAAGATACCGCTGTGCAGAATCCATAAAAGATCACTTCGTTTAGATCGAGTCTCATTCCATCAAGTTTATTAGATATCAGCATAACTTATCAATTAAGGTCTTTTCAGATCATATTTCTGTTAATACGCTGAATTCGTTCGTAAATGCACGTGTTTAATTATTTCATGCTATTAACGATTCATCTTGACTAATCCATATCATTTCTTTTTGTTATAAGTGTGGTTTAAACTGTCCCAATAAATAATTTCGCACCCACGAACTTCTAATTCACATTTTTAATGTTTTTTTGATGGAATTTTATAAACATCAGCGACAATTGTAGACATTCTAACTTCTGGTCAAGTTTTCTATGAGATAAAAAGCAAAATTAAAAACTAATGGCTTCTTTAGAAAACTTAGAGTCTCCTCTTTAAAATCCTTTTTTGTTTTTTTATTCGTACATATTAGCAAGGATACTTTAGTTTTTCCCCGACCGCCTCGCTTGAATATTTGGATTCTGAGGCTTGGCGCGAGTTATATCCTTTCTGAAACTTTAATCCTTTTTCTTTAATTGGGAATAAAACACAAGAGTTAACGTCCACTCTCTTTTAATATCGCAACCAAACTCAACCTTAATACAATTTTTGATATTTCATTTTGCTTGTTGGGGACAAGAATTGTGCTTAGATACAGCGCACAATTATTATCTCCAGACAAATTTCTAGGAATTCTACATAATCTTTCTGGGGATAAAACCCACTGAATGTTTGATTTAAATTATTTGTTTGATTTAAATAATTATTATCCGCAGACAATATTCCAAGAATTAATCTATCTATATTTTTCTTTGAATAACCCTTATTTTACACACTGGGTCAAATTGACCCCACGGTTTGTTCGAGACGATTTTTCTCGAACAAACCGTTAGAATTAGGGCCTGTAGCGTCACTGGCATTTAGGGGAAGTTTCAAACTAAAAGCCCATGCGGAGAAAGTTAGTTAGTTGTGTTTTTTTTGATAATTTTTTTTGTTAATTAAACAATAACAATTGACGTTAACAACCATGCAGTACTCTTCAGAAAGGTTCAAAATATATGTGTAATTTTTTACAACCCGTTATGTAAACAAATACAAAAGTTACATTTTTCTCGTTGGGGTCAAATTGACCCAGTGTGTAAAGTACGTAATTTTTTGATAGTGTGTAACACAAGGGTTAAAATCATGCGATTTAAAGTCTAAAATGGATAATCCATTATTCCTTTAAAAATATAAATATTATATTAATGTAATAAAATAAATTGTTGTGGATCCATAACTCGCGCGTAGAGTTTTCGAATTCACTTTCTTATTTTTAATCATTTTTTACAACAATAAAATGCATTTTTTTTTAAATATTTTATTATATAACTTTTAGTGAAATTTTCCACTCTTTCACGTGGTGCGATTAGTTTTCCGAATTTTCGTGTTCTAAATAAGTATATATGACCCAATTTTCAGCGATATCACATTTTATGCTGGGTCACAGTCTCTTACAACTGGGCTAAACAGTTGTAACAAGTATTTCACATCACTATTTGAAATTGTACTGTACATTTGTACTATGAACTACATTACTAGAGTTTCACGAGATGCAACACTAGTGTTGCAACTCTCGCACTGTGAACACTCTGAGTGGATTCTCTTGAGAAGGGTATGTCGTCCAGAGTGAACACTAATTAGGAAGGAATAAAAATTCTCTTAAATCTTAATTTTATGTTAAATTTTTTTGTATTTAATTTTTTTGCATCTACGAAAAGAAATTCTTTTTCAATGTATTTTTTATTCTGTTTAGATTTAGGGGTGGGATTAAAATAAATTTCATAAATTTTTTAATAATATTTCAACAATTTTAAAATCTTTTTTCATATTCAACTTTAATTTTACCACTTCAAGGCATAAACAGATTGTCGCAAAGGTCGTGGCGGTGGCCCCTGCGAAGGAATTTCCCATACATTTAAAGACTCCGCAGGGCAAAAACGGAGGGAGGGGAGGTCGAGAGTGCAACACTGACTCTCGCAAGAGTAGCGCGATACTATCGCGACACAACACTATAATATCACTGTTGCGCTGGGGTGCGAGACAAGACAACAGTGATCTCACTCTCGCACAGCGAGGTCGAGACCGCGTCCGACGATTGTCTGGTCTCGCTCTCGTGAAACTCTATAGGGTAGAAGTGGCACCCTCCGACACGTTTACATATTTTTACGATTTTCAGCCAAATTATCTGCTTATTTTATAAGCAATTGTTCCCGAATTGTAATTGGAATATATGTTAGTCAAAACAAAACTAAACATTTGATTATCTTCTTTATGTTTTATTTAATGATTTTTTTTTGTTTTAAATATATATTTGACCAAGGTACCCCTTAACGGGGCACCTCCGTAAGCAACGTGGGGTACCTTTCACACCTATAATAAAACTGTAAAAAAAGGCCAAAATGATTAATTTTAAGAAAAATGTTTTATTTCAGTTAAAAAAATAAATTAAAAGAAAACATATCCAGCTTGTCAAAATAAATAACTTACATTTTTGTAAAGGAAGAACATGAAGATAATTAAATAAATATATTATTCATTAAATAAACATAAAGGAACATAAAGTTAATTAAATAAATCGCATCTATTTCTTCTTATTAACGTACATCAAGTGAACTCAAGTTAACTTCAAAAATATATTTAGTGGCAGATCGCATTGTTCCCGCTGGATGGAATGGTTGTGGAAGTTTTAAAAATATATCGGTCGAAGCTTCCCCAGATTTGCTGACGGAGGTACCCCGTTTTCGGTAAAAAATTCAATTGTTTATATATTTTTTTCTATTTAAGGTATGTCAAAAATTATTAAAATTATTAAAAATATACACACTCACATTGTAAAAACTAGACACTCGATTAGATTTAACGTGCCGGAAACAATAAAATAATTAATTTTTTCACAAACAATTTCTATAAAAAAATAGTCAAAAAGAGGAAAAACCGTCTAACTAACACCTCCGAATGACGGCCGACAACTGGAATAATTTCGTCACTAACTTGAATTATGAACACGAACATTCAGGATTTTTCTCATATTTTTAGGAAAACATTTTGTGGGTTTTGTTGAAGTTGTCGTAGGTGCCCCGTTGTCGGAGGTTGACACTTCTACCCTACATTATGTTTTTTATAATTATAGTACCTAGCACTATCTGACACCACAGTTGCGACTAACCACTTTTATATGAACACTTTTTGTTAATCATCGCATGCCATCTGGCATCAACAGTGCGAGAAAACACTTGTCGATTAGCTGGTAACACGGTAAGGGATCTAACGATATAATGAGTATACTATAGGTACTGCTTATTGTATTCTACTGATCCTACCCTTTCATTTGATACCCATGCCGAGTGGTTGCGAAGAAAATGGTAATCAATGAGATGGCCGTCAAGGGTCAAACGGTTCCTTATTGTATTCTACTCATCATATGCTTTCATTTGATACCCTTGTCGAGGATTTTTGTGAAGAAAAGGGTAATGTGCCCTTCTTCAGACCCCAATTGCGACGAATCAGTTTAATATGAGCGCTTTTTGTTAATCTATTTTTGATTAACTAGTAACGGATATGTCATATTTTTAGAAATAAATTACAATTACGAACTCGGAAAAAAAAAGTAATCAGTATTTCGAATCGCGATTTGAAATTTTACTGTACGTTTGTACTATGAACTACATAACATATGTCTTGTTATAGTAGCTAACGCCATCTGATACCATCGTGGACTAACCACTTTTAAATGAACACATTTTGTAATCATCAAATGCCATCTGGCATCAACACTAGTAACGCCATCTCATTGATTGAAATAAATTGTAACGCCATCTGATAGAGTAATTTTGAGTACTTTTGATCAAATAATTAGACTGAAAAAAAGGGAATTTCGAAATGTGAAAAATTTAAAAATAAAGAGAACTTTTTGTTGTAGTTTTGGGACCACAACAGACTAATCGAGTAAGAGTTCTTATTTTATTGCAACAGCAAGTAACAATAAAATAAACTTAAATGGAATGAATATTCATAAACAAAATTTATTAACCCTTTTCCTCCTGCAATATTTAAGACTGATTTGGAAATATAGACTGGCCATACAAGTTTTCAGTTCCAACGTGTGGTCCTACACACCATTTTTTTACATCTGATCTTCTCTGAGCTGCCTTGTAGTCCATGGAAATTGTACTTTAACATTGCAAAAATGCAGGACAAGGTTTTATTTTTGGGATGTGTAGGGGGGGTCAGTGTGAGCTTAAGTTTGAGTTTTCGGGATTCTAACCCCCCCCATTTGGCCACCATCTTGGAAAACGTGTGCAACGTGTGTAAAACCCTTCGTAGTGAATGAAATTAAAAAAGTAATGAATGAAAATTATTCCTAATGAAACCCTCTACAAAAAACTTGTTACTATTTTTTTGTTAAAGTTGAAGGAAAAAAAGTTATAGCCTTTAAAAGAAAATATTGTGACTAATTTTTGTGTTCTAAGGCTTATAACTTCTTAATTATTCATTTTACCACAAAATGTTCAAGTAATAAATTGTAGACTATTCAATTCTAAACAAAAAGTGTCCTTTCAAGTTTTCGGTAAGATGTACCGTTTCGGAGATATAGTGAAAAAACCATTTGCATACGTTTTCCAAGATGGCGGCCAAATGGGGGGGGTTAGAATCCCGAAAACTCAAACTTAAGCTCACACTGATCCCCCTACACATCCCAAAAATAAAACCTTGTCCTGCATTTTTGCAATGTTCAAGTACCATTTCCATGGACTATTGAGCAATTCTGCCTTTTTCGGTTGAGTTTAAAATTATTGTTAAAGTTTTTTAAACTGGCCATTATGTCGTACAATGCAAAATCAGACTATACAAAACGTTAATCCGCCCAGTTCTATGCTATGGGTCTGAGGCTTGGACATTGACCCAACAAACAGAAAACCAGCTTAAAATCTTCGAAAGGAAGATCTTAAGAAGAATATTTGGCGCTGTAAGGGTTAACCAAAACGAATGGCGCATTAGGACAAATGAGGAACTTCAACAAATGTATGACGACATAAACATATCTACATACATAAGATTGAACAGACTGCGATGGCTTGGACACGTTCTACGGGCTCCAGAAGAAAGAATGCTAGCCAGGATTTTTAATGGAAGACCATCTGGAAGAAGAAGAGTAGGACGACCAAGAAATAGGTGGATGGATGACGTGCTAGAAGACATACGAAAACTTCGTATATCAAACTGGAGAGAGCTAGCAAGACGTAGAGAAGACTGGAAGAGGAGACTCCAAGAGGCCCGAGTCCTGCAAGGACTGTAGCGCCATTTAAGAAGAAGATTATGTCGTCCAGACTACACACATACTTTATGCGTGTGCTTTTTCTTTTTTCGAGTTAAGTTTCCTATTTGACCATGACGTGAACGCTATGATGAACTGGTAGTACTGACTGGAATGACACCTAAGCTTAGACTTTCACATAAAACCTTTGAGATTTGCCTTAACTCTTTAAACTTGTGACCCTTTAAAGCTAGATTTTAGAAACGTTTAAAGCGCCATTAAAATATCCCTTCACTTCTCCATTTTTATATAAAAAATACTAATGTCGGTGTGTATATTTACTCTTTTTTAGAATAACCTGAAACAAATGACCCAGAAAATTACAAGTCTTCCATCAAATAAAGAAACCGTTATTTTTGGAATATTTCCAGAAAAGCAAAATAAAGCTTAACAGTTTACAGCATCATACATATGTATGTACATCCATACCAAGGGCTGGTAACCAAGCTGTAGAACTTTGGAGCGGATGATTGGTTATGGGTGATCCCTTGAACTAGGCGAGGGAAGTATTTCCTTAATGCCTTCAGATATTTAAAAAAAATTAGATAAATTCTTCTAAAAACTTGAATGATGTTCGATTTTTCGTGCAGGGATCCGTTTTGAGAAAAATGTGAAAAGATATACATTTGCTCATTAGGGTGAAAATAATTCTTATATGTATATTTGCCCTTTGTACTAAATATGTTGAAATCCTTTAAACATACATACCTATCTTATGTTCATATATTTCTGTAATCAGTAAATATTAAACGTATATTCTTTTTGTGTTCGTCAAATTTTCTTTCTAAAAATATAGGGGTAATTTTTTAGAAGGTTTACATTATGTGTGCCATGCTAAGCGAATAAAGTGGCGTTATAAGTGAAGAAAGTCTATTCAATATTTTAGATTAACTTCTTATCGGTCGGTACAACTGGGAAGCGGTTTTCACATCTCGCAATTATTCCCTCAACCGGTCTTGTTTCTAAGTCGATGTCATTCGATTTATGAAAGTTTAATTGAAAGTGCTCCTCAGGGTTTCGCTTCTCTCTGTCCTTCCATGTAGACTTTTCCTCGTATTCTTTTCATGACAAAATCGGAGAGATATCTGGGTCGTCGTGTTGAGCATATCGGAATCACATCCTATACTTGGCCCAACAGTCGTCCACAGACACTTTTCCTCGTTACGCCAACAATATTTAAAAACTAGTTCGCATGGGCCTCGGTACACTGCTGTACCAATGGAATTTTCGTTTTGCAATATTTCAAAATTCCTTCTCCAATGTCATGCCATAGCAACTTTCCCCTTGACAAGGCTGTTGTTGCTACGTTGTAGCTGATTGCTGTTGGCGATGAAACCACGGTCTTCGATCCTCTTGACCAATTTCCCTTGAAAGGCGACCACAACAAGTTGACCCACTCCTTTCTGCTCTCCTTCAGTTTCGACAATTCCCTAGTGAATGGCCTGGTTCACCACAGTTCCAGCATCATTGTAGACGACCCCGAACTTGCGATTTGTTGATTCGGTTAGTAATTTTCATTATCATGCTGTTTCCCCTGAAGTGGACTGTACCCCTTTCGCCGCCGAGGTTCGAAAATATGGGCGTCACAATTAAAAAAAAAAAAAAAGAAAAAAACCTATTACTCGATTTCCTGATTTGGTTTTGGTGTAGATTCGTAAAGTTCTGATGGTGGTAAAGTTGGTTGTTCCTGATTTAATAAGATTGGGCCTTTCGTAAACGCATACGTATGCTTTGCAACGATAGAACGAGTTCGTAAACGCAGATGATCCAAAATCATTCGTTCGAAAACGTACAAGATTCAAGTTTGTTGCGCAAGAGTCAATGCAACAGCGCAGCCATTTTCGAATGTATACTTTTGAATAGTGGATAAAAGTTTTCCTTACTAAAACAAATGTTGGCTTTAGCTGGTTATAATGTTTTTTTTTTTTTGTATTATGGTTATAATGTTTATTTTTTAGTATGTTTCAGCAGTACAGTATTTTACAGCAATTATAATTCGACAAAACATCAGTTGCAACGTACCAGATGAATACACGAAAGACTATTTTAAAGCTACTACAGTCCAAATCGATGACATATATGGACCGCTCATAGTATCCGCACTTTACTGCCCACCCAAATTCAATATAAATGTACTACAGTTCACGGAATACCTCCATTCATTGGGCCCGCTATTTATTGCAGGAGATGACTTCAATGCAAAGCACACTGACGGGGGCTCAAGACTTACTAATAAAAGAGGAAAAAATCTAATGGATGCTATAAGGCAAAACATGTGCACCTTTATAAGCACTGGAGAGCCCACTTATTGGCATACTGATGCCAAAAAAAGACCAGATCTAATTGACTTCTGTGTTCTTAAAAACATTTACCTAAATCAAATTACCATGAAATCAAGCATTGAACTATCATCTGACCATTCCCCTATAATATTGGAATGCACCACTAATGTGATATTGCTACGACCAACGCAATTTCTTACCAACCATAAAACTAACTTGGATTTTTTTGCTAAAATAATAGACAAAAGCTTGGAAACTATGATTCCCCTCAATTCTCACGAGGATATCGAAAGCAGCATAGTATACTTTAACGACTTAATTCAATTCGCAGCATTACAAACCAGGCCTCCAATCAGATATAACCACTTAGACACGTATACACCAAACTTGATCAAGCAAAAAATCAAAGAACAAAGAAAACTTAGAAAAATATGGCAAGGCACCAGATCACCAGTTGATAGAGCTAGTAATAACAAATCAACTAGAGAGCTAAAGGAACTCCTAAGACTACATAACAACCAACATACTACCGAGTTTCTGACAAATCTTTCGGCAGCCCAAGCAACAAACTACTCACTTTGGAAACTAAACAAGAGGCTTAAAAAAGGAATACAGCATCAAACGCCTTTAAAGAAAATCGACGGTACGTGGCCCAGAACAAATCTAGTCAAACAAAAAAACGCTAGCAGACTATTTTGAAACAACTTTTACTAATCCCTTCAACAACCGAAATAAATCATTCCTAAACATAAATACGTCTCCAAATAATATAATAAAGAAAATCAATGCTATATAAAGAACAGATTAAAACCTAGAAAATCTCCTGAATATGATAACAGGACAAATACTAAAGCAGTTGTCAGAAAAAGCCTTAGTCTATCTTAGGAATGCCTTTAACGCCATACTACGTCTAAATTATTATCCAAAAATTTGGAACGTTTCTAAGGTAATCGCTGTCCAGGAACCAGGCAAAGATGCTTCTAAACCATCATCATATACATAGGCCAATAAGTGTTCTGCCGATCATCTTTAAATTATTCGAGAAATTATTCTGCTTGATCGTATTGACGTGACATTGAATCTAAACAACCTAATTCCAGACCACCAATTTGGTTTTCGACAAGATCACTCTACTTACTATACAGCAGGTGCATCAAGTAACAAATAAAATCTTAAATGATTTGAACGAGCAAAAATATTGTGTCGCAGTTTACCTGAACGTTGCAAAAGCCTTTGACAGTGTTTGGAGGACTCCTTTTCAAACTTAGCACCATGTTACCTGACTATTACCAATTCATCAAGAGCTACCTGGATGACCGCCAGTTCTACGTACAATATAATGACGAATGTTCGGACTTATGTAAAATAAAAGCAAGTGTTCCACAAGGAAGCGTCCTAGCACCTACCTTATACCTTCTGTATATAAGAGATATACCAAAACCTGTGTCCCGGGAAACCATGATAGGAACATTCGCAGATGACACGACGATTCTTTCCTCTCACAACCGCCTAGAACAAGCTACTAAACAAACAGCAAATAAATTAAAGAACGGCTCGACCGAATTATATGAAAATCTTCTCAGATCATATTTCGGTTAATACGCTTCGAACGACACCTCAACGAATTCGATACCTTTTTTGGTTCCCGCGATATCGTGCAGGGAAAAATGACGTCATACGTACGCACACACATACTTCTTCCCAATTTTTTATTATAAAAAAGTTTTATTGGCTTAATTTTCTTTACAAAGTTCATACAAAACTGCATTAATTGCAGACTCCATACACATGTCATGCTCACAAACCTGCTTATGTTACAAAATGGACCTTATTTCCATCGGTAAGGCCTTCCTAGAACTTCTGCTGGGGGATTTCGCCGACTTCAGAATCATCATTGCGCTCCTTTAATCCCTCATGGGACATAGGGCGGAAACAGTTGCTCTCCAGCGGACTCTGTTTTGCGCGACAGCTCTCAGCTCCGACAAAGATCTCCCAGTTGTTGCAGCTTCTTCTAGTAGGGTTCTCCTCCACGTTGTTCTAGGTCTTCCGACTCGACGGGATCCTTGCGGATTCCAGTCGAGGACCTGTTTGGCTAGATTTTCGTTTTCGCGTCGCAAGGTGTGGCCAACCCAATTCCATTTCCTTCGTCTGATTTGGTCGTCTTTCCTTTCTTGGCCGGCACGGCGCCATAGTTCTTCGTTTGAAATTCTATCCTGCCAGCGGATTTTTAGGATACGACGCACGGTGGGGCTCGCTCATAGAAGGTTCTGCTCAAAACGCAATTTTCAAAATGGGGAAATTTTTCAAAAAAATTGTATCATCCTAGTTGTAATAATGTATCAGATCACGTGTAAAAATATTAAGTCGCTGACTGCTATTAGTCATCGAACGCATGAGCATAAAGTTTATAGTTTAGGCAAAATAATACTTCTGCGAAAAAGGAAAGCCAGTTTATGCGCGATATAAAAACATTAATTTCTAACGTTTAACGATAAAATCTATGGAAGTGTATTATGTCGGTGATCAAGAAAGGTATGTTGATTCTTATATAATTTTGTATTATGTTACAGGGTTTATCATTGGTTTATGTTACAGGGCTTAAAATTTTTGGTAGTGTGTACTTTTTTGTAGGGGTTTTTTAAATGAAATTTTCTCGAAAACGCGCAAAGTTCTATTGCTAATCGATTAACTAATATACAAAGCCTTCCGTTTATAATAAAAAAAGATTCAAAAATAGAACTTTGCGCGTTTCAAGCGCATCTGCTATGAGGCTTGAATCGGCTTTCAACAATTCTGGCGGGATGCCATCTTTTCCAGCTGCTTTACCATTGGCCATCGCATGAATTGCGGTTACTATTTCCGTCTTGGATGGGGCCCCGGTGGCAATTCTTATTGGCTGTGCATTGTTGCTGGTTTCCTGAGGTTTCTGCGTAAATGAACCATTCAGGGCGGCGAAGAAGTAATCTCTCCATGTTTGGAGCTGCTCCTCGTCGCTGCACAGCAGCCTTTCATCCGCACTCTTAACGGCATGCTTTTTAGTAGAGTGCTATCCCGTGAGCTGTTTAGTAATTTGGTACAGCACCTTACTATTGCCTGTGATTGCCGCGTTTTCCGATTTTTCTGCGAGCTCGTTTATCTTCTCCCTTTTATCACGCCGGACACTTCTCTTTACCTCCCGGTGTAATTGGGAGTATTCCCGTTCCAGTTGGTAACGTCTTTCAGGGTCGCTTGTAGAGTTATTTTTTAGAGCTCTCCTGCGTTCTATTTTTTGCCAGGTTGTGTCCGAGATCCAGTGTTGCTGGTTTCTTTGGACATAACCGATGCTCGTTTCCGCAGCCGTCAATATTGCGCCCTTTGTTCTACTCCACAGCTCTTCAATATTTGTGTCGTCAGAAACGTTGTGCTGGTTTAATATTTGTTGTAGGTTTCCAGCAAATTCCCGCTTTTTAACGCTCTCCCGCAGAAGATCTACGTTGAACCGTCTACGGTTTATAGCATCGTGTTGTTCGTTTCTGATTGCGGCGATTTTAAGGCGAATAGTTGCTACTACCAAATGGTGGTCGCTTCCAGTGTCTGCTCCCCTGAAACTCCTGACATCCGCAAGGATAGTTCTCCATCTGCGGCTGACGGCCACATGATCTATCTGATTTCTCGTTCTACCATCGGGCGATACCCAGGTCTCTTTGTGTATCTTCTTGTGACAAAAGTAAGTTCCACCTACCGTGAGTTGGTGGGAGCTACAGAAGTCAACGAAAAGCTCACCATTGTTATTGGTAACTTGGCTTAGACCTTGATTTTCAATTGTTTGTTCAAGGCCGGTGTTGTCACGGCCGATCTGTGCGTTTAAGTCACCCATTAATACATTGATGTCTCCCCTTGGAATAGAGCGAAAAGCCTCATTCAGCCGCAAATAGAACTCGTCTTTGATGTCATCTTCAGCGTTTGCCGATTCGTAGCAATGGTATTTTTTATGGGAGCGGGTTGCTAACCCTCAGCCCAACCGACTTAAAGCTCTGTTTTGTGGCGCAGTGAGCTCGCCATTCGCCCATCTCCCGTTAGCTCCTTCCGAAGAAGTACCCCAGGGAGCACCACGGGGGGGTGGGTCTAGGACTTGCTAACAGGTCTGCTAGGTGTTTGTCTTCAGTGACTTTTCTCGGGTTTTGGTAGAGGTGGCAAATTGGGTACCACCACTTTCCGAGTTCTTTGTTAGCCGTTTGCCGACTTTAGATTATGTCCGTGCTATTCCCTGCAGGAAATGTAGTGGTTACCGGACCGATTCTGTAAGATGTTACTGGTAAGGTCAATCGATAACTTTCCTTATTACAGAACCGATTACTTTTACATGGACATGTCCTAGGCTGGTAAGTGCTTACTGTCTCCATTACAGGTAAGGACTTACTTCAGACAGGAAATGTAACTGCTGAAAACAGCAATTACTACGTTGTGATGTTGTAAGTACTTACTGCCCACCAATTATGATCAAAGGCGGCTTTAGCAGTACAAGGAGACAAAAGAGATGATAAGAAGATAAAGTGTCCAAAAATAGAAATTTAAATCAAACTGAAATACCTACAATGCATCCATGTTATTACATTTCCGATTATTCAATATTACTTTAGGTAAGACCTTACAATTTTAGGGTTTTCAGACAAGAAACAATGAATTTCCTTGTAAGGGTTGACAAATTTTCCTATTGGGATCACTTCTACAACTCATACATGCATATGGATCTTGGTCCAACTATGTACATTATAGAATACAAGTCTGCTAATCTAATGACATTTCTTGGTGTTCGAGTTGCTCTACCATTATCGCTAGCGCTTTGCCTGTTGGCCTAATATAACAAATAGAAGCGGTTTATATTGTACACTGCAATTAAAATTCAAAAATTTATTTATCTGTTTTGACCCACTGGTACCTACCAGACATGCGGTACATGCCTCCTAAATCTCATAATCTTCTATTTACAAACAAATTCGTTGGGTCTTACATAGACTTGCTTATTACGTATGTTTAGATCTCTCTTTAGTATTATTTATTACATTTATATCTATATTTATTCATTTATATTTATTGCTAATTTCATTCAAAAAATTTTTTTTATTGAGGAACAGTTTTGATAAAAAAAATTAATAAATTAGGAGTCACCACCAGGTAGTACAAACTACTAGTCTGTCATGTCTTACAAGTCATGGTGTAGTGTATAGTAGTAAGCTTGATCTGAAGGAAAGATGAAATAGGGTAGATTAGGGGTCTGGAGGGTGCATGAGTAGATGTCGATTAACCTTGCGTTTGAGCTCTGAGATGTTATATGAGCTCGGAAACACCGACTGCGGAAGAAAATTCCACAATCGAGTTGTTCTATTTATAAATAAACTACTAAACCGTAATGTGCGTGGAGGGGAGGACTGTAGGGTAAAGGGATGAGCCGAGTTGGCTAGTCTTGTATTGCGGGAACAAAATTGCCGGAGGTTTTTGATTTCAGTGGAGCAGTCGCTATGATAATAGCGGTAAAACTTGCTGAGCGCTGCTACATTCCTACGGTGGCTTACAGAATCGATGCAAAGGGTGCTATCGCCAATCATACCAGCTATTGCAAATCATACCTGTGCCAATAATTTTTTCCATCACTGTATGTAGGTTGACAGCATGAGCAAGATGCTAAAAACCGAAAAAAATGAGATTTTGTATTATAACCCCTTATTATTGGTTATGTTTGGTCTATTGTACCATCCGCGTCTTTAAAAACCATCAAGGTTAAGGCTTCTTAGGTAGCCTAAAACGGATTTAGGGTTGCTGTCCCAAATCTCCCTGGGAGTAGGGAATTCACGATGGAGGAGGCTCAGTCTTTTCCTCGCTGTAGCCTCACAGTCGCACATCAAGTGCTCCGCAGTTTCGGGAACTGACCCGCAGAATCGACAGCCAGAGTCGGCCACCAGACCTATTTTGTTTAGGTGATAGTTAAGCGAACACTGGCCCATCAGGAGCTCTGTTATTATTTTTAGCTCCCACCTCTTGAGATTTAAAAGTTTGCTCGCCTTAGCTTTATCGATTTGGATGAATCTTTTAGCTTGACGAGCACCCTGGGTCCTAGACCAGCATTGAAGAAACATCTGGTCAACCCAATTCTTTATGACCATTTTTACGTGGCAGCTTGCTAAGCTACAGAAAGGTTCTGGACCAATAGGTAATGAGTGTGCACCTGCTCTAGCCAGGCTATCGGCAATCTCATTACCAATGTGACCTTCGTGGCCCGGAATCCACATCAGTGTGACACTATTGTTCCTGCTGAGGAATTTCAGGGATTAAAGACAAGGATAGTCTTTGATGAGACCCTGTGCGATTTAATGGCCAGCAGTGCAGCTTGACTGTCCGAGAAAAAAACAACGTTAGAGCTATTTGGAGCTCTATTAATACAAGTCTGAGCACACACCTGGATGGCGAGTACCTCAGCCTGAAAAACAGTGGGGGTAGTGCCCAGAGCCATGGATATTTTGCTCCTTGGGCCATAAACACCCAGCCCTACCCCTTTATCAGTTTTGGAACCGTCTGTGTACCAAAAGGCCGCACTTCTTCTAAAGAGAGGCCTGCCACTCTGACCTACTTAGAATGATCGTCGTAAACGGTTTGTCAAAGACAAGAGTAGCAGGAATGGTATCGGACAAATATATCATTGACTCCAAGTTCAGCTCCTTGAGGATCGATAAATGATCCAGCAGGTCTCCTGGCTTAAAGAATTATAACCCCTTATTGAGAACTCTAAATGGAAGCTCTGTGTCAATTTACAGCCTGTACCCAATAATTTCCGCTATTCCGCTTTTTTTGGCTTGATTTAACTGTACTAAAAGCCTTCTATATTTACAAATCACAAAATTATTATGTCAAATTCACTTCAAACTGAGCAGCATGAAAAGCTTGCAGTGGACGACCCCTGTAGTGGGTAGTCGCATATCTCAAAGCCGCTTGTAGCCGCTCATATAGCCGAAGCGCGTAGACGCTCGTATACGCTTCCAGTGGACTACCAGTCTTATTTTCCTCTCTCATGTAGAGAGACGTACAGTGTCTCAGCACCTTCCTCTCAAAGACCTGTAGCTCCTTCGCCACCGTCGGGAAGATCGAGCACCAGGGTGAGAGAGAGGGTCCCTTATCTGTACTACTCCCGATCTACCCGCCAGGAAGCTATGAATTAGTTTAACAAGAGGGTACGGTCAGTCCGCGCTACTCATCTTTAGTAGCAGGCCTTGATGCCAAACTCTATCAAACCCCTGCTTGAGGTCAATACTACACGCTACACTGGAGTGCCTGCCCAAGTTGAGTGCTCCCTTTAAAATCCAATGTAAGTATTTCAATATTTCTGGCAATGTTCCCGTGTCTATTACGACCTTTCAAAGAGTAGCCAGCAGCTCATTGTCATCATTATCATTAATCTCAGAATATTATCTATATCCTAAGTTTTCCGAATGCGCGAATATTTTGTTTCAAATGATATTTTTCCTTAAATAAGTGATCATTTTAGACGTGCATTAATATCATCGGCCCGCATATCTATTGCCCGAAATTTATGCCAATAAAACAGTTACTTCCTAAAATAATTAGTTTTTACTTCTTAAATCTTGCATTGTTCTGTTAATGGCCTCATTAGATACTTTATTTGCCACGGTACATTGTAAAACTTTAGCTTTGTGGCAGTTTTTAGATTTATTCCTTGCAGGATGTTCCATATGATCTTCTTCGATCGGTATCTAAAACATAGTGTTTAGTATAAGGCTCTTTTGCCTTTCCTCTCTTTGATCAATCAAATTTTAAGTAAATTTGTAGATGCAGCCTAGGTACCTTGGACCTAGACTGTTGATGATCTGATTGCGATGCTTGGATCACAACCAGAGTTAGAGCACAATTTAAAAAACTCAAGAAAAGACTTCTGTTCTTAGTTAGATTCAAAACTGAACTAAAATTTATTTTCATAAACTTTTCTTATATATAAAACGATCGTCATCACAATCACACAAACCACTCCATTCCAAGAAAAAATGTTCCGGTCAGAAAAATTCTCCATCAGCAAAACTTAGTTCACCTTTGGAGAATTTTCTCATGGTAAAATCGACCATAAAAATAGACAAGAATTTTCTTATCAGTTCGCGGTGTCGCATTACGTGTGGTGGATATGTTGTGTGATCGTGACGACTTGTCGCAATTTTGATTTGCAATTTAATTATTTGTAAATATTATTATATGTATATGGAATTTTATTTTATGTTACAACTAGTTTTTTAATGTATCTGATTACATTAAACACATAGAATAAGCTGTTTTTCCTTATGTAAGTAAAATTGCAGCAATCTCTGCTAATAACCCTGCTACAGTAACCCTTTTGTATTCACGTATTTTGGCCAATATGAGATTAATAAAGAAAGTAATGCCAGTACCTCCTGGTCATAATCCACCCGTATTGACACTTTTGATGATGTGTTGTTAATTGTTTAACTTTGGTTCATTGTGTTTGTCATTTCGATTATCTCTGGAGATGACAAGCCATAATGATCCCTAGTCTGATCTAAAAGTCGGATCACTGTGAAAAAGTAGCTTAAAAGTCTAAGAAAATACTGAATCATGCCGTGAAAGTCCTAAAATAGTCGAGGAAATAATGCAATGGACTATCGATTTTTTGAGCACTAAGATGGATCTTAATGCGGTTTTTTGGGCGCGATTCGTGAGAGTGCCTACAAACTGTGTGACCGGTAGTGATGAATTCATTTTGAAAAATGCATTTTGCAGTAAAAATATGAATTTTAGCAGTGCATCTTAAAGATACATTAAAAACTAAATGTTCAACTCGGTAAATATTGATTGAAATGAGTCGAGTTATGCTACTCGGGGGATTTTGGGGTCCCTTATGAATTCAACTACGGCAACCGAGGTCGCCGAGGTACCTCCTGCCCAGGGTGGACGGTATCAACAGTGTATAATTTTTTTAGTAATCATTAAAGCACCAGAAAAATATATCTCCTTCTAGTATAATGCAGTCGTGACAGCAAGTGCACGGTCACGGTACATAGAAACAGAAGGTAATGTAAAAAAGACCACGGTTTACAGAAACATAAGGTAAAAGTAACAGAGCCGACAGCTTCGAATATCGTAAAAAGTGGGCGCCTATAGACGTCAGCCCTAATGCAGAAACTACATTCTTTGATTTTATATATAAAGCGGGCCCCACGTGACGTCATGAACGTCAAGCTAGCGGCGGTTGCACTGAAAAGCGGCGAAGTTAAAACTCAACTCTATTTAAAAATAAAAAGCTAATGTCCCTCATTTAAATTATTTGTTTTATGTATCTATATGTGTGAGGAAGATTGTGTAAATATTTCAGGATAGTTCCATGGTTCTGAAGGAAATAGGATTAAATTTTTCCAGCCAGCGTTTTTGAGCTTAATTACAAAGTCATAAAAATAAAAATTAGTTTTTATCAATTAAAAAGCTAATTTCCCTCGTTTAAATTATTTGTTTTATGTATCTGTATGTGTGAGGAAGATTGTGTAAAAATTTCAGGATAATTCCATGGTTCTGAAGGAAATAGGATTAAATTTTTCCAGCCAGCGTTTTTGAGCTTAATTACAAAGTAAAAAATAAGAAATAAGCAAACAGTAAAATTAGAATAAGAGCTTATAAAGCGAAAATTGCACCCAAATACAACTAGTTGGGATGTGGGTTCGACCCTTTCGGTCCACACGATCAACTTCCCAGTATGATGGATGTTGAATATATGATTGGATATTTTAATAATAAATGAACAATAGGCTATATAGAGTATATTTATAATACCGAGAATTTGTCACAATTGTTTATCAATATTTTCACTAAAATGTCAAACTAAATGTGCGCACTTTCAAGATTAGGATGACGAAAATGTATATAAAATTTATATAAATGTATATAAATCTACTAATGTTTTTCGGCACCTCAATGAAGTCGATATAGTTTTTAGTTCGCGCGGTATCGTGCAGGTACAAAAATCACTTAAGTCATTTAAACCAAAAACCGCTGGACCGAATATTATAAAAATCCTTTCAGATTATATTGTTGCTAATACGCTTCGAACGGCACCTCAAGTAAGTCAATATCTTTCGTGGTTCGGGCGATATCGTGCAGGTACAAAAAGCACTTACGCCGCTTAAACAAAAAAACGGCTGGACCGAATTTCATGAAAATCTTTTCAGATCATATTTCGGTTAATACGCTTCGAACGACACCTTAACGAAGTCGATATCAGTTTTGGTTCGGGCGATATCGTGCAGGAAAAAATGACCACATCCGTACGCACATACACACACACTCACACACACACATACTTCCTCCCAATTTTTTCCTTAAAATGCTCCTGGGACCTTGAAAGATGAAAATACGTTGAAATTTTCGATTTCGATTTTCGGACCGATTACAATAACTTCCTATACTGGGAAGTTAAAAAAAATTAGTTGTTATCAAATAAAAAGCTAATATCCCTCTCTGTTTTATGTTTCTGAAAGTTTGTGAAAAAATAATTTCAGGGTGGGTCCATGGTTCTGAAGGAAATAGAGTAAATTTTTCCAGCGTAAAACTGTAAAATAGACCGAAAATTATGTTTTCTTTTTTATTGCGACTCAAAGGAGAAAAGAAATTTTTTAAGGCCCTTATTCACTTTTTTTTTTTTTATGTGACAGTGCTAAGCTCAGGAGTCACCCTTTGTACTACCAGTCCGTCATGTCATTTGTCACGTCATGGTGCAATGTCTAGCAGTAAGCTTGGTACGGGGAGAGGAGGGGGGTATAGGTTAAGGGTTAAAAGGAACGGGGGGGTATTGAAGAAGGTGGTGATGAACCCTGCGTTTGAACTCTTGGATGTTGTAGGAGCTCGGAAATACTGACTGTGAGAGACTATTCCACAGTCGAGTTGTTCTATTAACAAACGAATTCATATCTTGTTGAGTGCGTGAAAGGGGGAGTTGCAGGTGAAGGGAATGAGACGAGTGGGCTAATCTGGTGTTGCGGTTATAAGATTGCCGTGGAGGCAGGAGAGCGTTTAACTCGGAGGAACAGTCATTATGATAGTAGCGATAAAATTTAGTCAATGCTGCTACATTCCTACGGTGGCTGAGGGGGTCGATGGTGGAGCCAGCGGTGTCGTCATCAGTTAATTTAAGGGCCTTTTTTTGGACCTTATCTAACCATGCCAAGGTGGTTATTGGAGCGCCGCCCCAAACGAAGGAGTTATATTCGAGAAGAGGCCGTATGTAGCGGTTTATACCTTAGCAATCGTTGGTACATGAAGTGTATATATGCATTTGGAAATAGAAAACACTCATTTTCACGGAAACCTAAGTATTGCGAGGGAAAAATCACATTTAAAAAAAAAGACGGCAGGAGTTGGGGTTGGGTTGTAAAGAACAAGGTAATTCCCCATTTGATGTTGGTCGCCATATTGGATTTAAAATGACTTCACACAGCTTACTGTATTCTACTCGTCAAACCCTTTCATTTGATACCCATGTCGACGGGTTGTAGAGAAAAAGGTAATCCGCCATTTTATGGTGGCCGCCATATTGGATGTAAAATAAAATTGAAATTGTTTTGTCTTCAGAACCAAAGGTGTGTGCTAAATTTGAGCATCAACGGATATCGGGAAGTGATCGAAAATCAGAGAACGAAATTAATACAAAAAGCTTGTAAAAAACAAGGAAGTTATTGCATTTTGTAACTAAGCTTTATTGAAAAATAAAAAAAATCACTTTGTTCAATTAACAATACTTATGCTTGTAAATAAATTTCTATAAACCTTAACTTTTTTTTGAATTTATCACATGAAATGAATAGGTTTCAAGATGATACAGTCCAAATTTTAGCGCTAAATATGCATTTGTTAATTAACAATTGGACAAAATGCAATAAGCTCAATATCTCGAGTTTCCGTTCACAAAAATGAACTTTATTTTTTTTAAATTAACGGTCTCAAAATCCTCTACCAGATCTGATAAAAAGTTTTAAGTTAAATTTTAAAAATGGCCGAAAAAATGCAATTGTTGTTATTTAATTTATAAACAAATGTAAAAAAAGCAACCAAAATAGCATTAAAAAAATTTCCTTTGAATTGCATTCGAAAGCTGGCATCGATATCTACACTTTGAAAAAAGAATTTTTCATTTTGGACTCAATGGCATAAAATGGCGGGCATCTCAAATTTTAGATAACAAATGCAATTTTGGCCAATGGGTTCAGTATTTTGACACCAATTTTTCAGGATCTTTTTATAACATTAAAAGGTATATTTTCTGAAAGTTTGATGCAAATTGGTCTAGTTGACCGTCTTGGGTTCTAAAATGAAAAAAATTCTGTTTTTTCTCGTTTTTTCAGTTTTGTAGGTTATGTACGTACTTCAGAGACTTGAACCCAAAGTCAATTTATTAGAAATTTTATTACGAAGAGACTAGTTTTTAGTTTGCCCCGATCCGACTTATAGAACCGGAGTTATTCATATTTTAAGGTCGAAAAACGCGGTAAAATTTTTTTAATTGTTTATAACAAAAGTAGCACAAGGCTCACCAGGTTCAAAACTTATGAATATACTCCTGGTGATACCCCAAACAGGATAAAATCATAATCTTGCTGTTACCAGACAATACCTATCTTTTCATTTTTTTGGCCTTTTTTTACTGGACTATGATTTTAAATTACTTTGGGGCAATTAAAAATCACACTAAACACATCAAAAATTGTTTGGAGCGATTTTACTCCGGAATCCCAATTCTAAAAATTTACCCTTCATTATTTATTCTCCCTTCAATTATATTTGCTGCCACTTCAATTATAATTATTCCAATTTATTACTTCAATTTATTTTGATTCTCACTCACTGTTATAAAAAGTCTAGAGATGTAGCAAACTGTTATAAAAAACATAGAAAAAAGAATATGAATTTCATTCTTTTCCTATGCTTTTTATAACAGTTTTCTAGACTTTTTATAACACTTAAAATTCAGCCGAGAAAAGTTTGAGTATATTTCTCTCACTCTTACATATGGGAAATCTCCTTTGAATTTTTTTCTTTCAGTTTTCAGCCTAGCCAAGGCAGTATTTTCAGCCTACGATGAAGCCAGTGCCATAAGGCTATTATGTCGATAAGTGTTTCTTCTAATGTGTGTATATGTAAGTGTATTCGTAGCGCCGAAAAATTAATAACAATTATATATTATTTTATTAAACATGCCTTTTGATTCGGCAATAAAGTCTTGTGAAGATATTTGTGAATTTCTTTTAGAAAAATTCAAATCTAAAAAGGAAATTGTTGACTTTTTAAATAAACTTTTGAGGTAGAGATAGTCCTGAAATACGAGAATTTCGTCAATCGCTTTATAATATTATTACATTGAAAGTCATTAAAGCAAAAGAAAAAGGAACATTTTTAAAAATAAAAAACAATATTCAGAAAATAAACACTATTATTGAGCAAAAATTCAAAAATATACATGAAGACTCTGTTGAAGCTGAGACTCAACATGAATCTGTAAATATAAGCAATAATCTAGCTATCAAGTGTTCAATAGATTTAAGTTCACAAAACAATTTATCACAAAATATTTCATTTGGTTACTCTCAACACTTATTAAAAGGTGATAATTTAAATACTATCTGCAATAGCTCTTTTTCATCGAAAAATTCTTTAAGACCATGTTTATTTGAAAAAAGCGAAAATGTATGTCTCCCTATTTTTGAACTAGAACTTGGACGTAATTGTAATTTATCCATAGGTTCTGGATTAAAAAATTTTCATAATAATTGCTTTCTTAATAGCACTTTACAAGCACTATTTCATCTTCCAGTTTTTACAAACTGGGCTTGCAGTGAGCAGTGTAATAATGATTGTATATGTGTAAGTTGTGATACAAGCATATTATATAAGTTGACACAATATAATAGTAAAGAAGCCTTAAGTCCTATAAATATTATAAATAAAATAAATATAATTTGCCCTTCAATGAACAAATGAATATTTAAAAAGACACAAAAGCAGGGAAAAAAGAAGCTTAGATATGTACGAAAGAAGACCCATAAAAAACATTTTTGATACGTGTTATAAATCTGAATTAAAATGTTCAATCTGCCAATATAGCAGCATCATTATTAGTAAAATAAATATTTTAACTATTTCTAATTTAAATGAAATAAGTTCCTTGGAACAAGGACTAAATAATTATTTTAGTACTAGTCCGATTGAATATTTTAAATGTACTACGTGTGGAGGACAAGAGGCATCATTATTGACAAGTTTACAAGTGCCTCCAAAAGCTCTTATCATAAGTTTCAAAAGATTTTGTAGTTTAGTTGATAAAAAAAACTAAAATCTGCAGTTCGTATAAAATAGAAAAACATATAACATTCGAGTTAGAATTAAACTTAAATAAGTACTTATCACCAGATGATTACGTAACAACTAATTATATATATATATAACTCTTAAAATCAATAATATCACATATTGGTTCATCTAAAGACATAGGGCATTATGTAACCATCGCTCAAGGACCTGCAGAGAATTTTTATTTGTTTAATGATGCTAGTGTTGAAAAAATAAGTGTTACAAATTTATTAAGTACAAATACATAAGTCCTAATTTATGAGTTAAAAAGTGACTCAAATTTGAATATATTAGATAAAAATACAGAATTGACGAAATCACCAACATTATCTGTAGGTAGTCCACCCCAGTTCGAAAACATTCTGCTGTATTAAATATTTCTAAAGGTGATGTTTCTAAACAGTTAAAAACAAATTATAATGAAATAAACAATAATTTATATTTTTAAAATAACAGTTTTTTGTGTTACGCACTTTGTTTGCATTGAAAAAAATAAAACAAAGGCCCCTATTGCGAGTGTCGATTAACGATCGACTAGACTATAGTCGATTGTGTCGATTAATTTTCTTTTTGGCATTGTGTAACCCAATCGACAAATATTTGGCCTACTCTGATTTAGAAAATTATTTTGGGCAGTTTTTCGTTGAAATTCCTGGCAAAATTTGTCGTGAGCAAAAAAGCAATCGATAAAAGTCGACTTTCAAATCGACAAGTTTTGATTATAATCGACATTCGCAATATCAAACTAAATAATCGACAGTCTATAATTGATAAATGTCGCTTGTCGATTACGGATCGACATTCGCAATAGGGCCAAAATCTTGTGTAAACTTCAAGTTTATTATTGAAGGTCGTTTAAAAAAGCCTTATTTTGATAAAACAGTTCTTGTTTTTATTGATAAACAAGAAATATATCATGGAGGCGGAAGATATAGAAGATTCATCGCTCATAGGGAAAGGGATAATTTAAGAAATGATAGCGGTCCGACCGCTGTAAAGCTTGAAAAATTGAAATCTGCAATTGAAAATAATATTATTTCCTTAAAAGCAGGTAACTTGAATTACACTCCAAGCTCACAAATTTTAAGGCAAATAAAGTGTGAAGAGTCACAAAAAGGTGATCTTAGTAGCGATTTTATTAAATTTTTAATACTGTTAAAACAAAAATATGACGAGGAAATAATCGGCACAAAAATCAAGGGCTACATTCAAGAATTAAGATTTTTTCCTATAAATATAATTCTCTATTCAGAATTGCAATTAATGTACTTCTTATGTCAAAAGAAAAATAATAGGAGTTTATACTTTGATGCAACAGGCTCGATAATAGCAATTCCACCTTATTTAAAGCACAGTCCACCTATCTTTTATTATTCCATGGTAATGCAAGGTTCGGAAATTTG
Organism: Thereva unica; assembly: GCA_949987705.1. Taxonomy (NCBI): domain Eukaryota; kingdom Metazoa; phylum Arthropoda; class Insecta; order Diptera; family Therevidae; genus Thereva; species Thereva unica. The sequence continues at coordinate 62,541,214 of OX465284.1, forward strand.
TTACACCTTTTCCAGTTGCAGAATTTATTTCGAATAAGCACGATGTAATTGCTATAATGCATTTTACTGATGTTTTTTATAATAGTCTAAAAGAATTGCGTAATAAAAGAGTGATCAAAATTGAAACAGATTTCAGTCTTGCTTTACTGCAATCTTTATGCTTAACATTTAATGAAAAACCTTATAAGACTTTATGCGCTTTTTATATAGTACATATAATAATTGAAAAAAAAAAGAAAGAAGAAATATCAAATGTAACTATTTTATTGATATTGATATTGATATTTATTTATGGACAATTTATGTACAAAGACAGAGTCTTACAAATAGTACACTATTCTACTATAGGCATGAATACAAAATCAAAAAGTGTTAATAATGAAGCTAAAAATTACTGGAGACTACATTACAATAAAACACATAAAAAATGAATAAAAAATTAGAAAGAATAAATAAAATTTTACATATTTGTAGTTCGCATTTTATAAAAACCGTTTCTTTAAAACTTTTGAAATGTTATCCGGACAAACATAAACAATTGATGAAAGAAATCTAGCATTAAGATTAGTAGCACATATGGTGCATTGTAGAAATTTGGAAGAAGCTGATCAATATTTTGTAATAATTGTACGTGTTTTTGGATTGCAATATAAAACTGTTGATTTTGAAGGATTAATAGATTATATCTCTGATTTAAAATTGCAATATACCATTGAAGGTTGTAATGATGAAAATGAAGACAACGAACTATTAAAAGAAAAAACCATTTGTTCACTATCATTTTAAAAGTAGAATGACAGAGATTGAATACAAAAGCCGTTTAACTGATAAAAATAATAAATTTTACAAAGTGAAATTCATCAGCTATTTATTTGATTTTATATTTGTTTATTTTCCTCTATGGTTAGCAACTCTTATTCATTACTTAGGAAAGAGAAGAGATAGCAATGTTTACGTAGAAAATCATTTCAATATACAAAAAAATAAATTATTTCAAAACAAAAATATTAAAATACCTAGATTTATATTAAGAAATCAAGAATACATTAAAGGACGATTAGTTGAAAGGGAGTTTAATTTGAATTCATCTAATATACAAAAAAGGAAAAAGAGAAATCTTAAAGATGTTGAAAAAAATTATGAAAATAATATGACTGCTGAAAATGGCAAAATTGATATAAAGGCTGAAAAAAAATCGCAACAAATATTGAATTTGAAGAAAAAGAAACTATTTTCTCAATATAACTTAAAAAATAAAATGTTCAACAAAAAATATTGGGAAAGTAAAAATAAAATGAAAAAAGCAGTTGAGTTTTAACGAAAAAAAGAATTATCCACTGAAACAATAAAAAAAGATACAAACCTAAATTTAAAGAATAAAAGTGAAAAATTAAAAGTAACGAATCTTAATAAAGTACTAAAGAAGCCGAGTCATATATGTTACATTTATGACAATTTTTAATCATCGTTTCGATTATCCACCAGTTCCTTATCCAAATGTTGAAGGAATGATAAACAATATCATCCTAAGACATTCTGATTTTAATCGTTTGCAACCGTACAAAGGTATTTATGAGTGGATGAATGATGATATTATAAATTCAGTTTGATGCCAAATATTGGCCAAAAAAAGAGAAAATTGATAATAAGTTGCCTCAATAATTTTTTTCCTCAATCAGTAAAAGACAAGACTGCGACTATAGCCCAAGTCAATATGGCTCGGAAACAAAAAATAATTAACAGTGACTTAATCCTGATACCTATTGCCAAGGATGGTCATTGGTCATTAATTTTGTACATTGCATCCTTAAAAATAATGGTATACTTCGACTCTATTCACTCTTCCAACGGAAATTATAAATGGTATTTTAACTGTTTGGAAAATTATAGATTCTAGCTTCGAAGCTAAAGATTTTAAAATTTATACTCCTAAAGATATAACTTCACAAAAACTACTTTCTAGAGTTGATGATGTGCAAGGAGGGAATTGTGGAGTAGTTTTATATTTTATACTGGTCACAGAAAAGAAATGTTTAAGACATTAAAGAAATATATATTTTTTTTATAAACCGTCTAATATATAAAAATATTGTTAATTGTAATAATATACAAAAATAAAACGCAAAATAAGTGTATTTAATTGTAAGTGCATATAATATTTAAAAAGATTATATTTTACAATTAATAATACATTAACTTATTATTTCACTTGAATTCTTTTATAAAATTATTCACTCCTTCTGTTTTTATTTATAGTAAATTTTTCGTTCTATTTTATAATTACGTTCGAAGACAAATTAAATCGGATATCGCTCAGAACCATAGAACTATCCAGACATTAGCTTTTTATTTGATAAAAACTAATTTTTTTTGTGACTTTGTAATTATGCTCAAAAACGCTGGCTGGAAAATTTAAATCCTATTTCCTTCAGAACCATGGAACTATCCTGAAATTTCTACACAATCTTCCTCACAAATACAGATAAACAAAACAAATAATTTAAATGAGGGAAATTAGCTTTTTATTTGCTAAAAACTAATTTTTTTTGACTTTGAAATTAAGCTCAAAAACGCTGGCTGGAAAAATTTAATCCTATTTCCTTCAGAACCATGGAACTATCCTGAAATATTTACACAATCTTCCTCGCACATACAGATACACAAAACAAATAATTTAAATGAGGGACATTAAGTTTTTATTTGCAAAAAAAAAAAAAAAAAAACTAATTTATTTTGACTTTGTAATTAAGCTCAAAAACGCTGGCTGCAAAAATTTAATCCTATTTCCTTCAGAACCATGGAACTATCCTGAAATATTTACACAATCTTCCTCACACATACAGATACACAAAACAAATAATTTAAATGAGGGACATTAAGTTTTTATTTGAAAAAAAAAAAAAAAACTAATTTATTTTGACTTTGTAATTAAGCTCAAAAACGCTGGCTGCAAAAATTTAATCCTATTTCCTTCAGAACCATGGAACTATCCTGAAATATTTACACAATCTTCCTCACACATACCGATACACAAAACAAATAATTTAAATGAGGGACATTAAGTTTTTATTTGAAAAAAAAAAAAAACTAATTTATTTTAACTTTGTAATTAAGCTCAAAAACGCTGGCTGGAAAAATTTAATCCTATTTCCTTCAGAACCATGGAACTATCCTAAAATATTTACACAATCTTCCTCACACATACAGATACACAAAACAAATAATTTAAATGAGGGACATTTGCTTTTTATTTGATAAAAACTAATTTATTTTGACTTTGTAATTAAGCTCAAAAACACTGGCTGGAAATTTTTTATCCTATTTCCTTCAGAACCAGGGAACTACCCTGAAATTTTTACACAAACTTCCTCACACATACAGATACATAATAGTACAGTCAATATGCAACGATAAGAGGCTTGCGCTCCGAAAAATGACAAACCGACATTTGACCTTGAAAGTCGTTAGGGGGGTGTGTCAGGAGCCTACTGAAAAATTATGAAAGTCGCGGTGCATGCAGATTTTGAGAAATTCAAAAATTTAATAAAAAAATTTTGAAACGCGTTTTTCTCAGAAAGTATAGGTTTTAGCGAAAAGTTTTTTAAACAAAAAATGTAGAGGTCATTGCGAACTACATTTTTTGTCATTGGAGTGACGTCATCCGACTTGAAATTCAAAAAGTAGATGGCGCTAAAGGATCAAAAAAGTGTTTCTTTGCCATTTTCACTAGGAAAAATTAATTTTTTTACAATAATGTAAATGAGAAAGTTGTTTGTCATAAAATTATCTACAACTTTTGTTTAAACAAAAGGACACCGCACAAATTATTTGAGAAAAGGGTCCCGGCGGATTTTTTTTTTTTTTTTTTTATGTGGCAGTGCTAAGCTCAGGAGTCACCCTTTGTACTACCAGTCCGTCATGTCATTTGTCACGTCATGGTGCAATGTCTAGCAGTAAGCTTAGTACGGGGAGGGGAGGGGGGTATAGGTTAAGGGTTAAAAGGAACGGGGGGGTATTGAAGAAGGTGGTGATGAACCCTGCGTTTGAACTCTTGGATGTTGTAGGAGCTCGGAAATACTGACTGCGAGAGATTATTCCACAGTCGAGTTGTTCTATTAACAAACGAATTCATATCTTGTTGAGTGCGTGAAAGGGGGAGTTGCAGGTGAAGGGAATGAGACGAGTGGGCTAATCTGGTGTTGCGGTTGTAAGATTGCCGTGGAGGCAGGAGAGCGTTTAACTCGGAGGAACAGTCATTATGATAGTAGCGATAAAATTTTGTCAGTGCTGCTACATTCCTACGGTGGCTGAGGGGGTCGATGGTGGAGCCAGCGGTGTCATCATCAATTAATTTAAGGGCCTTTTTTTGGACCTTATCTAACCATGCCAAGGTGGTTATTGGAGCGCCGCCCCAAACGAGGGAGTTATATTCGAGAAGAGGCCGTATGTAGGATTTATAAATAACAGCACGGGCCGATGGCTGGAGGAGGAACTTGCACCTCTTAAGAAATCCCAAGCATTGGGATGCTTGTTTGACGATTTGGAATATGTGATCATTCCAACGAAGGTCTTTGGCTAATGTCACGCCTAAGATGTGTAGGGATGGGTCGGCCTTTAGTTCAACGTCATCCACTGTCAAGGATGATGAGGTGTTGAACTTCTTTTTTGAGATAAGACAGTACTTGGTTTTAGAGGCGTTGAATTTGACACGATTCTTCTCTCCCCAATCTAGAATTAGTTTGCTGTCTTTTTTAATAGAGTTGAACATTAGTTCACGATCATCAAGACAGGATCTGGCATGAGTCTGTCTTGTATCGAAGCTGTACGAGTAACGTAGAGTACCGTCGTCAGCGAAGCTGAGAAGTGGGTTGGAGGGGATTGAAAGAAGGTCGTTTATAAAGATAAGGAATAGGGCCGGAGATAAGATTGACCCCTGGGGGACCCCCGCAGAGATGGGGTGAGATTCAGATTTGACGCCATCCAATAATACCTTAATTGAACGGCCGGAAAGGAAACTCTCAACCCACTTATACAGAAGTGAGTCAATTCCAATAGCTTGGAGTTTAGCTAACAAGGCTGAGTGCCATACTCTATCACAAGCCTTGGAGATATCCAAAGCAACCAAACTAGATTCGCCAGATCCATGGATTTGGCTGAAATTGAAGTATGTTAGTCAGGGGGGTAGACGATCAAAAAATTGTAAGGGGGAGGGGGGGTAAATCGTAACGGTTAGCCGCTAGGGCGTTTTGAAATTTTTTGATAGATGTCTTTATATCACCCTGTATTTTTGTAACCCTGTGGAATATTTTCGTGAATAAGGTGGCAATTTACGCAGAATACTCCCACCTATCTAAAACTGTAAAAGTCGAGGTTCTAACCCACCAACTTTTAGAGTTATGGGTCGTCAAAATCAAAGTTTTGTTTTTTTTCACTAAAATTTCAAGTTCAACCACCTTTTATGCTACGGCCTTTACTTTTGAAGTTATAAGCAATTTTAATGTGAAAGTTGGCTTTATTTCGTACTTATTTGGTACTTTTCGACAAAGCTGCCCATCTAAATAATCCTCCTGGCACTCGTTGTGATGTTCGACAGGCATGATTGTATTTTGGAGCAATTTTCCGATGCGATTATCACGATGTTCTTATCATTCACAAGTCACTTTTCTCACAAGCAAAACAGAAACTCATTTTCAGAGAGCACAATTCTGACGCCCTTACTCTCCAAAACTAGCATAGCAACTGAAAACGCACGCTTCTTAGAGAATTAGGCAGATGTTAGAAACCGGTCCTTTGCCGAAACTATGCCGACTCGCCCGGCGAAAGTAACAAAAGAACCGTTAACTATGCTCCGTTGCACTTTTTCGCCTACAGCTCAAAAACGGTAAGTTTTATAAAAATTTTGTTTAAACAAAAGTTGTAGATAATTTTGTAACAAACAACTTTCTCATTTACATTATTGTAAAAAAATTAATTTTTCCTAGTGAAAATGGCAAAGAAACACTTTTTTGATCCTTTAGCGCCATCTACTTTTTGTATTTCAAGTCGGATGACGTCACTCCAATGACAAAAAATGTAGTTCGCAATGACCTCTACATTTTTTGTTTAAAAAACTTTTCGCTAAAACCTATACTTTCTGAGAAAAACGCGTTTCAAAATTTTTTTATTAAATTTTTGAATTTCTCAAAATCTGCATGCACCGCGACTTTCATAATTTTTCAGTAGGCTTCTGACACGCCCCCCTAACGACTTTCAAGGTCAAATGTCGGTTTGTCATTTTTCGGAGCGCAAATTGCATATTGACTGTACTATAAAACAAATAATTTAAATGAGGGACATTCGCTTTTTATTTGATAAAAACTAATTTTTTTTGTGACTTTGTAATTAAGCTCAAAAACGCTGGCTGGAAAAATTTAATCCTATTTCCTTCAGAACCATGGAACTATCCTGAAATTTTTACACAATCTTCCTCACACATACAGATACATAAAACAAATAATTTAAATGAGGGACATTAGCTTTTTAATCCTTACTAATATTATAAATGCGAAAGTAACTCTGTCTGTATCTCTGTCTGTTACGCTTTCACGAAACCACTGGACCGATTTTGATGAAATTTGCTACAGATATAGTTTATACCTTGGAGACGGACATAGGCTACTTTTTATGGAGAAAAAAGGGTTGAAGGGGGTGAAATGGGGCTCAATTTGTAAGGGGATTTTTTTTTACTTTTTTTCTGTTGTATAAAAAGTAATTGACAGACAGTCAACGCACAACCTAAACCGCTAGAGCTAAAGGGCTGAAATTTTGTCAGAGCATCCCTATAATGACGTGGACTTCCACTAAAATGCGATTTTTCAAAATCATCCCCTAAGGGGGTGAAATGGGGTTTATCCAAACCGCTGAAGCTATAGGGATCAAATTTTGACACTGCATCGCTATAATGGCGTGGACATCCACTATAAAGCGATTTTTCGAGTTTCATCCCCTAAGGGGGTGAAATGGGGTCAACTCAAAACAGCTGGAGCTATACGGCTGAAATTTTGACAGTGCATCCCTACAATGATGTGGACATCCACTAAGAATCAATTTTTCGAAATTCATCCCCTAAGGGGGTGAAATCTAGTTTACCCAAACCGCTGGAGCTATAGGGCTGAAATTTTGACAGTGCATCCGTATAATGACGTGGACATCCAGTAAAAAGCGATTTTTCGAAATTCATCCCCTAAAGGGGCGAAATGGGGTTTATCCAAACCGCTAAAGCTATAGGGCTGAAATTTGGACAGTGCATCCCTATAATGGCGTGGATATCCACTATAAAGCGATATTTCGAAATTCATCCCCTAGGGGGGTCAAATGGGGTATACGCAAACCGCTAAAGCTATGGGGCTGAAATTTTGACAGTGCATCCCTTTAATGACGTGGGCATCCACTAAGAACGGTGAGAGCGCGATTTTGCGAAATTCATCCCCTAAGGGGGTGAAATGGGGTCAACCCAAAACCGCTGGAGCTATAGGGCTGAAATTTCGACAGTGCGTTACTATAATAGTGTGGACATCCACTAAAAAGCGTTTTCTTCGAAATTCATCCCCTAAGGGGGTGAAATAGGGTCAACCCAAGACTGCTGGAATTACAGGGCTGAAATTTTGACAGTGCATCCCCTTAATGACGTGGACATCCACTAAGAAGCGATTTTGCGAAATTTATTCCCTAATGGGTTTAAATGGGGTTAACCTAAACCGCTGGAGCTAAACGGCTGAAATTTTGACAATGCATCTGTATAATGACGTGGACATCCACTAAGAAGCGATGTTTCGAAATTCATCCCCTAAAGTTGTGAAATGGGGTTACCAAACTACTGGAGCTATAGGGCTGAAATTTGGACAGTGCATCAATATAATGACGTGGACATCCACTAAGAGGCGATTACTCGAAATTCATCCCGTAAGGGGATGAAATGGGGTTAACTCAAAACTCTCAAGCTGAAGGGCTGAAATTTTGACAATGCATCCCTATAATCACGAAGAAGTGGATGACTCGAAATTCACTTTATTTAATATTCATTTGTGATTGCTTCATAATTTCTTGCACCCACGTAAATAGGCGAACAAACTTAACGAACGTTCGTCAAACCCTAAAATGTCACTTCTCTTGATGACATATACATGCCAATCTCTGCTTCAAAACTTGCAGATTTGTTGAGCACAGGTGATATACGCAGCAATCTGTTTACCATATTTATTAAAAAAATGCACTGTAATAAACCCTTTTTAGGGATAATAACAGCTGACTTGTTTGTTTGTTTTTGTTTTTTGAAGGAAAACATTGCACATAATGAACAGTTTTTGTTTAAAGGCGTTGCAAAGCACGCGGGATTTATGCTAGTTTTAAATAGAGTTGAGTTTTAACTTCGCCATTTTTCAGTGCAACCGCCGCTTGCTTTGCCGCTTGACGTTCATCGTGACGTCAGCACTAAAATATCGTTTACGGTATACAGTCTTTTACATTACCTTGGTTCTGTATACCGTGAAAAAGGCGACAGCTTCGAATACCATAAAAAATGGGCGCTTGGTGACGTCAGTCCTAATCAAGGTGCGGAAAAAATTCATTCGCGAATGAAAAAATACATTCTTTTCGCTTTCATTCTCTCACGAGTGAATCTTTTGGTTCAAAGATTCGCGAATGAATTTTTCTGCCGGGAGTTTTTGAGATACATTCTTTTCGTGAAAGGATGAAAGCAAGGGAATATTCGTGAGTCGCAGCAGAAGAGTGAGAAAGAATGTAAGCGAATCATTCGGAATGAAAACGAATATTCGTAAATTCATTCTCTTGTTAGCTGTGGCCGTGGCGTTGTGAGGTGTTTTATTCTTTTATTTAAGTAAAGAAAAGTGCGTATTTTTGATTATTTTTTTAAAGGTGCTTTTGAGAAATTAAAGTTTTGATTTATTGTATTAATTGTTTATTGTTGTTTGTGTTATTTATTATGGTTCGGAAATCGAATGTAGATAAATCTCAACTTGTGTCTTATGATAAGAACACTAATACTTCGAAGTGCTTACTTTACACGGAAATTTATAAGGAAAAGTGAAAAGACATTATATAACTGTGCACAAGTATAATTTTGAAGATGGAAATTTCGCAGAAACATCATCATCGAGTGTTAATAGTGGGTAAATTCAAAAACTCATCACTGCAGAATTCAGCTACAGACTTCAATTTGAAGTCTGTAGCTGAATTCTGCATTGATGCGGCAGTGATTAGTTTTTGCATTTACCCAGTGGTTCAAATCATCGGAGAGGAACTTGCAATATTAATTTAAAGATGAACAAAAATGATTTTTTATAGTGCTGCGTCGGTTTAGTTTGTGTAAAAAATATACCATTTCGGATTTTTGATGATGATGTATATTTTAAAAAACTTATAGAACCATACGAAAGAGCATTTAATATAAACGTGAATTCCAAAAATATGGTTGAAAGACTAAAAGTGTGCACAAAAGAATTAAAAGAACTATTAGCGAGAACACTAAAAAACAAAATGGTTTGTCTTAAAGTTGATGTGAGTTCGAAAATGGATAGACGGTGTAAATATTCAATACATGAAAATTTTTAAAATTTTCGTGAATACAATTGGAATGATCCAGTTAAAAAAGCGAAATACCGCAGTGTTTTTAAAAGAAGAAATAATAAAATGTTTAATTGAGTTCGGTATTGATCTTACGCAAATATATTCCTCGACTACAGATAATGGGGCAAACGTCGTACAAGCATCCAAGTTCCTTCAGCAAGAATTGCAAGAGCTACAGAATCCTGATGACACCGATAGAGTATAATCTGCAAGTGGGAATGACGCATTAATAAATTCATAATCGCCTACGATCATTTTTAGCTGTTGTAAGATGCGCGGCACATACTTTGCAGTTAGCTGCACAAGGGCTCATAAAAGAGATGCAGCCTAAAATACAGGAATGCCGAAATGCTGTGAAATTTCTGAGGGCAAGTGTGAGATATAATTGTGATAGAGAAATCAAACGAATGCCGATTTTGGACAATCTAACAAGATGGAATTTAACATACGAAATGATTAATTCTTTACATGAGCTCAAAGATTTCATCGAAAACAACGACATAGAGATTCCTTTCGAAATTGATTGGGAATTCGAACAATATATAATTGGCGATTTCTATCAAGACTGGCTTTTGTTGGAAACTAAACTAGAGCAAATGAGCGGGAATTGCCACGCCAAAGCATTACTTGATTCTATGAATAAAAGAAAGGAGAAATTAATGGACAACGAGGCCTTCCTTGCAGCACTTTATTTTGATCCTAGGTTTATTTACATAGAAACACCTTTTTTAAATGAGCGTCAGGAAAGAGAAGCAGTGGTAATTATCCAAATATAGTTTCCACCTCCCTTGTTTCCAAATATTATCCCGCCTACTTTCTTACCTGACAAAATTATAAAACAATAAAATAATTTTCTTTTCTGTTAAAATTTATAGATGCACATAATGAAAACCAACGCATATCTAAAATTACTTAAACAGGCTTCGATTTGGTACAGTAGCGTCGACATTTCCTCGAATGTTAGCGTAGTGCAGCCTATTACCTTTTTCAAGTGGGATTTGATGGATTTGACTCCAGCCTCCCAAATTCCTCCGAAGTGAGGAGCTGCCGGCGGAATAAAATGCCATTGTACACCTTCGGTCGCCAGGCTTCCCACTACTGTGGTTAAGTTTCTGATGGCATGGCGAAGATCCTTATCCAGTATTTTTTGTGCTCCTACGAACGTTGTTCCATTATCACTGTATATGTTTGAAACAAGGCCCCTTCTTGATGTGAATCTTCTAAATGCTGCTACGAATGCCTCCGAGGTCATGTCTGTTACCGCTTCGATGTGAATGGCCTTTGTAGCTAGACATACAAAGACTGCTATGTAGCCCTTGTGGGATTTGTTTCCTCTTCCTTTGGACATTCTTATCTGAATAGGCCCTGCATAATCTAGTCCGGTGTGCGAAAACGGTTTCGCTGGTGTTACTCGTGGAGCTGGGAGTTCACCCATAATTTGTGTCACTGTTTGTCCCTTGTGCCTGCAGCAAGTAATGCATTTGTTCAATACTTGTCGTATTTTGCTTTTCCCATTGATTATGAAGTATCTTCTTCTAATAAAAGCATGTGTGACTTCATTTCCTCCATGTAGTGTCGCTGCATGAGCTTCAAGTATCAATAGTTTAGCTATGTGGTGTTTGTGAGGTATTATGACGGGATGTTTTTCATTATACGGAATACGAGAATTTTGGATTCTTCCACCCACTCTTAGTACGCCATTTTCGTCCAAAAATAGATTTAAAGAAAGAATTGAACTTTTTGTGTTAAGTGGTTTCTTTGCTTCCAGCTGCTTTAATTCTGCAGCGAACTCCGTTTTTTGTGTCATCTGTAGAAGTTGTTGGTGCGCTTTATCTAATTCCTTTACTGATAAATCTGTGCTGTTTATTATCTCCTTCCTGCACTTCGCGATGAATCTTTTGCAGTAAGCCAGCACACGTGTAAGTTTCTTAAATGATGAAAAACGGCTAAGTAGCTCGAAACATTCATCACTTTGAGTTACATGGACCGCTACTACCTTGTTTAACTTAACTCCTCTTGTAGTATTTGTGTTAATTTTTTGTGTTGGCCATTTATCTTCAGTCATCTTTAGCCACGATGGACCATTCCACCAAAGCTCTGCATTCTTTAGGTATTGCGGAGTGGCTCCTCTCGACGCTAGATCAGCAGGGTTGTCTTCGGAACGCACGTGACGCCAACTTGTAGACTCCAGATTTCTGTGAATTTCTGACACTCGGTTGGAAATGAAGGTTTCCCATTTATCTGATTTTCCATGGATCCATGCTAATGTTATCATCGAATCTGTCCAGGCGTATTCCTTTACATTCTTAATATCCAATGCTTGTTTTGTTCGACGTAGTAGTTTAGATAATAAGACTGCTCCGCAAAGTTCTAATCTTGGTAACGTGATTTTATTTAGTGGTGCTACCTTAGTCTTCGCTACAAGTAGTGTTATATGTACTTGCTCCGATTCTGACGTAGTTTTACTGTATACGGTTGCACCATACGCTTTTTCGGATGCATCGCAGAATCCATGTAGTTCAACTGTTTTGCATGCGGGTGTATACTGTATCCAACGTGGTATGTTAATTTCTTCAAGTTTTCGTAGTTCATTCCTGATGTGCATCCATCGAGCAGCTAGCTCTTCTTCCAGTGTTTGATCCCAGTTGTATCCTTTTGCCCATAATTCTTGAATTAACATTTTGGCTCTCACTGTTATAGGTGCCAACCACCCGAGTGGATCAAATAGTCTAGCAATTTCTGATAAGATTGTCCGTTTAGTAGGTACTTCTGGTGTTGCATTCAATTTTACCCTAAAGTGGAATTTGTCTGCTGCTGGTGTCCAGTATATACCCAAGGATTTTACAGCCTCGTCATCTTTTATTTCAATGGAGCCTTGATCCTTAAGTTCTGTTGGTAGATTATCAATTAGTTCACTGTGGTTGCTTCTCCATTTTCTAAGGTTGAACCCTCCTTCTTTTAACGTTTGGATCAGCTCACTTTGTAACCACTTTGCTTCCTGAATTGAAGACGTTCCAGACATCATGTCGTCCACGTAAAAATCATTGAGAATTATTTTTGCTGCTTCTGGATGATTTTCTTCTTCATCGCGTGCTAATTTTTGCAATGTTTTTATAGCTAGGTAAGGTGCTGATTTTGTTCCGTATGTCACGGTTGTGAGTTTAAATTCTTGAATGCTATCTCTTGTTGAAAATCGCCATACAATTCGTTGGTAGTCTTGATGTTCCTGTGAGACCCTTATTTGCCTGTACATCTTCTCAATGTCGGCACTAAATACATATTGATGCTTTCTCCATCTTAGTAGAATGTCCTGTAGGTCGTGTTGTAGTCTGGGGCCACAAACTACTCTTAGTTTGGTAGTCGTGCTTTCTTCTTTGATGACTGCTTGATGAGGCATGTAGTATACGTTACGTGTATTGCACTGAAGTTCTTTGGGATCAATGAGTACCATATGTCCCAGTTGTAAGTATTCTTCCATAAATTTGTTGTATTCATCCCGCAAAGTTTTGCTTTTTGAGAACCGCTTTTCCATTTGATATAGTCGTGCTATTGCAACTGGTTTTGATTCTCCTAACCCCTCTGTCTGCTTGAACGGAATTTGTACTGTATACGTGCCATTGGGATTTCGTTTAACTGTTCGATCAAATTGTTCTTCACACGTTCTGTTTTCCTCTGACATAGGTGGTCTCATTACTGTTTCTTCCATTTCCCAAAACTTTCGAAGCTGTGAGTCGATATCTACCCGTGAAATCATGGATGTGATTTTCCTGGTTACTTCTTTCTGTTCGATTGGTCCAGACAATATCCAGCCAAATTCAGTTTTTTGAGCTAACGTTCCACATTTATTTTTTCTAATTCTGTTCATTAGGATGTCTCCAAATACGTCTGCGCCCAATATCATGTCGACTGGTCCCGGGGTATCGTATGTAGGGTCTGCAAGAATGAGATTACTCCAACTGGTAAGATCTTCGCTATCGATATATTTTTGTGGTTGGTCGCTCGTCAGCGATGGAAGTATTAGAGCTTCACACTGCAGTTTAAAGTTGGATGGAAATCTCGGAATGAGTTCTACTAGAATTTTGCTGTGAGATGTCCCAGCGTTGCTCTCGTGTATTCCTGAAATCTCTGAATATATTTTCATTCTTGGAACTCCTAGTGCTTGCGCCGAATTTTCGGTTATGAAGGTGACTTGGGATCCGGGATCTACCAATGCTCTCAGATACTCATAGGTGTTTCTTACGGTCTTGGCTCGTACTAGTGCTGTTGCCAGTATTACATTGCAAGATTTCCTTGCAACGTGTGATTCAATTGTGCGTTGAGATGTAGCAATGTGTGATGACATTACTCTCGGTACATCTTCTTGTTTTGCTGTTGGATTTTTTGCCTCTTGGTGAATTAGTGTATGGTGTTGCTGCTTACAGACGTTGCATCGGCTTTGACTGTGGCAGGGGTCGTTCGTTCCATGGTTCAAACAGTTGGGACATGTTTTACTCTGCCGGACGAAGTTGAGCTTCTCTGCTAATTTTAGTACTCTGAATTTTTTACATACGTATATACTGTGCTGTCCATTACAGTATCGGCACTTTGTGGTACTAGTGTAATAATTCTTTATTTGGTAGTTATTTCGTGATTGTCCATGGTTTATGGTGCGGCTGCTTTCAGTTTTCTTCCTAGGCTCTGCAATTACTTCTAGTGCTTGGAATCTAGTTTCCAAGAACTTCAGTATGTCTTCTAATTGCGGTATCTCTCGTGGATCGCTCAATGATTGCTCGTACGCTTTATAGGTCTCTGGATCCATCTTTCTTCGTATAATATGTGCAATAAAGGGTTCCCAGGGTGGGGTTTCTAGTTGTAGGCTGTTGATTCCATGTAGGCATTCTTTTATTTGGTCATGCAATTGTTTTATTGCTTTGGCAGAATCGATGATTAACGTAGGTTGATCCAGAATTGCATCGGAAAAGGTGGAGAATATTTTCCGTTTATTATTAAATCTGCTTGTTACTAGGCTCCATGCTGCCTCATAACTGGATTCGCTGCTTGCCAGGTGTTGGATAAGTTTGTGCGCCTCACCACTTAGTGACGTTTGCAAGTAATGCATTTTCTCAGCATTACCTAAACGTTTGTTGTTGTGGATTAGTCTACAGAATATATTTTCAAAATATTTCCAGGCCTTATAGTCACCGTCAAAGTTAGGAATTTTTATTTGTGGTAGTTTCGTCTTTGCCTCATCCTCTCTCTGACTTTTTTCTTCTATCACATCTTGTAGTTCTATCATGGTTTCTTGGTAAGCTTCTTCAAGAGTTTCATATTGTTCTTCCTTGAAGTACTTATGCGACAGCTCTTCCTCTTCGGTAAACGTCATGATTTCTTCGTGCAATTCTTGTATAGCGCCCCATTGCGTTGTTAACTGCTTGATTTTAAATTCGCAGTACGTCTTGGTTTTCGCTTGGCCTCTCTCTGCTACCTCAGCAAGTAGTCTCTTAATGTTGCTCATTTTGACCCTCTGCTTCTTGAGACGCAGTGACTTCTCCTCCATGTCGTCGTTTAATTTTAAGTTGAAGTTTGCTCCTGAGGTGTTTGCTGCGGTCTCGACCAGCTGCTTGCTCAGTTTTTGTTGATACTCCCTCAGTAGTTCCTTGGCTTCATCGTATATAGCCTTTGCTTGATTGTAGAAATTCTGCGTGAAATACGGCTCCGACGGTCTGTTCATTCCTTCCAGATAGGCGTGGTTTTCTTGGAATTTTCCCCAGGAACTGTCAAATTCCGCTAGTCTCTTCTCTATATAGTTCTTGTCTTTCCTCCCACTGCTGTCTTTCTTCATATTTGAGAGGGCCCGGCACATGGCTTCCCCAAGCTTCTTTTGTTCTTCTGTTATTTCCGAAAATGACTCCATCGTGGTACTGCAGACTCGGTGATTCGGTTCTTAATGTTATTGTTTTTTTTTTTTACTGTTTAACTCGCAGTGCGAGTTGTGCGTAGGTGTGATTCTTTTCAAAGGTTCGAAGGACCAATGTATAGCTCACTGGTATGAGCTGGACTGTTGTATGTATGTATGGGGTGATTAGGACTGCACAACCTAATCAATTTAGTAGCAGTTTTTATGTTGGTTAAAGAAAACACTTTGAGTTGCTGTTTGTTCTCAACTGAATTTTTAATTTTCCAGAGCTTAATTTATATGTTAACATTTGTGCAACATAATCATTTTTTTTATATTATTAATTAGAGCAACATTAATCAATAAGTTATTGACTCGGTGATCGTAATTATATTTTATTATTGAGTCATCAACATGAATGACTCGGACGCGTGTGGCATACTTCGAAGCCTGTTTAAATTCACGTCCATTATACCCACTACCGAGCGACCCTAGTTCGATCCTTACTCTAACACCTGGACATTTCTTGGTTGGGCAAGAATTAGTAGGACTACCAGAACCAACCATAGACAACAACATTACCACATTGAGCCGCTGGAAACAAGTACAGAAGATGACGCAAGACTTCTGGAAGGTGTGGCAAAGTGAATATCTATCACGACTCCAACAAAGAACAAAATGGAAATCAGGAGCAAGGGTGATCGAAGTTGGGCAAATTGTTCTCGTAAAAGATGAAAACTGCGCTCCAACGAGATGGCCACTAGCCCGAATAATCGAGACACATCCAGGCAAAGATGGAGTTGTACGAGTGGTAACTCTACGGGTCAAAGAAAACTCCACAATAAAGCGTCCAGTAACAAAAATATGTGTGTTACCTGTTGAAGATGACAACTTGACGAATGCAGAGCATACTACATCAACAGAGCTGAAAACGTGTGCTGGTACACATGTCACTGTAACAAGTAATCATCAAACTGGCACAGAGAGTCACCTGCATGCGGACAAGAAGACGGCACATAAATCAGCAACTACCTGGAACATGGCTAAATTGGTTTTAACTACACTCGTTATATTAAGCTCGATCCAACCGGGACATACACACTACACAATAAAATACCCACAACCTGGGCTGTTTATCGAACAAATTGGACACGCCAAACTAAAGAGAGGTACTATCAAGGTCGAGGTACTCATCCCAATCAACACAACAGCAGACACTAGTAGAGTAAATAATATAATAACCAAGATGGAACAAACCTGCAGTGAGGCAAAACGGTTTGAAGACAACACGCATTGCCGCACTCTACTTGAACATTTATTAGAACGAAAATCAACAATCTTAAATGAGATTGAAGCAATAAACCAAAGGCGGAAGCGGAGAAATAAAAGAGGGCTTGTTGGACATCTATTGCAAGCCATCTTTGGAGTAAACGATGAGGTTTACACTGACATTGAACACCTTCAGCATAATCAAGATATGTTGAGACAAGCGGCTAATCATCAAGCAAATATATTGGTATCTACAATGACAAGGATAAATGACACAGAAGTCCGCATGGGTAGACAGTTCGATCTGGTCACAAACAAACTGAACAGAGTAATCTCCGAGGTAAACAAGATTGAAGGATGGTATGACAAGATTGACAGTAATATGGTCAGCACACAAATACTAGCAGCGTACCAGATTGCCAAAGATATTTTGGAAGACCTAAAACAGCACTACATAAAAATTCTACAAGCAGGTTATGGTAAAGGAAACATTATGGACTTCATAACTCCAAGCAAATTGGCAGAAATAACAGATCAAGCAGCAAGCAAAATGCCATCTAATCTAAGAATCATTCCAGAACCAGGGAATGATATGGAAATATACATAGCCGATTCAGATGTTAAGGTTTTTGGATTTCTGCATATAACGGATGCCGATACCTTTAATATGATTAAAGCAACCCCAATTCCTCAGCGCATAAATAACAATACATATGTCACGCCACAAATATCCTCAGCAATCCTGGCGATAGAGTACAATAATCAAAAATATTTCGAAATCACCGAAGAAGAAATGAGAAATTGCGTATCTTTAGAAAAATACTCCAAATTGTGCACACCCGCAGTTGTTAGTGACTTAGTGAAAAATCCAAATTGTATCATCGATGAAATATACCAACGACACAATAGGCAAGAGTGCCCATTAAAGCAACTGAAAATCCACTCCGTCATATGGAAACATCTTTTTTTGGCGAACACCTGGTTATTTATCGCAGATCCACCAACAACGGCCGCAATTAAATGTAACGGACAACGGGAAGATGTTACTCTGCATGGCGTCGGAATTCTGCAGACAACTCAGGACTGTGTGATTGAAACAACGAAGAATATACTTTTCTCTGAAGTTCGTAACAAAGTCATTATTCAATCAACATTTCTAAAGCCAATGAATTTCAACATAACTGGGATATTCAACCCTACCGGGCTAGATAGCAAACCAGTAATGTTAGACCCGATACTAAAAACATCCGACACATTCAGCAGCATCATCCACGATCCAACTGGCTTACAAGTTCAGTCATCAACATGGAAAACTATCGGACACCATACCGCCACAACAGCAGGATCTGTCCTACTCACCATAGCGATCATCGCAGGTATATGGAAATGTCGACCGACCCGTTGGAGTCTGAAACAACACCATGTAACCACTGGCGATCTACCAGAGAGTATTCACAGCTCATCCGGCATACAACAATCGACAGAACATCTAGGACCTAACCCAGCCCCGCGATCCACGACCTCGGCTGGGCAAAATGTTTGCACAGCAAACAAAACGATAAGTATGCCACACGCGTCCGAGTCATTCATGTTGATGACTCAATAATAAAATATAATTACGATCACCGAGTCAATAACTTATTGATTAATGTTGCTCTAATTAATAATATAACAAAAAATGATTATGTTGCACAAATGTTAACATATAAATTAAGCTCTGGAAAATTAAAAATTCAGTTGAGAACAAACAGCAACTCAAAGTGTTTTCTTTAACCAACATAAAAACTGCTACTAAATTGATTAGGTTGTGCAGTCCTAATCACCCCGTACATACATACAACAGTCCAGCTCATACCAGTGAGCTATACAGGGACACCATTGCAGCCGACGAACGCTGCAGCATTTCAGAAACCACCAGTGATGTATCTATGAGGCCCATAGTATAACCCATATGATATTTTAGAACAAAAAATTAAGTCTGTGACGACCACCACGTCGACATCAAGAAGGCAGGATAGTTTGAATTTGCGACAACAACTGGGCAGTCTTGCCTATGGTCAACGAATGCCTTTTACCACCAATGTACTGGAACATTGGAGAAATATTTCGCTAAAACAGAAAGATTTAGCAAAATTATCAGTCATTCTGTCAGTTCCTTCAAGCCAGGTTTCCGTTGAGCGCTCATTTAGTGCATTATCAACATTGTTGACTAAACAAAGGTCTAGGTTAAGCAGTGAAACCCTAAAAAAACTCCTTATAATTAAATTAAACCACGAACTTTTAGATGTCATAAATATTGAAAATTCATAGATGTTATAACCAAATAATGTAATGATATATGTATATGTAGTTAAAAACAGGTAGATATAAGTAATGTTTTATGTTTAGAACAAGTGAAAAATAAAATTAAATTTAAAATTGTTAAAATAAAAATAAAATTGAAATTGAGTTAAATATTGTATGAATGTAGTATCAAGAACTACTATCAGAATCCACTGTATGAATGCACTATCAAGAATCTAGTAGGCGGCGACATTTGACATTTGCTACTGTGCAAATGTAATACCAAAAAATCAAGAAGGAGAGGCGACGCCACATTTTTTTGTGTATAAAAGGCCAGCCGGGAATATTATAATTCAGTTATTCCTTAACTATTAGCGGAGGTTAACTAGTGACATACTAGCTTCAAAGGTCATTCCTAAGAAACTGCTATACAAAAAAGCTCTAAGGTATATTTTATGTAGAATCAATAATAAAATAGTTTTATAGCTTTAAATTTCATTACCCTAAATTGTTATCATTTCTAGTTCATATATTTTTTATTATCAATATTACAGCAAACCATTATTTACGAAAGTTTTAGATAATTTGATTACAAAATGTGTTTACAAAAATTCTGCAGGACTCACGGTTTCCGAGATATAAGAAAAAACTATTTTTCACCACTGTGGTGTATAAAAGGCCAGCCGGGAATATTATAATTCAGTTATTCCTTAACTATTAGCGGAGGTTAACTAGTGACATACTAGCTTCAAAGGTCATCTTTGAGTCATTTTGAACACAAAGCGCTATGTTAATCTTTGTTTTTACACTTGCATTTACTAATTGTTACACTATATGTCAGGAATTTTTAAAATAAAATATTGTTGAAAAATAAAAGGAATCGTGTTTTCAGTGAACTTCAAAAGAAACCGAAATTGTAAAATTTGCAATAATATTTTTGTTGGCACGTTATCCGTGCTATTCATTTTAAACTAATAAATAATTTAAATAAAAAAATTTATATTTTTAAAATTCATTCTTAATAACTAGTCCAGTCAAATGGTACCTACTTGCGCTGAACATTTTATGTAAACAGAATTTTTTTAACATGTAGGGGGGTTGATTTGACAATAGACTGCTATACAAAAAAGCTCTAAGGTATATTTTATGTAGAATCAATAATAAAATAGTTTTATAGCTTTAAATTTCATTACCCTAAATTGTTATCATTTCTAGTTCATATATTTTTTATTATCAATATTACAGCAAACCATTATTTACGAAAGTTTTAGATAATTTGATTACAAAATGTGTTTACAAAAATTCTGCAGGACTCACGGTTCCCGAGATATAAGAAAAAACTATTTTTCACCACTCTAAACAAGATAGTGGCCAAAGGATGCACCTCCGGATCCACAAAACTCGGTTTCACACTTCCAACCAACTCTCCTTCCCATTAAAAAAAATGCTGTTTGCATAAAATGTTCAGATGGCCCTTTTTTACACCATTTTATTGGACTAAACCTTCTTTAAAAGAAATGAAAAACGAATATTCTTTTTCATTCGCGAATGGATAATTTGGGAATGAATTAATACATTCTCTCACGAAAAAATGAAACCGGTTTCGGCTAAGGTTGTTTCATTCTTTTGCGAGAGAATTTATGTTAAAATTCTTTTGCGAATATTCGCGAAAAGAATGAATGAATTTCGAATATTCTTCTCACCCTGCGCAGAAACAACAACAATAGCTTCGATATTATATGGAAAGCGGACCCCACGTGACGTCAGCAATAAAATACAGGGGTGATATTACGTAAACTGTTTCAATCGACTTCTTCATACAAAAGTTCAAGATTTTTGTATGGATAGGTCGATTGAAACAACTTACGTAATACCACCCCAGTATACGGTATACAATCTTTTACATTACCTTGTTTTTGTATACCGTGAACAAGCGCACGGAATTCAGCAACAGGACTGTGATTAAATTAAGCTTTCTCAAGATTTTAAACATTTTTAAGAGCTTTTTACCCCAACCTGCGCCAAATGTGCCTTTCTTCGAATATTAAAATGACTCAAAAGTAGGTCAAAATTCAGTTTAAATAAAACTTCTTTGAAGCGAGCGAAGCATTTTTTAGCGACGTTTTGCGCGGAATAAACTTGCAAAATCGCCACCGTTAACATGATTTTTTTAAAAATGTGCTCCGTTTTTTAAAATATATAATTAAGTACCTATTAAGTGTTATAATTAGTGTACTGTGTACTGTATACTGTTTCCTACGGCTTGCACTGTGTTCTTTGTATTACTGTACTATGTGTACAGGGTGTACTATGTACTATTTACTATGTACTATGTCCTATGTCCTATGTCCTATGTACTATGTACTATGTACTATGTACTATGTACTATGTACTACGTACTATGTACTATGTACTATGTACTATGTACTATGTACTATGTACTATGTACTATGTACTATGTACTATGTACTATGTACTATGTACTATGTACTATGTACTATGTACTATGTACTATGTACTATGTACTATGAACTATGTACTATGTACTATGTACTATGTACTATGTACTATGTACTATGTACTATGTACTATGTACTATGTACTATGCACTATGTACTATGTACTACATACTACGTACTACTTACTATGTACCATGTGCTATGTACAGACCCATGTATTATGTGCTATAGGAATTTTGTTAATGTACTATGTGCTATGTACTGCGTACTATGTGGTATGTACTCTTGATTATGTCGCCTATGTAGGTACACAGACGTTACCTAATTTTCTTTTTGAAAAATTGAGTTTTATGAATAATAATCGAAACCGACAAATAAATATAAGACAACTGCAGTTGGTCTTATTTGTTGCTTATTTGGTACTTTTCGTCAAAACTCCGGTGGAATGGCTTATAGCTTCAAAAGTAAAAGCCGTAGCATAATAATTAGCCTGTTGCTAAACATTATTCATTGGAAATATTCCAAGCTTTCCAATTTTGTAATAAAAAGTATTGGTGAATTACGTGTATTTTGGAAAAAAAGCTGGTTGAAGCTGAAATTTTATTGAAAAAAAAAAAAATTGGCTTTGACGACTCATAATTCTGGATGTTGGTGGGTGAAACCTTGACTTTTACAGTTTGGGATAGTTAGGAGTATTCTGCGAAGATTGCTGCCTTATTCATCGAAATATCTAATAAGGTTACAAATATACAGGGTATGTATGTATGTAAACCTCTACCAAAAAAAATTTCAAAACGCTCTAGCGGCTGAACCGTTACCATATCCCCTACCCCACCTATACTATTTTTGTTCGTCTGTCCAAGACCCACCCACAGTCAGGTGTTTCGACATTTTAACTGATACACCCTGTAATTGTTAACAATAATATTCTAAGCCTATATTTAGAACGGCAGACATATTCTGCGGTTATAACATCGCGGGAGACAACGGAACGTTGCCTCTAGTGCGAACATACGGATGCATAATGTTATCTCACTCACATAAATAGATATAACAAGTTGTTTTAAAAAAATATATTTTTTAATCACATTATATTAGTTATTACTACGTTTTATCCTTCGGTATCATATAGATGCTCACTAAATTGGTTTTCATCTTCCGACATATTAGTTTCTTTATAAAGTAAATTTGAATATGTGAATTGTGCGTATAGATCAGTATAATAATTAAGATAATTAAATAATCAGAATAGTAACTAAGATAATTAAATTCATTTAAAATCAAATTACCTGGAAGTTTTTCCAAAAATCGCTAGCAGAACTTAGAAGTTGATCGCCATCAAACCATTTGAAAATGAATCATCTTTCTTGTTCTATCCAATACAACCATGTTCCAGCTTGGGGATTTAATGAGGTGGGGTTTTTTGGAAAGCATTTTTCCAAATACTTGAGATATAATGCGCTCGAAAAATTGTTGGTAAAGTTCACTTTTAGGGCGGTAAAGAGCTTGCATCAAAGTTGCGTACTCTTTTATTGAATTCTTTAGGCTTGTAACTATTAATGAAAAGCTGGAACCTGCAATCATCGGCTTCTTTCGAGTTTTTTGCATTGTACATTTTGAAGAAAAGTTTTTGTAACAGATCCTCGTTTAAATTAATGGTCACGAAGAGCTGCAAATGCTTTCTGATATTATTTTTTAATAAAGTGAAGGGTCTTTTTTTCCTTTTTTAAAAAAGTAGGATTATAATCGCAGCCAGTGAGAGCATGGAAACCAATCAAGGTTTTGCAAAGTAACTCACCAAAGTGTTCATAGATTTTAGTAATATCTATACACCGTCAGGAACCGCCCCCTTAGCGGCCCGAGCATTTTGGTAGTGAGCGGCCCAAATTTAATACAGGGTGTATTACTGAAAATGGCTGTGGATAGGTCTTGGATAGAGGAACAAAAGATCGTATGGGGGGGGGGGGGGAATTGTAATAGTTTAGCCGCTGGGGCGTTTTGAATTTTTTGGTAGAGGTTTATAAATATTTTTGTAACTCTATTAGATATTTTAATGAATACGACAGCAATCTACGGGGCATTCTCACACCTATCTGACTGTTAAAGGTTTCAACCAACCATATTCCAGAGTTATAAGTCGTCAAAGTAAAATTTTGTTTTTTTGTTGTTCACTATAATTTAAACTTTAACCACCCTTTTCTTCAAAAAATAGGTAGTTAATATTTTTTCTTTACAAAAGAAAGCATTTGACAATTTCCTATGAATAATTGCCAACAACTTTCACGCTACGACCTTTACTTTTGAAGTTATAAGCAATTTTAATGTTGAAATTGGCTATATTTCGTCTTTTTCCATCTGAGCTTTGTCGAAAAATACCAAATACCCATATGATTTTTTGTTCGTCTATCCAAGACCTATCCACAGCTAGGCGTTTCGACATTTACAAGGATGGGAGTATTCTGCATAGATCGGTGGCTTACTCATGAATAAATTATCTAATAGGGTTACAAAAATACATGGTAATATGTAAACCTCTACCAAAAAAAAAAAATATGAGTGTGTTTAAGACCACACTTTAGAAGTAACACTTTTGTGCCCAACGGCTAGTAATATGCAATAGATATAGTGGAAAGTCTGTCGGATCTATAGTACGCTTGAGAAAATTCAGGCCAACGACAGTTTGCAGGAAGAATAGTGATACTGGTGCATACTTGTGTGTGCTATTTCGAATTCGGCATTACAGAAAAAGTTAAAAGTAGTCCGACCTTTGCGTGGCATGCATTCCATTCATGGAACATTCCGTCAGGTCGCATTTGAATACACACACTTCTATATTATTTATCAACGAATTGAACGCATGTACGCTTGGATATGTCACCAGCTGTATGCTACGCGAACGAGAGCCAGTCTACTTGAGTATGGTATTGGCACCCTTTACGGCCACCTAGCCAATTACATGATCTCTTCGTCCCATACAATCTTTTAGGGGGCCAATTAATTTTAAAGGGAGCAAAAAGAAATGCCAAAAACAATCAACCTTTTTTCAAATTCTTCTTTCTAGGCGTAGTTGAAAATAGTTTATTTTAGCTGATTAAACCGAATTTGAAGCATAAAGTTGAAAAAACATTTTTTTCAAACATTTATATTTTCAGATGATGTAGGGATAGTTTCAGCCCTTTACTATTATCCCTTATCATAAAATTTGCTTTGTTATAAATCAACCACTTTTAAATATAAATATTGCAAAAAATGTATTTTATCGGATTGTTTTTGATTATAATTAAAATTATCGCGAAAATCCTTAAATAACCTGTTTTAAAAGTTGAAAAACCATCCAGAGTGCCATTGCAAAGAAGATGCCAAAAAGCCGTCGGAAAATCCCACTTCTAGAAACAAAAGGATTAATAAAAAAATACAAAACAGATTCCACAAAAATACTCACCTGTCAACCCCAAGGGAATAATTGCTGGCTCCTCCTCATCCACCCCCCCACTAAAACCTGAAAACATAAACTAAAATTAGTAAATAAACTAAAAATCCGTATAAAATACTTAATAAAACAAGAAACCCCATTTGACGCCTACAAGTCAGAAGGGAACAGCTGATCGGACATCGAACACAAATCAAGTACATAAACCCGAAATGATATACTTCGAAAACGAAGCCCCCTACCACAGGGTAGCCGCAGCTATTATTCGAATAGAAAGTAAATACCGACGCACAGCTGGCGTCAAACCAGATTGCTTTTAATCTTTCTAGAGTCTTGAACTAGAAGATAAAATCAGCATTGAGGTTTTAGCAATAAAGCAATTTCAAAGCTCAAGTATCGAACTTAGCAACTTAGCAGTCTTTAAAACAGCAGTAACTTAATCATCAGAATTGATTTCAGCAGTTACTCTAACCAACCACAGAGGGACGAGTTTGCAAAGAAACCAGGCAAAGCAGTCCAATAAGCAGCAACCAGTGCAGCAAGCAGCAAGAAAATCCCAAGCGATTTCCAAGAACGAAACCAGAGTGCAGCGCAACAAAGGTTATTCCTGGGTGTTCTAATTGCAGAACACATCAGGCAAAACATCAATCATCACTCTGACAGATAGGTGGCGTTGTACATTTAAGCTATCAGAGCAAGCAATATTTTGGTAATTCTTATTTACAAAACAAATAAAGAAAAATTTACAAATTTCAAGTAATAAATCACGAATTAATAACGAATAGAAGATTGAATTGAAATATTTTTGGCAATTTCTAAATCTACGGTTGAATTTTATTGAATTTATATTTGGGAAAATCTATAATTGATTGCAAATAAATAGTAATTTGATTATTGGAAAAAGTTATCTTTCAATTGAATCACACAAGGAGGGGATCTAGGAAGACAGAGCAGTATTTTCAAGAAAGGCTCAATATGCTCGACGATGACTGGACAGAATTCAAGAACAATCATCGACAGATCACGTCAATCAAGACGAAGAAAGATGAGAAAGAGCAGCCATGCTTCAAAGAGGAGTGGTATACCGATAGAGAAAACGCCTATATCGACATGTACTGCAAAATCGATGAAGACTATTACAAAACGCTATCAGTCACAGAACCAGTCGCAAGAGCGGAGCAGTCATCAGCCGAATTAAACAACAGCTTCATTACGCAACACAACAACAATGTGAAACTACCAAGGATTTCGATACCCATATTTGCAGGGGATTACGAGTCATGGCCATCATTGCTAGATTTATTTTCCAGCCTTGTGCACAACAAAATATCTTTAACAGGAGCACAAAAACTCCATATCTAAAGGCTCATCTTGCTGGAGAAGCTGCACGACTACTCAACAACACGCTCATTAGCGACGCCAATTACGAACCAGCATGGAGGCTTCTCGTCGAAAATTACGACAACAAGAGAGCATTGTTGAAAACCCAGCTCGACATTCTGCTCAATCAACCTAAACTAACCCGAGAAACAGCTCAAGGCATCAAGGAGCTAAGAACGAGGACACACGAATGCCTCACTGCCATTGAGAATCTGGGGGTCTCAACACAAAATTGGGATCCCATTCTCATCGACTTGCTGGTCCAAAAACTACCAAGCGAAACTCATGAACATTGGGAATAGTCGCAGAGCACCAAATCAAGGCAATCGATTCCAACATGGGTGGAACTACGCGAATTCTTGGAAATCAGGTTCAGAACCTTGGAAGCTGTCAGTAAACCAACAAGCAACAAGAATGGACCTCACGAAAGTAAGTCCAGAGAGCACCCAAGAAGAAGAACCCAAGCCTTCCACGTCGCAAATCAAAGCGTATGCATCCTGTGCAAAGGCGCACATGCCATAGGGAAATGCCCCAAATATGTACCGTTCAGCATCGATGAGAGATATAAAACAGTCAAATCAAAGGATCTATGCATCAATTGCCTGAGAGCAGGCCATCGCTCATCACAGTGTACCAATAAAGGTAGATGTTTCCAATGCGGAAAGACTCACCATACAACCTTACACAGAATTAAGTAAGCGAGTCAAACCAATAGCAGCGTTTCACCGCCCACAAGTCCAAACGATGAATTACCATCCAACCAAACACAAACATTCTTCGCTCAGGCAGCACCCTACGACTGCCGACAAGTACTATTAGCTACAGCCCTGGTCACCGTAGTATCTCCAACTGGGCGAGAGTGGGTCTGCAGCGCACTCATTGATCCAGGATCTCAATCCTCATTCGTACGCGAGGCGTGGTTCAAAGTCTACAACTCAAAAAGGAGCCAATACAAACAGCATTAACCGTGATCGGTAACATGCCAGCGGGGAAAATCACAAAATGGGCCTCGCTGCAACTAAAGACACGAAACCAACAGGCGAAGAACATCCAGGTCCAGGCAATGGTAATTAGCAAAATAACTAATCCATTACCAAATAGTGAATGTTCCAGCAAGGATTGGGCTCACTTAAAGGATCTCGAATTAGCGGATCCAACGATTCACAAGCCGGGTCACATCGACATCCTTTTGGGAGCCGATATATTCCCCATGATCATCTTGGCCGGCCTAAGAAAAGACAACGGGGGAGCCCCAGTGGGACAAATACGGTGTGTGGGTGGATCATCTCTGGGAGGACCACTTCAGCTGCACGAGCAAGTGCACATATGAAAACATTCTTCACCGAGGTGACTCCTAACGACGAGCTAAAGAGATTTTGGGAACTAGAAGAACTTCCCCCAATATCCAAGTGGACAAACGAAGAAACTCGCTGTGAAAACCATTGCAACAACAACGTCACTAGATGCAGCAACGGACGTTACCAAGCCCGGCTTCCATTTGTAGCTGATAGAGGCCGTGTTTTTTTAATGAACTTGGCTGGGTCTTCGCCATACAAATTTGAAAACCCAAGTTTTATCGGGGTCTATCTGGGTCTCTATCGAGGTTACTGGGAAATTTTAAAATTTCCCTGCTTTCCAGAACGCGGCTAACTTCAAGTAGGAGGAGAAATGTCATTCAAATTTTGAAAATATTAGGATGACTAGTCAATAAGTCAAAAGGGCAGGTAGGAAGGAAAGAAAATGCCCTTAATCCAATCAAACCACCTAGGCATAATGGATCCTGCTCTCATACATGACAGGAAAATTGAAATTCTACCAAATAAACTGTGCATGTTTTTAAATTAATAAAAAAAAGCTTGCTATAGGCTAGAAATTTTTAAAATTCATATTGCTCCTACGGCTAAACATGGAGAATTACATTGAGGATTTTGTTATCTGCCAATTTTAAGGGAGTAGATTAACGAAATGTTTTCACAGAAACTGGCCTTTTGATATAAAGCACATACATATATACAATTGTACACAATTTCATCAATAACATTTTAACATTAGAGCGGAAAAAGTCGCTATTCAAAGAGATTTCATGAAAGACGTATGAAACGTATTCTCTATCTCTAAGCCCTAGACAATATTCTTATGCGTATCGGGAGTAGATATTTACAAAACCAAACTCCATTGAAAATCACAAATGTGACGGCGACAGTTGACGTTTCAACTATACGCTGAAGTTAGATTCTGTTGAAGTTTTGCAAAATTTCCCTTGCCGTTTTTTTAATGAACTCAAAATCTCTCAAAACCCAGTTCATTAAAAAAACGCGGCCAGAGTACAACTTGGCGCATCAAGACACATCGCCATTCGAACATTGATGCAGATCTAGAAACGATTCCAACAAGATCCTGACTTGAAAGCAGACTACGTCAAATGCATACAGGAATATTTGACGTTAGGACAGATGGTGACTACCACCACTCCAGAATCAGCACTTTAAAACCAATGGCCCAACGACACAGCAACATTCCGTTTCTGTTACTTACCTCACCATGCTGTCATCAAACCGAGTAGCACGACCACCAAACTGAGAGTAGTGTTCGACGCATCTCGTCCAACTGCCAATGGAAATTCATTAAATAGCGTATTATTGAATGGACCAGTAATACAAGACTCGTTAATGTCCACCATGCGATGGAGAAAACATCGAATTGCTTACATGGCCGACATAGAGAAGATGTACCGGCAAATACGAGGTCATCCAGACGATGCCGATTACCAACGAATAGTTTGGAGGGTATCACCAGATCAGCCCATACAAGACTACAAACTATTAACCGTAACGTTCAGAACAAAGAGTGCTCCTTTCCTTGCCATCCGAACTATGCACCAATTAGCGAAAGATGAATCACAAACTTTCCAAATCGGCTCCTACGCAGTACTCAACGATTTTTACGTTGACGATTTGATGACTGGCGCCGACAACATAGAAGAAGCAAGAGATAAACAAAAACAACTAGTTCAGCTTCTTCGAGCTGGAGGACTAGAACTTAGAAAATGGGCCGCAAATCACAACACCATCTTGGAAGAAGTTCCGGCAGCCGATCGGGAGGTCTCATTTCCTCTCGCGGTGAACGCAGAGGAAGTCAAGGCTCTTGGCTTATTATGGAATCCTGCCAGCGATACAATATCTTACAAGGTCAGCATGGAGTCAGCACCAGAAATATATACAAAACGGAAAATATTGTCCGAAATTGCGAAGTTATTCGACCCCATCGGCTGTCTCACCCCAGTAACAATTAATGCCAAAATACTTATACAAAGTCTTTGGCTGACAAAACTCGACTGGGATGAAACGGTCCCGATCGACATCGATCAACAATGATGCAGGTTCCGAGCAGCACTCCAAGTCATTCAAACTATTCAAATCCCGCGGTGGATTGAAGTTCACAACAAAATCCAGAACATCGAAATCCATGGATTTTGCGACGCATCCATAAAATCATATGCAGCAGCCGTATACATCCGAACACAGGACGAAGACGGCAAGTGCCATTGCCACTTAATCGCTGCAAAAAGCAAAGTGGCACCCATCAAAACTATCTCACTGCCAAAGCTAGAGTTATGCGGAGCGCACTTGTTGGCCAAATTACTGGCGCAAGTAAAGGACGACATGAAGTTCGAGCAGGTAACAACACATGCTTGGACTGATTCTACAATGGTACTCGCATGGTTGAGAAAACACCCATCATCATGGGAAACATTTGTGGCAAACAGAGCCTCACAAATACACCAACTGCTAGACCAAAGTAGCTGGAATCATGTTAGAACAGAAGACAACCCTGCCGACTACGCCACAAGAGGATTATCATCGAGTGAATTGAAACCACATAAGTTATTGTGGACAGGTCCTCACTAGCTCCAACAGACAAAGGAGCACTGGCCCAAACGGAAGGAAATCCAAGATAACACGATGGGAGTACGAAAAACCATCACCAATATGCATGTCGAAGTGGATTCCTCTAATGACGACCTGATCAATAGATACTCTTCATGAACGAAATTGCTATGAGTCAACTATCAGCTATTGTCAACGCTGGCTAAAGGCATCAAAATCAACATCCTGCCATACCCAAACCAGCTACCTAGAGTCCATAGAAACACAAGCACCCCTAAAGTGGTGGATATTAATAAACGCACGAAACACAGTAAGACGTCATAATCACAAATGTATGCAGTGTTTTAGCCAACCATCAACAAATCCCAGCGCAACAAAGGTTATTCCTGGGTGTTCTAATTGCAGAACACATCAGGCAAAACATCAATCATCACTCTGACAGATAGGTGGCGTTGTCCATTTAAGCTATATGAGCAAGCAATATTTTGGTAATTCTTATTTACAAAACAAATAAAGAACAATTTACGAATTTCAATTAATAAATCACGAATTAATAACGAATTGAAGATTGAATTGAAATATTTTTAGCAATTTGTAAATCTACGGTTGAATTTTATTGAATTTATTTTTGGGAAAATCTAATAATTGATTGCAAATCAATAGTAAGTTGATTATTAGAAAAAGTTATCTTTCAATTGAATCACACCCTCCCGGCACCTTTTTATTAAGTCAGAAATTAAATTGCTAAACACTCCCTTTTGGTATTCTAAGCACCCAAACCACTGGACATACGGTTTGAACAGCTTCGGTTTTATCAATTGAAGCGTGCAAAAATTATTTTATATTGGAGACTATAACAAAATAAACGTATTAAAGATGTATTGTTCATTTCTTCTTTCAATTTTTCATATTTGTTTACATCGTTTGATATTTTAAGAAAGTCTCAAGTGTTTATACCGTAACTTCCCGGCAGTGCTACATGTTTGGCCACGCCAAAAAGCAGATCATTCTGCGCCGAAAATTCTTGTCGTTTATGCCGGTTCCAACATGTCAGTCAACTCCAAAGTGTCCGCGGCATAAGCCCGGCCAGTGACCAAACCACAAGAAAACTCTCAACTAATTCACCTCTACACAATGGTGAATTTGTATTCCTATAATGAGATAAAGCAAAGTCTGGGCGACAACGTAGCTAACATGCCAGAAAAATTATGCAGTAAGGCAGAGTGTATTTTAACTGTTGCACACACAGCTCCGAGTTTCTTAGTCTCTTGTACCCCGTCCGCCCCATTTCTCATCATTATACGAAAGTGCTGACGATTTTTCATGTGTCAGAGCGTTACGCGATTGAAATTGATTCACTCTCATGTAAATTTTTTTAAGCAAAGAAGTTTTACTTCAAAAATCAAAACGCCCTAGCGGCTAAACCGTTACGATTTTTTGTTCGTCTATCCAAGCCCTATCCACAGCCAGGCGTTTCGACATTTTCACTGATACACCCTGTACAATAAATTTAAGCTTTGTTAAAATGCCGTAAATTGTTCACTTTTTTAGGGACTTTCGAAAGTGTCTACCATGACCTTGGAACCGTCATTGCTGTCTTCCATTGTTATTTTTCAATAATAATAATATAGTATTTTAACATATTGGAACGGCAGCCTTGTTACTATGACGTAAAATTCATTCAAATATTAACACTTTCCACACCTGAGTACGCCCATAGGAACCGCCAGTCGAAAAAAGAGTACCCATCTCATGTACGGCAGGTAGGTATAAGAGAACGAAGAAAATATGAGGTTTGTTAAAATACCGTAAGTCTGCCGGCCACTGGCTCTTAAACTATTAAGGAACAGTCTCTATGATAGTAGCGATAAAATTTTGTACGTGTTGCTACATACGGTGGCTCAGGGGGTGGTGGACCAAGCGGTATCGCCTTAAATTAATTTAAGGGGGCCCTTTTTTTGCAACTTATCTAACCATGCCTAGGTGCAGTGTGTATTTTAAAATTTGGCGCCCTGGGCCTATAAAATTTGCCGCCCCGTATATTAACAAAAAATCCTAAAATATTTGATAATGGAAAAAATCCGCGGAACCAAAGAAAAACACCATTTGTTAAATATTTTACATTTTTTACGATGGACAAATTGGTTCACAAATTCATCAATAACACTATCATAATTTAAAGATTTGGTTGAATCAGCTTCTGCTCGCTTATCCGGGGACGAAGATAATTTTTTAATCGTTTAAGTATGGAAAACGAACGTTCTGCCACTGCAGGGCAGAGGAATATAAATGCAGTGCGATATTTATATATGGGAATGCTTTCTTCAAATCCTTGTTCTTAATGAATAGGTTGAGTTGGCTTAAGCTCATTTTATTTTCATTAGTCATTAAAAATTGTTTTAAAAGCATACATTCTTCTTGAAGATCTTCCGCAAGATCAATGGGGTATAATTTTTTCAAATACATGGCGCTAACTCTAACTTTCGCTTCAGGCGTTGCATCCAATTTGCATAAAAATGCAAAATAGGCAGTTACTACGTCATTATGATGATTTGCGCCTCCTAAGCTCGTTCAACAATAATTGGTCGCCTATTGGGAAAAAGGTATTAACCTTCAAATCGCCACGTCCTTGTAGCAATACCTCTCCTCACAACATTCATCGTGTCGTTTCTTCCTTTTAACAATTCTTTTGTGATCACTCCTGTATTCTTCTGTGTTGGATTTTTTCTTCCCAGCGTCCTCAAAAGGAAAGATTCCCGCTTGCTTTCGATAAAAGACATAAGGGATTCGTTCACCTTGAAAACTATCTCTACGTCCGTGTCGACACCTTGAAGAATTTTGGAGAGTATATTAAATTATCTTAGTATAGATCCCCCAAATTTCCGATAATATGGCCGCTTCTAAAAAAATTAATTGCGATAATAGTCCTTTCGCTTCATTTTTCACCAAAGCTGTTTGGTAGGCCCCCCTTTTTACAGCTTCAAGGGCGGCTATTATATCATTTCAATCTTTATTAAGACTGGCACAAGCATCGTCCCTGGCTGACCATCGCGTAGTTGACAACAGTTACATTTTCAGGCAGCAACCCGAAAAACTTTGTTGCATCTGGGTCCAAGATTCATTATTGGCGGAGACTACAATATAAAGCATAAGGCATGGAGTTCCAGACTAATTTCACCAGTAAAAGGAAATGAACTTCTAAGTGCTATTAACGAAAACAAGTGTGATTATCTGTCTTCACGAGGACCAACGTATTGGCCAACGGATGCAGCAAAGATCCAGATCTTCTTGATTTCTTCATCATAAAAGGTATTTCTTCCAGCTATACTCAAGCAGAAGGGATTCATGACTTAACATCTGATCATACACCCGTTCTGCTGTCAATAAGCGCGACAATCATCAAGAAAAAGAAAAAGCAGAATCTCACAAATAAGTATACATATTGGGATCTCTTCAGAGAAACTTTGGAAAAGCTGGTCAGCTTAAAAGTGAGGCTTAAAAGTAATGAAGAATTGGAACAACAAACAAATAAATTCATTGAACACATTCGAATGGCAGGCAGCATAGTAACTCCTGAATTAGAAGACAAAGAAGAGTGTGAAATCAAATACCCGGCCGAAATCAGAGAACAAATCAAGCAAAGAAGAAAGGCAAGGAGAATATGGCATCTTACCAGAAATCCTGCTGATAAAACTGCGTTCAATAGAGTAAGTAATTATGTCAATAAACTAATTAAAAATTACAAACAGGAATGCTTTGACAAATACCTGAGCAGACTGAGTCCAGAAATGGATAAAGACTACTCATTGTGGAAAGCAACAAGAAAATTTAAACGCCCCGTAACTCGAATACCACCGCTAAGAAATGCTCAAGGCAGATGGATTCGACAAGACAATGAAAAAGCTGAACTCTTTGCCCAACACCTTGCAACAGTGTTCCAACCTCATAACATATAATCCAATAAGGACATAAGACCTACTTATCAACCAAATCAAGTTTTTAAAAGGTTCACGCCAATGGAGGTTGCCGAAGTGATCGACAGAAATCTTAATCCAAAAAAAGCAGCAGGAATCGATGGAATATCACCCGGTCTATTCAAGGAACTTCCACGAAAAGCAATCATCATGATCACATACTTATTTAATGCCTGCATAAGCTTAAAATATGTGCCCAACTGTTTTAAAACGGCCCAAATAATCATGCTGAAGAAACCAGACAAACCTGATGAAGAAGTAAAATCATATAGACCAATTTCTTTGCTTCCCATCATTTCTAAATTGTTTGAAAAATTGTTACTAAAACGTCTGAAACCGTTAGTAAACATTCCTGATTTT
Source organism: Thereva unica (assembly GCA_949987705.1). NCBI lineage: Eukaryota > Metazoa > Arthropoda > Insecta > Diptera > Therevidae > Thereva > Thereva unica. The sequence goes on from OX465284.1 coordinate 62,575,755, forward strand.
CAATTTGGATTCAGGAATAACCATTCCACAATAGATCAAATCCATCGAATCACTGGTGTCATCGAGCAAGCGTTAGAAGAAAAGAAATATTGCCCTGCCGTATTTCTGGATGTAGCTCAAGCCTTTGACAGGGTTTGGCACGAAGGATTGATATACAAGATGAACAAACTCCTACCACAAAATTACTGCCAACTGCTTGAGTCATATCTCTTTAATCGCAAGTTCAGAGTCATCCATGAAGAAGCATGTCCGATATTAGCGGGAGTTCCGCAGAGAAGCGTATTGGGACCCCTCCTATACCTGCTTTATACTGCGGATATTCCAACAACAGATAACACATTTATCGGAACATTCGCTGATGATACTGTAATTATGTCAACAGACGTATCCCAACCAAAAGCGGTGGAAAAACTCCAACGAGCCTTGAATCATGTTAGCAAATGAGGTTAAATCAGTCCATGTGACATTTACGCTGCCTCGCAAAAACAACACCTTACACACGTACCTCAATGGGGTGCAAGTACCCCAGGCAAAATCTGCAAAATATCTTGGTCTACATTTAGACTCAAGGCTGAACTGGAAACATCACGTGAGACAAAAAACTGAACAGATTCGATTAAAACAGCGTCAAATGTACTGGCTAATTGGACATCACTCCAAAATGAACCTGTATTGCAAAAGACTAATATACCAGTCTATGTTCAAGCCGATATGGATGTATGGTGTGCAGCTCTGGGGTTGTACTCATAAATCTAATCGAGACGTAATTCAACGCAGCCAAAACAAATTTCTTCGAATGAACAACGCTTACCGCTATGTGACTAATAAAGAAATACACATGATGATTTGGATATAAAATGGATAGAGGAGGTCATCCGCGAATATGCCATTAAACACGAGAAGAGACTTCTGGCCCACCGCAACGTTGAGGCTATACAATTATTGGATACCACCAACGAAATAAGACGACTCAAAAGAGTAAAACCTCACGAACTGATGTATAATTAATGAATACTACATACTACACACATAGGGAACTGGACAATAGAAATCCCGTACAAGTGTATGCTTACTTTAAGACATGCTTAATTTAAGAACTATTGTTAACTATACTAATAAATTAATATTAATTAAGATTGTAGTAACCATACCAATAAAGGTGTTTTACAAAAAAAAAAATCTGGGCTTCTGAGTTTAACGAATGTGCAGCGCAAGGCACGTATGTTGCATACTAACATATTTCTTTAATTTTAGCCTGTAAGCCATTATACTGCCCAGCCATATTGCTAGAGCGTTGTCATAAGATTGCCCTCTATAATTGGTAATGTCGATATTCAGAATTTCAAAGGTGTCTCTAAAGGCCAGCAACATATCTCCTGTTTTATGTATGACCAGTGTTTGGCAAAAAACAGAGGAATCGTTCAATTGGCTCTGCATTATCTTGAGCAAATCTTACAATTAGCGAAAGTTGATCTACATTTGTTATATCAGGGGTCGAATCTACACCAGTGGCGTAGATAGGGGGGGATCAAGGGGATCAATCCCCCCCCCCCCCATGGACTTACGAAAATAAAGGTCTTCGTATCTAAGTATTTAAGTATATGTACATGAAACTTTTAAAACCAGCACCTCTTTTGATTCTATGTATGTATGTGTAAAAATCATCTAGATCCGTTTTTGTGACGGCTGTGCATTTGAGTATTGCTAATTTCCGCGCTTCGAGAAGGCCGACCAATCAGGAACCACGAAAAGGAAATCAGGAACCGCAAAAACGCTCACTATAATTGTGGACACATTAAGCACATGTAAAGTAAATACAATGAGCCAACAGTTACACCTCGGTTCCTAAATACTCAAAATATTAACATTATAGTTAATCAAGAAATAGAATCGTGTTCCTAACTTTGGGTGGAATAACTATTAGGTTTGAGCATATTATGTAGAGTATCAACATATGAACTTCCTAAAAAATGGTGTAGTAATGATGACCACGCGCTCCCTCGGCACAATGTATTTTTTGTCACCGTCAAAGAAGGAGCAGGGGGCGACCTACAAAGCGCTGCCACCCAAGCAAGTTTAAAATGTATTAATCCAACGAACAATATGTACAAAATCCATTAAAACAGTAGTAGATACTAAAAATATAAAGTATCCCTTGATATGATACTTTTTAACTTCCCAGTATAGGAAGTTATTGTAATCGGTCCGAAAATCGAAATCGAAAATTTCAAGGTATTTTCATCTTTCAAGGACCCAGGAGCATTTTAAGCAAAAAATTGGGAGGAAGTATGTGTGTGCGTATGTGCGTACGGATGTGGTCATTTTTTCCTGCACTATATAGCGCGAACCAAAAAAGATATCGACTTCGTTGAGGTGTTGTTCGAAGCGTATTAACCGAAATATGATCTGAAAAGATTTTCATAAAATTCGGTCGAACCGTTTTTGTTTTTGTTTAAACGACGTTTATGATTTTTGTACCTGCACGATACCGCACGAACTAAAAAACTATATCGACTTCATTGAGGTGCCGACAAAATAATATTAATGAAGAAATGCTCTGAAAAAAATTTCATACTATTCGGTCGAGCCTTTTTGTTTAAATAGAAAAACTTCGGCTAATTGTCAGAAAGACAAGTTTTGCTAATACATATCTAATAAACTCGATGGAATGAGTCCCGTTCTAAACGAAGTGATCTTTTTTGGGTTCTGCACAGAGATAGCCTTCGAACAAAACATCACTTGTCAAAATCCGACAACCTTTCAAAATCGTGCAAAAATTTTGTTACCCTTTACAAACAGCACGAATTTTCAAACCTTGGATTAGCACTTTTTGACGGGGAATTGTTTTCTACGCGTTTCAGGAAATTGCGGTTCATCCCGGTAGGTAATTCCAGTAGTTACCGTATAATTTGTTCTTTTTGTTCAATTCTGACAAGTACTTAACAGTTACAGTTTTGCTAATATCTCCGGAAAGCTTTGGAATTTCCAAATGAAGTCATTCGCTTCTCAGCTCGTCAACGGCGCTTCAGCACGCTCATTTCGAATTTGAGCTCCCGCTTTAGTGCAGCGAACGAAATACGGAGGAAATGTTTGTTTGCTAACGTTCAGGAAAAACAAATTCTCTAGAAAAATCTTGTTTATTTACTACTATTATAGTTATTTGAACTAGCTTCTCTCAGGATTGCTGTGTCATCAATTCTGATACTAGCCAATTTTCCACTAGTGCTAAACGTATAACTATTTTGTAAGAAGTCAGTTTATTCCATCTTCGTCATACTGGGAAGTTAATCGTGTGGACCGAAGGGGTCGAACCCACATCCCAACTAGTTCATCGAATTAAATCGAATAAGAAATGTACTTAAATCAAATAGTACCGAGTACAAACTTGCAGCTTAAAAATCGTAGCAGAAATAGTACAATTGTAGTAGGGTTGCAACGCTGCACAATCGGTGGGGCAAATCATAGGGTGGTTCCACACGAGCGTACACCCGACACGACAAGAGTCGGCTGCAAATATGGTTTATGGCAAATAAAGTAAGAGTGGGCGATGGAAATTGTGTCCATTCCATCGTCCTCTCTCACGTTCCGCTCCATAAACCATCTTTGCAGCCGATACTTGTAGTGCCGTATGTGCGCTGGTTTGGAATGCCTGAATCAGGCAAAGTGAGCACAGCGAAGGAGTGTGTCTGTCTACGATTTGCCAATATTGACTTTAGTGCGTGCGCTGGCTACGAACATAATACACGGAACACTCATTGTCTCTGACGAATCAACAATTTAAGGGCGTTTACCACGTTGATTATTATCTCGGTATGAAGATATTTTTAGTGCCAAAAAAACCATTCGGCAAGCTTTTGGACGGTGAAACCCAAAGAAATGCAGATACTAAGTTATATCCCCCCCCCATGGCTGAAAGCTATCTACGCCACTGATCTACACTGATAGAAAAGTATTTAACCTTCTGCAGTTGTTCCGTTACTGTTGTTGTCACTTTAGTTGTCATTATCTGTATTATTTTTTCGTAAGTTGCAAAAGACAAATATGACCTTTTGTCTTGCCCAGGATTGCCGGATTCTCAAATTTGTACAAAGAATTTCCAAATTATTTTCTCACCGCATTTACTAATATCTTATTAAAGGCTTCTAGTGGTAAGGATTGGAGCAGCTAGTGCCGCCCCTTACAGCTTGCCGCCCCGGGCCATGGCCCCATGGCCCTAGGGTAAATACGCCACTGCCAAGGTGGTTATCGAAGCGCCGCACAATGGGGCTCGCTCACTGACATATAAAATGGACTGCTGATCAGGAAATTTTGATGGCACCAATTCGTTCCATATGCTGCGCACCTTTTTCCACTGCATGAAAACACGGAAATCACTTTTTTATTTTGAATTCGCACTTAAAAGACTAAAACAAGAGACCAATTTTGTTAAAAAAAATAATAAACACTATTTTCACTTGTCTCACCTTTTGAAATGCTTTTTTTCACTAATTACAAAAATTAATGTTCAATTGGCAGAAGTTCTCAACGCCTGTTTTAGCCACTGACATTCTATATGACAGCGATTTCAACAAATTCCGGGGCTTATGGGGAAAAGAGCAAGAGATATAAAAATCACTATAGTCATCTATTTTTTTCATAATATTCTGACATTTGCAAAAGGGAAAATATGAAATCAGGTATGGCAACTTTAAAATTTTAACTATCGTTATGGCAGTTTTTTTTTTTAAATTGCGCTTAAAACACGTTAAAATTTTATTGAACATTTTTTTCAAGTGGGCGGAAGTTTTGGTTTTTTTAAAACGTGGGAAAAATTGGAAATTTGAATATATATAAAAAATAATTGTCTGAAAAAATATTTTATACAAAAAAATGTGTGTTAAAAGACTGAAGACAAACGGAAAACAAAAGCCTTGAAATGTTTCTTGTCACTTAATTTTATGTTTTAATGGAATTCAAAGTATTTTCTTCATGTACTTCTTTTTACTAATTTGTAAGCTTGGTAGTTCGCAATGTCGGGGCGCATAAATTGCAACTGGTGCACAATATTCATATCCGATCCTCTCATAGAATCCCTCCTGATCGATTGTTGACAAATATATAATTTTCAAATCTAATACTGCTCTACAATAATCTTCGGCGCATTTCATCATAAGGTTCCCAAGACCTTGTCCTCGGCACTTTCTATCGACAACCACCGATTCAATAAAGCCTCACTTCTCCTTACTTGGAATGGCACTTAACTTGCAGTGCGCTACAACTCTTTTCATATTGTCTGTTGTCAATATTAAGCTTACCGGTAATGTATCACAAGATGCTTCAAGAGATCGCATTCTTGCTGCATCGCTTCGTGGCCACTCAGAGTTTATTAGATTGCAACATTCCTGTAGCAAATCAGGACAGTGATGTATTGGTAAAACGGTAAAAGGGCTACCGGATACATTATAAGGTGGAAGACCCTACGAAAATTAAGAAAAAGATCTACGTTTTAATAAAAAAAATGCTATTACAAAGTTTTCGATTAAATGTTGATTTATTTTAACGATATTGTTTATACCACAATTGTACCTCATAGTAGAGCTCCAAGTCTCTATATCTCATTCTGATAACAGGGGTATTTCTATAAAATCTTTCTTATTAAAACAGCCCTTTGGATATACGCTAGAGAATAAAAGAATATATTTCTTAAAATGGCATTTACATTTGAATTGACACAAAACTGTTACTATGGGGGTACAAATAATGGACATTGGGATATACCTGCAAGAGTGCATAACATATTGATATTCATTGTTCACTAATTGAAACATATAAACTAACATACGCGAGACATATAAGACGCATCAAGTAAATGACGCCTCCGAAGGAGATGTACATCGTACATCTACCTTTTTTGGCGTAGTTAAATAAGAGTAAAGCACGTCCTTTAATAAAGGAACGAAATATACAAACTATATTTAACTCTACTATTAGCAATCAGCTGTCGATTTAACATTCTTGTGGCAAGTGGCTTATATTTTTTGCTCCCGGCGAACGAGAGCTAGCATCAGCCAAATGATTTTTTGAGACTAGGGTGATAAAAAATGCTCGAGTGAGGAGAGGATTCATATTTATAAGAAAGAGCTCTGTGAGATGCCATGATATATTTATAATGGAATGAATTTGTCAAGATTAGTTTGGTGCAAATAATAATGCACCAATTTATCATAAAAATATGTTTCAACTGCATAAATATGTTCTGACTTGTAAACAATTTAAGCCACAAAAAATTAAACTAAAGTGTACAGCGACGAAAAGCTGCAATGGATATCACAGCAGTACCCCAAGCGAGACTGTGATTTTAACTAGTGGGCGAGCCTAAAAAATATATTTATATTTAGAAAAGATCGTGTTAAAAGAGAAATATTTATTGTAACAAACCAATCTCATATGTCTAAGTTTAAAGTCAAGCTTCCTTCGACATCTTCACCCCATTTTAAGTATCCAAGGAATCCAGCAAATATGAACAGAGATGAAACTGCGGTCATTCCAACATTTAGTACACCCAGTGGGCTATCGAATTTCTTTGGTAATAACATAGAATTCTTTAGTGGTAAAACCAAGGCAATGCCTTCGAAGGCAAAGATTGCTGTTCCAAAGTAAAGCGCCAGCTGTTCGCCATTGGTAAAGAAGTTTCCCTCAGTTGGTGATGGTAAACCACCTTTGAAGTCATAGTACATGGTGATTGTGATGCCTGATATCATGCAAATATTGGCGATTACTGAAATTGGTGCCAAGTATTTTAGATTGGTTACCAGTGATGGCAGGAGAATTGGGCCACTAGAAAGAATCCAAATAGTCGCGTTCAACACCTTTAGCATAACTCTCAGTATTGGCTGCATCGCCGGTTGTAGATCTTTTTTGATCATTCTTCCCAAACAACTCCCGATTGCGTTGTATAATTTTATTGTAAGCCGTATTGTTTTCGAATGCGGCACCAACAACCTAAAAAAATCAAGTTAAGTCCAAAGGGCATTTTTCCATTTCTAATGTACTAAGAAATTTCTCAACCTTGAGTGTTAGTATCATCTGTATCATATTAGTATGGCCCGGAGGCTCAGAAAATTCCAAATAGTCGCGTTGTCCGAAAGAATACAAGATAGCTGAACATGAATATCATGCTTGCCAAATGACATTGTCTGCAAATACATATAATCTGATTAAATCCGCTTTCAACTTGATAAGTTTATCTAACCTCGGATGTAGTTGTGTAATAAGGAAAGCACATATAGGAAATGATATTAGGCAATGCAAAATGTGAAATCCAGACACCACAAAAACTATAAAAAGTCCAAAGCCAGTTCCGATAATTTTCCTCCGAGAATCATCTTTAATATTTGTGTAATATGGCCCGAATAAGATGCAGGACACTAGACACGCAAAGTATATGATGAGAGAAGACGATGTCGTCGATGTTCATCTTAAAAATAACTTTTAAAACACTTCAAGTGAAAAAATCAATTGAAGATATCGGAGCTGTTTTGCAAACTGTCAACGAGAACTGTCAAAGAGAAATGTCTAATTTTCGCTTTTCAGTTTTGGCACTCGTGATTTTGCTTCTGCCAGTGAATGCACTGAAAATAATCGAAATTTCAGTTCAGGGCAAAAAGGGGCTTATGGATGAGCGAGTCAACTATACCCACTATACCTTTTTGGTGCCATCGGTTTGTATGGGAATAATTGCTGATGAGCAGTCCATTTCTATATGTCAGTGGGCTCGCTCATAAGAAGGTTCTGCTCAAAACACAATTTTCAAAATATGGATATTATCAAAAAAAAAATTGTATCATCGTAGTTGTAATAATATATCAGTACACGTGTACAAATATGAAGTCGCTAACTGTTATTAGTCATCGAACGCATGAGCTTAAAATTTATGGTTTGGGCAAAAATGATACTTCTTGGATAACGTATTCCAGTTTATGCGAGATATTAAAACATTCTTTTCTAACGTTTATCGATAAAATCTATGCAAATGTTTTATGTCGGTGATCAAGCAAAGAATGTTGATTCTTATATAATTTTGAATTATATTATAAGTTCATTGGTTTCTGATACAGGACTTAAAATTTTTGATAGTGTGTATTTTTTTGTAGGGAGTTTTTTAATTGACATTTTCTCCAAAATACACAAAGTTCTATTTTTGAATCTTTTTTTATTATAAGCAGATTAGTTAACCGAAAAAATTAGCAATAGAACTTTGCGCATTTTCGAGAAGAGGCCGAATGTAGGATTTATAAATAACAGCACCGATGCCTGGAGAAGGAACTTGCACCTCTTAAGATATCCCAAGCACTGGGATGCTTGTTTGGCGATTTGGAATATGTGGTCATTCCATCGCAAGTCTTTAGCTAATCTCACGCCTAAGATGTGTAGGGATAGGTCGGCCAATAGTTCAACTTCACCCGCTGTCAAGGATGGAGAAGTAGAAAACTTTTTTTAAATAAGATAGTACTTGGTTTTGGTAGGGTTGAATCCCACACGATTATTGCTTCCCTACTCTAGAATGAGTATAATGTCGTTATTAATAGAGTTAAACATTAGTTCACGATCATCAAGACAGGATCTGGTATAGGTCTGTCTTGTGTCGAAGGTGTAAGAGTAACCTAGGGTACCGACGTCAGCGAAGCTGAGGGTGAGATGGCGTAGACCAGGACGCCCAGAGCTGAGGGATGCCTTCGACGCGGAGGACCGGATCCCAATTTTATAGCCGAAGAAGAAGCTACCTCTTAGCTAAGGCAAAACCGATTTATTATGACAAGCTAACTAGCAAGATTGATAAAAAAATCAACAGTTTTCCATACAATATCCGCCGTACATATTAAACTAAAGAAAAGATGGCATTCGCTTCCTATATCGGAAATCAATTTCAATGTTGAATTCTGGGTAAATTGTAGACCATAAACTCAAGGACTAAAAAGTTCTAGATAGTGGATAGCTTCAGAGGTCTTATCTTTGTATCTATCTATCCATAAAATCAAACTAAATCGTACCTATGTATAAATTTCAGGCGTATTGGTTGAGTTGGATTATTAAAGTCGCTCGCCTTATCTGCAGAATCTCCATAAATCCTCCGTCTTTTCAATAATGGTCTGCTGAAGAGAATAAACATAATTTTTTCTCATGGTAGGAAAAAAGACGAAGTAATTCCGCTCTCAGGAAAACTCATCTCCATTAACAGAAATCGTGGTGTTAAAACATTCCAGCCAAACAACGGGGGAAAAAAAATTCAGGAAAATGCTGCGTAACCAGAATATAAGATCGCCGAGGACTCGTCGAAAAGGATAAGAAGCTACATAAGTTACCAAACTACTGTTATATTGCGAACTATCGTTATCTGCCATGCTACCCAGAGGAATCAGCTCCTTGGAAAAAATCTGAAAGTGAAAGAGCCAGGCCGCAGCAAGGCCATCAATTGTCATAACGGTTATGCCCAAGAAGGCTCCGAAATTTCATTTGAAAGAAAAGTCTTAAGCCTAGGGACTCTCAATTGCCTGCGAGTCAATTTTTTGAGGATTTTCCTGGAACATTTGCCTGGTAAGTGGAAAATCCTTTCTTCGTGCGAACAATGTGCCGGTATTAGTCGACACCCGGCTTTCTGCCATTTCTCGCAATTTTCGGAGTTATGTCCTTGGCTGGCATACTAAAAAGACTACAGGCGTCTTCCTTGCGACCCTCCGTCGACATTTCATTATGCGGCAGCTGTCGCAAATGCCTTTATCCTCCCTCAGCTTTTCGAAATTCTAAAGCTCCGTTCTCATTTCTCGGGGCTGCAACCTCGGTCTATATAGGCATTTAGTTGGTGAATACGGTTTGCCGCTCGCATTATCCCTCAAGTATTTAATGAATTTCTAGGTAAATCTGATTGAGGAGAAATGTGCTCTCGTGGTGCCACTGCCTGGCTAAAGACATATAGCCGGCCCCACCAACAGCCACGGCGGCAGTCAGAAATATCCCAGTAGGAAATATTATCACCGCTTCAAACAGAAGTGAGCTCCAACCTCCCCTTTGCTGCACATTTGTAACCAAAAATAAAATGCTTTTTATGTGCAAACATTGGAAGCTTACTCGCAGCACTGGTATTTTCTTCCTTAAGGCAATGTTTAGCAAGTTTTGCTTTTGTTTCTTTATTTTTTCTGCTTGATATGGAGCTATCGAAGCCTGCGTTAAAAGTTTCATATCAAACCCAAACTGTGAGTATAACTGCTTACTTCTACCTTCGTTTAAAGCGCATTGTTAGCGCTTACAAATCCATCTGAGGACATGTAATGTAAAAAATAAAATGAATCTTCCTACCAAGGGGAAGTGCTACTTGCTTTAAAAAAGGCGCTTTGAAAGGCCTTTTGAAACGCTTTTTTTCCTACTACTTTCCTATTACGTCAGTACTGAGCGACGTGGCTTGTGCCTTCTGCCTAGATCAGACCTGGTCCTCCCACACTAATGCAATTGCCTATAAGCTCCCTTGTAATTTGCAAAAGGGGGACAGTTTTTTCGTGACGGGCATGCTCAGTCCCTCACCGTATGGGTGGACTTCCAAGGTGGATAAGCTGTGTTCGGCATACATGTGAGCTTCCTAAAGGCTTTGGAAGCACTGATTTTACAAATGTATAGGAGCATTTCATTTGCGTCTTTTTGCTCAGACTGACTTGGAAATTTTCGACTCAAGTCGGTGGCTTCTTTGTTGAACGGATGCTCATTTCGAATTTATTTATGCATTCCATCGTGAACGCTAGCCGAAACCACTTCTGGGCGGCGACCCCGGATGGGGTAGGATCAGATGATTCGAGTGGGTGTGGAGGTGGAGTGAGGACATATATCTAGTCCGCATCCTTTCATTTGGCAAGGATAAGAGTAATCGGAGGAATCAAGTACTCATAAGGGGGACATTTACATGGATGAAGGTGATGATGAGCATCTTTTCTTCTTATTTTTGGCTAACGCTCTCAGGACACCAAACCAAGAGAACACTTCTTTCCGCGCCTATCTTCTCTGAAATTGAATAAAATTTAATTTTCCTTTAGATAACGTTAAAATCTCGGCATGAATTTTTACGATACGCCAAATGAATATGTTTGAAGGGGACTTTACTTTTGTAACACATTAAATATTAATTTCAAGGGAGGGCTCTTCTCTCTTACCGACTTACCGCCCCAAAGCCCCCCCCCCCCTCCACAGGAACAAAGAGAATTCTCTAAAGAACTGTATCAAATAATGCAGAGTGTGTCGAACAAGGGTAAAGGATTGCAGAGCAAAGGATTTCAATGAAATGTAATTCATTCGCATTTGAATACATCAGGCATTGTGCATTGAAAGATTTCTATTAAAATTGAGTAGTTTAAGGATGATTCTTTGATTTGGAATTCATGTATGCATTGAGTGGGGGGTTTTATCTAATCATATTGTGTTTGTCCTTGTTTCGGATATATGTAATTTACAGTCTTTAACCATATGTGACTACTTTATTCAGCACTGGGGTTTCGAGGCTGCCCAATATAATTAAAACTTGTTCCACAACAAAATGTACACAACATGATATAGGCAAAACTTTACCAAAACACATGTACTTTCAGAAAAGTTGTGAAAAATTGATAAAAGCTTATAAAGTGATTAGTAAGATGAAAATTTATTGTTTTTTCGTAAAAATTAGGTCTTCAACAGAATCAAGAACAACACCATCACAACACATAACCAAGAGATTAACGAATTCTTTCTTCACGAAGTAATCAAGGGATTGGGAAGTGAGTCTTTTCGTATATGGTAATAATTAATTAAAACAAAAAGACGAAAATATCTACTGTCAGAAGTGCAATACATCCCTCTTAAGTAATCAAACAATTGACGAAAACCTTCTCTGTTATTGCTTTATTATAAATGTAATCGTAATTAGCTTCTTGGCACGAAAGAAGTCATTAGTATCAATTTTTCGCTTAGGCGTCGAAAATTATTTTGAATAAAAGTTGATTGGTGTTGATGCCTACACAATTGATCGATTCAGGAAGTTTGGTAATAATCGAGTGTGGAGAAAATTTAAGTGATATTAATGATAGGATTGAAAATTAAATTGTCAGATACCTAATTTTACACATTTACAATATCGATAGGATGATGCGAAATCTTTCCTGAATTGGATAAAATTTGCAGGTTTTGCAACATCTACAGATTTAACAGTTTCCCCTAATTCAGTCTGACAGTCTCACACAGAGACCTGAAGCAATTCAGAACAGTCGTGGATGTTGTTAAGACAGAATTAAAAGTCTTGAGGGCTGCCTGACTATTCGTTAGAATACATATATTCTCATGAGATGTATTATTTATTTTCAGCCATTCGAGAGCCTCCCAGATCGCAGCGAGCTCCGCCTGGAAGACGCTGCAATGGTCTGGTAGTCAAAGAGAGGTCTCTAAATTCAATAGGTCGGAGAACACCAAAGCTGTTCCCAATTTTAAAGCCATCTGTATAGATACGTAATGACCCAGACAGGATAACACCATCTTTCGACTGATCTATGGCCGGAGTGATGGTATAGAAACCTTTCTCCAAGGTCCACGTAGGTGTAGTGTAATCTATCCGCAGCGATGGCGAAGCTTCTAAGGATGGATGAGTGAACATATGAATATAGAGCCTACCCAAGAGCAACCTTTGTCCTGGAATAAGATACAACAAGACACCAACCGCAGCTGTTGGAGTGCTTCCCATTGCACCAATAATTGCTGTTCTTTTGACCCTTTCTAGAATCTTACAATACCGATATGCCATGCATAAGTATATGTCTGATTACGCCTGTATACAACCAGTGGATGATGCGGGGTTTAAGGTCGCAATGCTCTCCGATCCTTTTATGGCATAAGAAAAGAGCTGTTGGCCTTACTGACTCTCTTTAAAAGACTCGGCCTCCACGTCAGTTTCCTATCCAGTAAAAAGACCTAGAAATTTCGCATCCTCCTTAACTTGAAAGACTGCTATAGTCTTAGGGAAGAAGAATCGGAAAGTCTATGCTTCCTTGCAAAGAACACTAATTTAGTATTAGCTGGGTTAACGACTAGCCCCTTTGTAGTAGCCCAATGAACAAGAGCTTGTGTCCAATGCTTGTTTCATTATATCTCTTATTGTTAAGATGTACTTGCCGGTCACCACTAGTACCTACCATATCATCAGCATAGGCCACCGTGGTGCACCCAGATTCTCTTAGGGTTATCAACATTGACTGTTAAATTCCAAAGAAGCGACCAGCGACCCCACCCTTCGGAGTGCCTCTTCCAACCAGTTTGATAGGAGCAAATCCCTATTTATTAGTCTGTCGATGGTACTAGTAGGGCTCCCAAAACCAGTTGGTAACAAGTCGAGCTTTAAGCCCGGTACCCACTTGTTGCAAATCGGGGTCGGTATCTCCTTTCTTTAAATTTTTTTCTAAAACTGCAATGCTCCGTTTCAAAATGTGCGAAAAGATACAATACGAACCTGATCTCTCATTTAGCCATTGCCATTATGCCGTTGCATCTTCTTCCACTGTGCACTGTGCTTGAGGGGTAGGGGCTTCGACAGCATCATCCTCGTCAATTGTGACGATGGCCTCATATCAACACACTGCACACTGGTTCTACAGACGGATCGTCAGTCGCTGAAGATGAGTGTTTAGACGCAGAATCCGTCTGCAGCGCAGACTCGGTCAGTGTGTGTTCGGTCATTTCCGGAGCTACCACCATTGGCCGAGACTTAGATAAGATGGAGCTTGACAGACCCAGATTTGTCAAACTCTCCAACCGCCAGAGGAAATGCTTTCAAGAAGCACTGGCAATAGGCCTCTCCAGGGATATGGCCCAAGCTTTAACAAAGCCCTCCAAAAAAAACTGAACTGAAGAGAGCTCGCTCAGAGGAGGAAACTCCGGAACGTCCGAAACAGAAGAGGGCCAAAACGGCGAAGCTGCCCATTCGCCCCACTTTTAACCAGGTGGTAAGCAGTGTCAAGCTTGGCCTCATCTCGACTGACATGGTCAACTGCCCCCTGACACCTGCTCAGGTGGCAAAGTTGCAGGAGGCGATCATTGACGTCGTAATTGAAAAAGTGGGCGATGAAGTCAAGCCGTCTTTCGAGGGGAGTTTCCCAAGAAGAGGCTGGCTTATGTTAGTCTGCTCAAACCCTGTCACAGCAGAATGGGTGAGGAGTAACGTCTCATTCATTAAGAGCAAGAGTGTTCTTGATATTACTCTGGTGGAAGAGGGTAATTTCCCTCAAACTCACGTCATTCGTGGCTATTTCCCCAGAGTTTTGCCTTAAGCAACGAGAAAGTGCTGGCTACTATCGCTGCACAAAACTCGGTACCCGCTGACAAGTGGAAAGTGCTCCAGAGGCGGGCAAATGATAACACTCTTCACTTGGTCATGGTAGTGGATACCGCTTCCATGACTAAGTTAATTAGTCTTAAGGGGAAAATTGCCTATCCTATACCAGGCTAATTCTTAAGGATAAAGATCCTTCAAAGAAGCAGCCACAAGAGCAGGGTTCGTCCAGTGACACTCAGACCACAGGGTCTGAAATGGCACCTCCCAATCCTCCAGACTCCAGGTCCATCTGGCGTTGTTCCAAATCCGACCCCCGCATCTGCATCATGCGCCAGGGAGCCTGTAGCAGAGCAAACTGCTGGGCGGAAAAAGAACACACCTGCCGAACCTGGAGTCGGAGCACGGATCAAATCAGCACCCCCCAAGAGTAGGACGAAGGGTCCTAGACAGATCAAGAAAACCCGGCTTGTCAAACGCTCCTTGGAGAAAAAATGAGCGCCATAAGGGCACTCCAAGCAAACTTGCACCATGCGAAAGGGGCATCCTCCACCCTGTGCAAGACCTACGCGGAGAGGCATCTTACCCTTGCTATCATTCAGGAGCCTTGGGTAACCGATGGTAAAGTCAGAGGACTTATCACTGGCTCAAGTAAACTAGTATATGATTGGAGATGCGGGGAGCCTCGCGCTGCCCTTTTAATTGACAATCGTGTCACTCATCTCTCCATTACCAACTTTATTTCCAGAGATCTAGTGGCGATCTCGGTTGCGGTTCCCACCGCCAACGGATTCCAAGAAATTGTTCTTGCGTCCGCCTACTTTCCGGGGGATGTAGCAGTAGTGCCACCCCAGGAGGTTCAAGATCTCATTGAGTTCTGTCGCAAGACGAACCGGCAATTCGTCATCGGCTGTGATGCAAATGCTCACCACTCCATCTAGGGGAGCACCGATGTAAACCAAAGGGGTGAGTGTCTTCTAGAATTCCTTGTTATGAATAACCTAGATATTGCAAATAGAGGATGCAAACCAACTTTTATCACTGCTAGTAGAAAGGAGGTGCTGGACCTCACCTTCACGAGCAGTCTTTAATCCGACAGGATTGAAAACTGGCGTGTTCTGAACGAGGTCTCACTGTCGGATCATCTGCACATTAGATTTGACATTGTGGGCCTTCCACATATCGCGCCTCTTCTTTGGTTCCTAAGAAAACCAACTGGTCTAAGTTTCAGGGGCTTGTGGCCTCGAAATCAGATCAGCTTGCGGCTTCTATCAGTATGAACTGGAGAATGCGGCCACGCAGCTTACTGATGTGTTGATCTCTTCCTACCATGACAGCAACACTGTCTCTTCCTTTCAGTCATCGTGAAAAGTGCCCTGGTGGAATGACAGGTTAGCTGAAATGCGTAGAAACGTTAGGAGAAAAACGTACCGGGTATTGGGATGAATATAGGTTCACCCTAACAGCCTACAACAAGGAGTTGAGACGTTCCAAAAGGATTGCCTGTCGGAAACACTGTGAGAGCATTCAGACTCTACCAGAGGCGACTAGACTCCAAAAGCTACTTTCTAAAGACTCCTTCAACGGAGTGGGCCTTCTCAAAAAGGAGGATGGCTCCTACACCTCTAACCATCAGGAAACCTTAAGGTACCTGCTCAGAGAGCACTTTCCAGGGTCAATCCTCCAAACCGCTTATCCATTGGATCCTGGGTGTAGTCATAGGACCATCCCAGACCGCTATTCCCGCAGTCTTTCAGGGAATATCACAGTTGAGTACTCAGACTCAGTTAAATATTTGGGAGTAAATTTAGATAAGAGGATGAGCTGGAACGCTCACATGACATGGACATGGGGTCTTACACCACAAATGATGTACTGGATGTACAATAAGATCGTTAAACCTGTTGTCACTTATGCTGCTATAGTTTGATGGCCCAAGACTAAACAGGTTACGTCGATCCTCAAGTGCAGCAAGCTGCAACGGCTTGCTTGCCTCTCCATTACCGGAGCTATGCGGACCTGTCCCACAGCTGCAATGGAAGCAGTCATTGAATTGACCCCTTTGCATCTCTTCATATGGAAATCCGCAGCCGTAAGTACCTTGAGACTTCAGATCTCATCCTACTGGCCCCATACGGTCAAAGGGCACATGGATATCCTTAAAAATATCCCAAGCATTTCCATCTACCGCGTATCCGACCATATGGTTAGTCAACTGCGGTTCCAAAGGAAATTCAGAGCGATTATCCCGGATCGCTCTGAATGGGAGGAAATTATTCTTCCTAGGGATCCAAACCATCTCCACTGGTTTACTGATGGGTCAAAGATGGAACATGGCACAGGGGCTGGTGTCGCAGGACCCAACTCCAAGGTCTCGATTGCAATGGGTAAGTGGCCCTCTGTTTTCCAGACTGAAATACATGTCGTTGCGACCTGCGCTAGCCTCAACCTTGAGAAATGTCTGAAAGGCGCCAACATTAAAATCTTTTCTGACAGCCAAGCTGTCATCAAGGCACTCTCAACGTGGAAGTTTTCTTCCAAAATAGTTGCAGGGTGTTTTGACGTACTCCAGAGCCTGACCAGAAGAAACGCGGTCTCGCTCTGCTGGGTCCCCGGACACTGGGGTATCGAGGGAAATGAGGCTGCAGAGAGCCTCGCGAGGGAGGGGTCTGAGACGTTGTTCCAGAGCCCAGAACCCTTCTGTGGCATCTCTTGGCCCACCTCCAAGTCCTTGATAGAAGAGTGGATTAAGATAATAAACCTAGGCTATTGGGAGTCAGTCCCAGGTCTTAGACAGGCTAAAGATCTTATAAGACACTTTGCCTTAAGGGGCACTATTACTCTAAATAGAGCGGACCTAAGGCTGCTGGTGGGTTATCTCACTGGCCATGTAGGACTGCGGTACCACCTCCACAACCTAAGACTGTCTCAAGAGACAGAATTCCGACTCTGCTTGGAAGCCGACAAAACTTCCACACATATTCTTTGTGAATGTCCTGCTCTGATCTGGCTTAGAAGAAGAACGTTTATAAAGACCTTCTTGCCTTCATTCGGAAGGCCGATAGTCTGTTCCGCTAGTGGGATACGTACACAATAGGCCTAACTTGGCCGCAGTGTTCACCATATGGGTTGCCCCCTCATTCCTTATAATAACATAATAATGTACTATGTACTATGTACTATGTACTATGTACTATGTACTATGTACTATGTACTATGTACTATGTACTATGTACTATGTACTATGTACTATGTACTATGTACTATGTACTATGTACTATGTACTATGTACTATGTACTATGTACTATGTACTATGTACTATGTACTATGTACTATGTACTATGTACTATGTACTATGTACTATGTACTATGTACTATGTACTAATTGCTATGTATTATGTACTATGTACTATGTGCTATGTACTATGTACTGTATACTATGTACTATTTGCTATGTGCTATGTATTTCTTACTTCTTATTTTATTGCAACATTAAGTAAAAATAAAATAAATAATGGAATATTCATAAATAAAATTTATTGACCCTTATCGTCCTGCAATATGAAGATTGGTTTGGAAATAGCGACCACCTGCCATAGAAGTTTTTAATTCCAACGTGTGGTCCTACGCAGACCAATATTTTTCTTTTCCCAAAGCTTGAATTACCCCTTCGAAGCACCCGTTTTCAGACATAAGACATAAGAGAGAAATTGCGGCGTGTACTGAAGTCGATTGCAAAAAATGCGTATTAATTGGTGGGTTATTCGTTATATTCGTATAAGTGTATTATTTCGGAAGAAGCATACTTTGAAGGCGATGCAATAAATTTGGAGGTATTAATATATACTTTTTGTTTCAGAAACCAAATAAACATAAACTTGAAAAAAAAAATGTACAATTACCCTTTAGGAGTACCCCTTACCATTAAGTTCGCCTTAATTTAGTATAAATCAACCACCTTCGCAAATAACTATTAAAAATAGTGCATTTCATCGCATTAGTTTTCATTATTACTGAAATAATCGTGAAAACCCTCTAAAAAGGGGTGGTTTTTGCATTTTTAGGCGTGACGCCATAATTTTAGGACCGCAGGACCTCGATTTTCGTGATCAGCGACCCCATAAACCTTTAGGGTTCGATTTTCTTAACGGTGTTATTTTGGAACACCCCCAGTAGGTATGGCGGCGGTTGAGCGTG